>UESW01003865.1:1880164-1928708 GCA_900491605.1 Calamus simplicifolius | reverse complement strand
CCTTAAAACTGTCCTCATAGATGAAAGACTCCGGACTCCAAATCCGAGTAACCCTATCTTCGGGTTCCGGCACCCGAAACGACATCCAAGGGCAGACCATACCTTGGTGAATCCTCCCCAATCCTCAGCAACGATTCTGAGGCCACGTCGTCAGGGCTCATCGCCATTGAAAGAAGTATCAGATGAAAGCAATGAGCTCGGAGAAGATGAAAGACCAAACCCACCTGGAAGCAAAGCGAGAAGACGCCAAGCGCGCATGCACATACGTATATATATGTGGGGCGGCCGTCACTTCGCTTCTCCGCAAGGAACCGCCCTGGGGAGCGGGGCGTCTCATTCAAGGCGTCCGGAATCGCCTCGACAAACCCCGATCGATCGGGATTCAGGTGTGGCGCAATCTCAACCGTCGCTAGTGGAGGAGCCTTACCCCCGAAGGTACAATGGCCCTGTCGCATTAATTAGGGCATCATTGCCTGGATTGTTTAAGCCAAAACGTCCCATCCAAAGCGCGCCACTTGAGCTTATACTCCCTACGCCCGAACCTACGCTTCGAACTAGGGAGTGGAGGGCATGTGTTGGGGGGTAAAATCTCATTGCATTGATATCCGTGCGAGGCGGCTAAGGCTAATCCGTAGCTCGGCCTCCTCCGGGCTTCCGTATATCCGTAAAGCTCGGCCTCCTCCGGGCTTCCTAGGCTTCCGTAGCTCGGCCTCCTCCGGGCTTCCGTAGCTCGGCTCCGGGCCCTCCTCCGGGCTTCCTAGCTCGGCCTCCTCCGGGCTTCCGTAGCTCGGCCTCCTTCGGGCTTCCCTCCTCCGGGCTTCCATAGCTCGGCCTCCTCCGGGCTTCCCTAGCTCGGCCTCCTCCGGGCTTCCGTAGCTCGGCCTCCTCCGGGCTTCCCTAGCTCGGCCTCCTCCGGGCCTCCGTAGCTCGGCCTCCTCCGGGCTTCAGTAGCTCGGCCTCCTCCGGGCTTCCGTAGCTTGGCCTCCTCCGGGCTTCCCTAGCTCGGCCTCCTCCGGGCTTCCGTAGCTCGGCCTCCTCCGGGCTTCCGTAGCTCGGCCTTCTCTGGGCTTTCGTAGCTCGCTTATCCAGCGATCCGCACCTCGACGTCTACCTCCGCGGAACCTGACGCGGGAGAGCTTAAACTTACCCGAACAGCTCCTTAGGCAAGGCATCATATCGAGACGTGGCCTAAGACCTATTGAAACCACCCCCGGTCTACTCACCCAGATCCCAAGACATCAAAGAGCTCTCCCAGCCGTCGATCCCTTAACAGACAAGGTGTGGATTCTAACGGCCCCACAACGGCCTGATTCTGTCTACCCCCGTATCGTAACAACCTCAGAACCTTCCAGAAGATGCTCAAGTCCCCAGGTGATACTCTATAAGTATCAGATCAACAGACTCCCTCAGGTACGCACGCAGCTCTGTACGCACACCTCCACTCTCACTCTCCTCCCCTTTTTGGAGCCTCCGATTGGCCACCCCTCGGAGAGGGCCCCCGGAGAGATCCACCTCCTCATTATCTGGTTGATCGCCGATCCCTTCCCCACTGACTTGAGCGTCGGAGGGTCTTCTGCGGAGGACCACCCCCAGCGTCCCTCCGCGCGTGGACTTCCTTTTTGCAGGTCCGCCGCACCCCCCTCTTCCTGGAGATCGACCGCGCCCGAGTCGGAGGACGAATTTCAGCGGCAACAATATATATATATATATATATATATATATATATATATGTATGTATGTATTGTGTGCGCATGCGTGTATCCCAATGAAGAGGCTTTCTTTCTTTGATTGGAACATTGTTGCTGGATTTATTCAAGCATCATAATTTCAATTAGCTATTTTTGATGATGTCCTAAGTGCATAAAAATACAGTTAATGATCTCCATTTTAGACAACCAAATAAGTCCTTAATTATAATGCTCGTGATGGATCTGATGCATTCAGATGAGTCACTAGGACATCTTTATTACACTTTGAATTTTTTTTCTTCGAAATTGAAATTAAGACATGGATTGGCATTTTTGGAGCCAAGTGAAGTAAACTTTTTTTATTTCATTGGTTCCACTTGTATGCATTCTTTCCCTTTAACTTGAGAATAGCTGGGGTAGTTTGTAGTCAGAAAGCTTGGCAATGATTCCCATATGTTTTCTCTAATGATTACACAAGAGTTGGTTGATTGACATAGTTTATCAAGATTCAACTCTATAGGGTCTATGGTCTAGGATGTAAACTATAGGTCATCTAGGTTTTTTAAATGATGCGCTGTACATGGGATAGTATTTTCAATGCATCAAATAAATTAGAAACTTAGTGTCAAAAGTTTAGTAAAATTACATTACGTATCCAATTGCAATCCTTTTTTTAGGGTTTAATAATGGATATAAGTATAGAGTTTTAATAGGGTTCAGTTGTTTATTTTTATATCAAGGTACAACGGACATAATTTAGGTTTGGGTACAAATATAGCCAACCCAGACACACACCTGACCCACTAACAACCCTAGTTGTTAAATGTAGTGCCTTTATTTCACCATTGGCATTCAAATGAGAGAGAAAGGGAGAGAGAGATGGTTGGGTATCATCAAAATATGTGTTATTGAACCTAAGATGCAACAAGTTTTACCATACGAGAAAATTTGACCAAGATGGTGAGGAGGCAATGCTGTGTAGACTGTGAGCTACATTGGTGGCTTCGAGAAGTAGTGAATGAATCAACTCATCTCACTAGGTCAGGAGTGAGTCTCGACTCTCGACTGAGATAGAGATTAACTTCTCTAGAAAGTTCCACAACTGTTGATGGAGGATGGTTATGAGGTGAAGGGATTGGGTTCGCATGTCTCTTAACAAATTTGGGACAAATCCCCTTTCCATCAGCCCACCCATGCCCAAGCATCAAAAGCCCAAGTGAGTTCCCAAGCCCATGCTTCATCTCTTATGGCTTCAAGGTCTCTTATTTGTTCTTGGCCTAGCGAAACTTGTTATAGAAAGTTGTTTTCCTACAATATGGACATTGAGAAACTATTTTTCCTCTATTCTAGTTAATATTCCAATATATAGTGAAGCTCTCCTATAAAAGAAATTGAAAATTTTCCCATGCCATCCATTACTCTTCTCATGAATGAATATAAAGATCACTAATCTTTACAGTCATTTAGTAATGAAATTATGAATCACAGATCTAGCATTTAAGCTTGCCTAATGCATCCACATCATATTCCTTTCATAGTAGAAAATAGTTTTAATATTGAAATGCAAATCAAAACCTCTATATAGTCCTTCCCATTTTACCACATCATCATCCATGTTATATTTTTTAAAGTACGATAAATATGTTCCATAGAAAATCTTTCTAGACTTTTGTCTCATCAATCCTTCTGAATGAATATTATCGGCTATATTATATTTTAAGTTATTCAAATTAAAGTGCTTCCTAATTAGTTTTCCATGTCATTTTATAAAATAATTCTCATTTTCTACCATTTTTATAAAAAAGGCAAGTATCAACTATTAAAAAAGTTTTTTGGCAACTTATTTAAAGAATGATAGAACTTATAATAAAAGGTCAATTTTAGATAGCATTAAAAAGTGGATTCTCTTATCGTTTTCCCTACAATAAATAGAAAATTATAAATAAATGAGCTTATTTTAGGAAGTGGCCATATAGCTGTGCCTGAATAGATGCATGCTCACAGAGAAAAAAAGCTTCACACACTTTTAATTTATCTTTATAGGTTAGAAAGACCCATACGCCTCATTTGATCCAGCATAACTCTTTTTGTTTGCTCTCCGCATCTCATCAGTTTCTCCACCCCCTTTCTTCTCCTTCCCTTGCTCTCCTCTCTCCTCTTTTCTAAGTTTTTTCCCCTTCGACTTTGCTGCATTTCATGGCCGCTCATGATGCTTTTCCATTCTTCTATAACAATACAATGGATAATGAAGTGTTCCTTTCAGAAAATTTGAATCAATCTTCTAACCAGCAGTAAAGGCTAGAGCCGATCTTGGCTCCATTCCCTCCATGTTTGCTCCAAATTCCAATGGTTTTTCAGATCATTCTCTCTTGATGGATCCCTTATTTAGCCTGATGGAGAAACAAAATGAAGAGATAGATCAATATATTCATTTCTAGGTAACTCTCTTTTTAGTTTATTTTATTTTTGATAGATTTTAAAATTTTAGATCGAATGCTTTTAGAAAGATGATTTTTTCTTTTCAAAAAAAGTTTATCGTGATGGATTTTTCTATTATGATTCGATCTCTGTATGCAAAGCATAATGAACAGCAAATCTTCTCACTCAACATGCAAACAAAACAAAATATGATGGCCTTGTTGGAAAAGTTGGGATCGGATGCTTCTATGTTGCTTAAGTGGAAGGATGACGTATTGGCAAATGCAATCATGAGAGCCCAAATATTACAGGATTGTGTAAAGAAAGCAGAAGAGGAAAAAGAGATGTGGAAAAAGTTCGCAAATGAGAAGGAAGCCCTGATTTTGTCCCTTAAGGTTGCACTTGCTCATGCACAAGAATCTTGTTTCTTATCTCCAGGAGTATTAGGGTTGGAAGATGGGTACCTTTGTTATGGGTTCCCTGGGGGAAGAATGGAAGTTAATCAACAATTAGGAGAAACTGATCGAGTTTTCTTTCCTTGTAAGTCATATGGTAATCGAGAGTCATGCATCTTATTCTTCCCTTGTATGAACAGAGATGTTGAGAAGGGAAGAATAAGATGCATGACTCTCGATTACCATATGACTTACAAGGAAAGAAAACTCGATCAGTTTCTCCTACTTGTTGATTAACTTCCATTCTTCCCCCAGGGAACCCGTAACAAGGGTACCCATCTTCCAACCCTAATGCTCCTGGAGAGAAGAAATAAGATTTTTGTGCATGAGCAAGTGCAGCCTTAAGGGACAAAATTAGGGCTTCCTTCTCATTTGCGATCTTTTTCCACATCTCTTTTTCCTGTTTTGCTTTCTTTACACAATCCTGTAATATTTGAGCTCTCATGTTTGCATTTGCCAATACGTCATCCTTCCACTTAAGCAACATAGAAGCATCCGATCCCAACATTTCCAATAAGGCCATCGTATGTTGTTTTGTTTGCATGTTGAGTGAGAAGATTAGCTGTTCATTATGCTTTGCATACAGAGATCGAATCATAATAGAAAAATCCATCACGGTAAACTTTTTTTGAAAAGAAAAAATCATCTTTCTAAAAGCATTCGATCTAAATTTTTAAAATCTATCAAAAATAAAATAAACTAAAAAGAGAGTTACATGGAAACAAAGATATTAATCTATCTCTTCATTTTGTTTCTCCATCAGGCTAAATAAGGATCCATCAAGAGAGAATGATCTGAAAAACCATTGGAATTTGGAGCAAACATCGAAGGAGGGAATGGAACCAAGATCAGCTATGGCCTTTGCTGCTGGTTAGAAAATTGATTCAAATTTTCTGAAAGGAACGCTTCATTATCCATTGTATTGTTATAGAAGAGTGGAAAAGCATCATGAGCAGCCATGAAATACAGCAAAGTTGAAGGGGAAAAAACTTAGAAAAGAGGAGAGAGGAGAGCAAGGGAAGGAGAAGAAAGGGGGCGGAGAAACCGATGAGATGTGGAGAGCAAACAAAAAGAGTTATGCTGGATCAAATGAGGCGTATGGGTCTTTCTAACCTATAAAGATAAATTAAAAGTGTGTGAAGCTTTTTTTCTCTGTGCGCACGCGTCCATTCAGGCACAGCTAGATGGCCACTTCCTAAAATAAGCTCATTTATTTATAATTTTCTATTTATTATAGGGAAAACGATAAGAGAATCCACTTTTTAATGCTATCTAAAATTGACCTTTTATTATAAGTTCTATCGTTCTTTAAATAAGTTGCCAAAAAACTTTTTTTAATAGTTAATACTTGCCTTTTTTATAAAAATGGTAGAAAATGAGGAATTATTTTATAAAATGACATGGAAAACTAATTAGGAAGAACTTTAATTTGAATAACTTAAAATATAATATAGTCGATAATATTCATTCAAAAGGATTGATGAGACAAAAGTCTAGAAAGATTTTCTATGAAACATATTTATCGTACTTTTAAAAAAATATAACATGGATTATGATGTGGTAAAATGATCTATCTCTTCATTTTGTTTCTCCATCAGGCTAGATAAGGGATCCATCAAGAGAGAATGATCTGAAAAACCATTGCAATTTGGAGCGAACATCGAAGGAGGTAATGGAGCCAAGATCAGCTATGGCCTTTGCTGCTGGTTAAAAGATTAATTCAAATTTTCTGAAAGGAACGCTTCATTATATGTTGTATTGTTATAAAAATGATGCAAATTTGGTTCGTAAGTCTTGCTTGGGGTATTGTTGAATAAACCCTTATAGGATTTGGCATGTTCAAGCTACTCCGCTTGATGCTTGTGAGCTAAGAATTATATCAATTCGACGTACAAAGTTACATAAATGATAATGAATCCTTCAAATAAATTATTCATAGTAAAGACAAAATTTGCGATGGGACTTCTTTAAAGTTGATGATGTGTTCCCATTGTAGAATATAATTAGTATAAAAGATCATGGTATATCTAAATATGGTGCCTTTGGACCAAGTAAATAAATGCACATTAAAATCTCAATAGCATGTCGGCAACTGCAAATATGGGGTATAGATAATTTTTAAAAAAAAGATAAAGAAAAGTATGCCCCACCTAATCGCCATGCCGACATGCATCCCTGTGGAACATAAACTGATATTTTCAAGTTGGATTTGTAGATCCTCCACCATCAATCATGGTAATTTATGCTAACATCTGACATATCTTTTACTGTTTTAGTCATCTCAATGGAATAAGGTAGAGAAAACAACCCCATGGGTGCCAAACTAATCGCACGAGAAAAGAACGTTCACTTTTTAATACTTTGTTTTTACTTTTACATTATTTCAATGTTCCAAAACAAATACAAATACATCTTCAATTAGGTGCAACTCACCTCCTAAATCAAGAATCCTATAGGTTAACCAGCTAAATCATTTCAAGAGCCACTTGATTTTAATATTTTAGGAAAAATAATCTCATAAACGATGATATTTGCTTATTGATGGTAGTTTTACTGTAATCTTCTCACCCTACTTTTGCATTGAGGTAAATGGTTAAATCGTCATACAAAGAGCTCGATGTGAACCACTTTGTTCTACTGCTCCTGCATGTCCTTTTGCTCTTCTACCTCATCAACTTGGGACAACCATGTGTCATAATCTGATACAATAAAACAAGATCAACCGAGCAACTACAAACTTGTTAAAGACTACCACCATACAGAAAAGGAAGGATATCTTCCACAACAAACAAATGAAATTTTAAAACATCGAATTAAAATAAAAAATATTATAACATAACATTATGGTAAATAATACAAGGTAATAAACAAGCTCATCCTTACTTTATACAGATGATGTAAAGTTTAATCAAGATATATCACCAAGTTGCTTATTTCAATTCTCTTCCTTTCCCACTTTTTCCTTTTTTCCTTTCAGACCAAGAAGACATCCAAATCATCTACCCATTCTACTTGTTCATAATCTGATAACAATAAAACAAGAACTGAACAACTGCAAGCTTTCTAAAGTCTAAAACCATAAAGAAAAGGAAGGACATCTCCATAGCAAACAAACAGATTCTAAAACATAGAACTAAAATAGAAATTGTTCTAACATAACATTGAGGTAGATAACATACAACTTAATAAACTAGATCATCCTTACTTTATACAAACAATAAAAACTTAAAGTAAAATATACTCATATCACCAAATTGCTTAATTTAGTTCTCTTCCTCTCCCACTTTTTCCTCTTCTCGTCTTAGGCCAGGAAGACCTCCAAACTATCTATCTTTTCAGAGCCACAAAGGGGGCTTGCATTAAGAGAAGCCTCATAGTCCTTGCATGCACAGAGATGTTGACAAGGGAAGAATAAGATGCATGACTCTCGATTACCACATGACTTACAAGGAAAAAAAAACTCGATCGATTTCTCCTACTTGTTCATTAACTTCCATTCTTCTTCTAGGGAATGTTGGAAAAAAGTTTTAAATAAAAATAAATTAACTATCGCTCGTGAGCATTCGCAAGCATTACACCCGCAAAAGTACACGAGCGTTCATCGGGCCATGAGCGTTTGCTTACCAACATTCGTGAACGTTCAGGGACAACCCAATCAATTAATTTATTAATTTATTTCTGATTTAATTTGGGGCTAACAGCTATCAGGCCTTTAAAGCCATTATGGGCCGAGCCGTTGGAGCTTTTATGGGCCAAGCCTATAAATAGGCTCAGAGATTCAGATTGAGGAATGAATCAATCAAAGAATTCTTTATCTTTTATTAAATTATTTTTATTATTACTATTGATCTTTTCTTGGGCATCTAAAGGTTTCATTGGGTTGCACCTCCACGCGATCGTGCTCATGGTAGGAGGAATGGATCGAGCCAAGCCTTGTACCTTGGAGATAGATTGCCAACAACCTGCACAAAAAGGGCAAAAAACTGATCCTTAGAGCAGTGTCTAACACGCCTCGATCCGGGCTTGATTCATATCTTTTTTTTAATTTTTTACTTTATTTATGCATTTAAATTTCTATGTTATATTTCTGGCAATTTCTTTGGAAGAATTTTTGTAAAAGATAAAAAATATTTTCTAATAGCTAAGGATCATATTTTCTTTTTTATTAAAAGTTGCAAGGACTTTCATTATAAGTTATTTTAAAAAAATCCCTATTTTTGAATGCTTATAAATTTTCTTTGAAAAAAAAAGAAAATTTTTAATTTGAAATTTAAGATGCCATAAATTTACTTACGAAAGGCATAAAAATTATTTGAATTGTTTATCAGAGGTATAAACAAAATCAATCAATCATGATAAGTGTGTTCCTTCTCTAATACATCTTATTTGATATTTTCTTCAAGAAAATCTTAAATTTTGCTAAGCTAAAATTCTATTTCATTATGCTTATTTATTTCAATTATATTAGTTGGTGATAGATGTAGATCTTTGAATTTATAGCTTGTGTTTATTCTTGTAAAACTATGCATGTTGTGTGCATATAAAACCAAAAGTAGTATGCCCTTATTCTAAGTGAGGAGATATTTTATAGTTTATGTTAGTTTGATACCAGTAAGGAAAATCTATTATGGTTAGGGTATTTCATGTCATTAAAATCTTTTATAATTTTTTTCTGATGGAATGAACTATATTTTTCTTCTATCATTGGTATGCTTATATTTTACTCATGTAATTAATATAGCTCTCACAATACATCTATCTTAAATCATTGGTATGCTTATATTAACCATCTCTTGTGATAAAGTTTTTATTCCATAACTAGAGTGATGGAAAAAATAAATCTTCGAGGCTAATTCACTTAAATTTACATCATCCTTTGGTTCCAAGGTTTCAAATTCCAATATTGGGCTCAGTATTGATTTTTGATAGGAATGATATGATGCTTGTCCAGGAGGTATTTGGTAAAGTAATCATGCTTATTGACTCATTTATTGATTTTGATGATTAAAAAAAGCCATGAGTATATTCCTTATGATACTAATAAGATTGGCAAGTGTTTCAGAAATTTAGAATGATTAAGTATTCATAATTCGTACAAAAATAAGCTTGGATCAATTTTTAGTGGCATGTGTCAAAGTTCAGATTTTAGAGCCAACTCCAAAAATATTAAAGCCGACTCCGAAGTGTATCGAACTATTTGGCACATTCGGCACGGTTTAGAGCCGACTTTAACCTGAGTTACAGAGAACTATTTTTCTGCTTCAGATTCTAGAGCCAACTCCAGCAGAGCTAGAGCCGACTCTAACCTAAGAATAAAGACTACATTTTTTGGGACACTGTTAGAGTCGATCCCAAGGAAATTAGAGCCGACTCCAGCTCGAGTTGTATCGACCCCACAAAATTCTAGAGCCGACTCCACGACAAATATTTTCTTTCTATTTTGGGCAACCCGACTTAGAACCAACACCAGGCCAGATTAGAACTGACTCTAATATATTAGAGGCAACTTTTAGATTTGTCAGAAACGGCTCCAATGGTCATATTTCTTTTGATACTCTTCAATGGCTCTTTCCCTTTTCATGTTAAACTCATCCATAAGTACTTTCAAAGGCTACTTTGCATCAAAATACGGATTAAGAGAGATTATAAAAGGTGCATTCCGACCGTTCAAAAAGCAGAGGAAGAAAAAAAGAGGAAAATAGAGAAATATCAAAGAGAGAATACTCTGATTCAAAGCCTAACTGTGCGAAAGAGATAGAAGAGAAATCCAAAAGCATACAAAAGTCAAATACGAAGGATTTTCATCAATTAGAAGAAGAAAAGCAAGAGCCCTGGTTCTTCATCCTTCTCTGCACCAACATTTCTTCCAGAGCCTAAGTTCAATCTTAAGAAAGATCGTTCAGAAGAGAAGAGGAAAAGAAGAAAAGCTCAACATCAAACATCTCCTAATCAGGCTTTTCTATTTTTATTTTTATTTATATTGTTTATCTGCTCATTTGAGGAGCTTTTATATTGTTGTAATCAATTATTTGATACATTTGGTTTCTGATTCAATCAGGGGATTGAATCAGGTGAGTAAGTTGACCTCGGGCAAGCTAAGATTAGCTTGTGTTAGGTTGTGTGCTGGTGAACCTATGAAAACTGGCTGGGTTTGTTGTGATTCTATTGTAAAACAACAAGTTTGAGTTGTGATCTTTTAAAATAACTCTGTTGTAATCAGGGTGATATAATACGTGCCCGAGAGTTGCTTGGGAGTAGATGTAGGTGTAGCTAACACCGAACCACTATAAATCCTTTGCGTTTGTCGTGCTTGTTTCTTCTCTCTTTCACTCTAATTTTATATTGTGCTCAGCATTCATAGCATCATACTCTCTGCACTTTACTTGTGCACATTCATCTTGAAAAATTGATTTTAATTATAAAATTTTTAAAGAACCCATTTCACCCCCCCCCCCCCCTCTTGGGTTGCCATCTGGGCCAACAATGCTGAATGGAATTAATTATACTATCCCATCTAGATGTTTAAATATATATATATATATATATATATATATATATATAATAATATAAAAAAATTTGGTTCATATTTGAGTGGCTTTGTTGTGTGAAGAGGATCTTTAACACTATGAGCCAACATGTGAGCAGCAAATTAAACCACAACACTACATTGAGTTGATAAAATGTAATTATGCAATTTTACATACAGAGAACTAGGAAAAGACTAGATTGAGCTTTCATATAAAGCTACTTCATTTAGTGGTGACTGTAAGCAGCTTCTTATATAAATAATTGATAAACATCTTTTAGATTTCTGCTTTCCTGTGATTATTATATGCTTGCAGCTTCAAAAAAAAAAATCATGAAATATATATATGCAAAACCTGTTGTAAACTAGTAATAATCCCATTAGTTGCCTTGAAGTTAACTTTTGAAGGATCTTCACCTTGAATGGTTGATTATGGAGAAGGTATTTAAAGGTATATATATATATATATATATATATATATATATATATATATATATATATATATATATATATTATGTGTGTACACACACATGCTTGCACTTATGCACATGATATATGCGTGCTTGTAAGTAGATGTATTTTACATCATTTCATTATTTTACTTTCAAGTGCAGCTGTTAGCATATAACTGCATTCTTATATAAATGCAAAAGTCTTCTTATTTTAGATAAGTATTTTCTGTTATAGTGGCCATTGAGAGATTACACCATATTTTATCTTGTTTCAGTTTGGAAGTTGTGATCTTCTTTAGTTATATTTTTTCTATATGGCTTTATCTTGAATATCAAGTTTTGCCAAGCCAAATACGGCTTTGTCATAAGTTTATAAGACAAATAAAAAAAATGATGTTATTTCCTTGGAATTTATCAAATTCGAGAAAAATTTGGTAAATCAATTAACCAAGGAATTATTTAGGAGCAGAGTCCTAGATTCATCGAGGAGGATGGGGCTTAAGCCCATTATTTGGTCACCAGCAGTTAATACCCAACCTCTGTGATTGAAGATCCCATGAATGAGATTCAATGTGGTAGAAACGAAGCTAATTGAGTGATCGTGTTAGAGCATAATTTTTAAAAAAAATTTCATTCCATCCCTATGATGAATGCACTTATAAAGTGACAAAGTAAATCTGTATAAGGTTGAGTTATACTTTTAATGGATCGAGATAGGTTATCTGCATGGTATTAGTCACAAATATCCTTAAAGGATTCATCTATATGAGAATCGTCATATTAGGCCGTGACTAAAGGTTTGGGCTAACCTTAAAGAATTCTTATGAAAAATTAAGGTACTAAGCGCAAGGCCTTTAATATGCACTGATAGCTTAAACCCAATTGATCCATACTGTGTGTGTAATTAGTAGAAGTCTGAGTCAAGGACCTAGTTTAAGGTTTAATCCACTATGGTTCTTTCATATGTATACAGTCAACACTAAGTGAGGTTTAAGTCCATAGGCACCTCACCTATTGCGCAGTATAAGATGTCCTAAAATTTTATGTTATATTAATTTTATTATTTTTTTATTTTAAAACTTTTATGGGGGATTATTGAAAAAAAGTTTTAAATAAAAATAAATTAACTACACACATGAGCGTTCGCAAGCATTACGCCCCCAAACGCTACGCGAGCATTCCTCGGGCCACAGACCGTTCATGAATGTTGGGCGTTTGCTTGCCAACATTCATGAACGTCCAGGGATAGCCCAATCAATTAATCTATTAATCCATTTTTGATTTAATTTAGGGCTAACAGCTATCAGGCCTTTAAGGCCATTATGGGCCGAGCCGCTGGAGCTTTTATGGGCTAAGCCTATAAATAGGCTTAGGGATTCAGATTGAGGAATGAATCAATCAAAGAATTCTTTATATTTTATTATATTATTTTTATTATTACTATTGATCTTTTTCTAGGCATCTGAAGGTTTTATTGGGTTGCACCTCCACGCAATCGTGCTCGTAGTAGGAGGATCGGGTCGAGCCGAATCATTGTACCTTAGGGATAGATCGCCAACAACCTGCATGAAGCGGCAAAAGACTGGTCCTTAGGGTAGTGTCTAACATGCCTCGGTCCTGGCTTGATTCATATCTTTTTTTATTTTTTACTTTATTTATGCATTTAAATTTCTATATTATATTTCTGGCAATTTCTAGGAGAGGATTTTTTGCAAGAACAAAAAATATTTTCTAATAGGGAACCCGTAACAAGAGTACCCATCTTCCACCCCTAATGCTCCTGGAGAGAAGAAACAAGATTCTTGTGCATGAGCAAGTGCAACCTTAAGGGACAAAATCAGGGCTTCCTTCTCATTTGCGATCTTTTTCACATCTCTTTTTCCTCTTCTGCTTTCTTTACACAATCCTGTAAAATTTGGGCTCTCATTTTGCATTTGCCAATTCGTCTTCCTTCCACTTAAGCAATATAGAAGCATCTGATCCCAACTTTGCCAACAAGGCCATCGTATGTTGTTTTGTTTGCATGTTGAGTGAGAAGATTAGCTATTCATTCTGCTTTGCATATAGAGATCGAATCATAATAGAAAAATCCATCACTGTAAACTTTTTTGAAAAGAAAAAATTATCTTTCTAAAAGTATTCGATCTAAATTTTAAAATCTATCAAAAATAAAATAAACTAAAAAGAGAGTTACCTGAAAATGAAGATATTGATCTATCTCTTCATTTTGTTTCTCCATTAGGCTAGATAAGGGATCCATCAAGAGAAATGATCTGGAAAACCATTGGAATTTGGCATTGGAATTTGGAGCGAACATCGAAGGAGGGAATGGATCAAAGATGGCTCTGGCCTTTGCTGCTGGTTAGAAGATTGATTCAAATTTTCTGAAAGGAACATTTCATTATCCATTGTATTATAGAAGAACGGAAAAGCATCATGAGCGGCCATGAAATGCAAAAAGTTGAAAGGGAAAAAACTTAGAAAAGAGGAGAGAGGAGAGCAAGGGAAGGAGAAGAAAGGAGGCAGAGAAACCGATGAGATGCGAAGAGCAAACAAAAGAATTATGCCTAATGCATCCACATCATGTTCTTTCATAGTAGAAAATAGTTTTAATATTCAAATGCAAATCAAAACCTGTATATAGTCCTTCCCATTTTACCACATCATCATCCATATTATATTTTTTAAAAGTACGATAAATATGTTCCATAGAAAATCTTTCTAGACGTTTGTCTCATCAATCCTTTTGAAAGAATATTATCAGCTATATTATATTTTAATTTATTCAAATTAAAGTGCTTCCTAATTAGTTTTTCATGTCGTTTTATAAAATAAATCCTCATTTTCTACCATTTTTATAAAAAAGGCAAGTATCAACTATTAAAAAAAGTTTTTTGGCAACTTATTTGAAGAACAATAGAACTTACAATAAAAGTCAATTTTAGATAGCATTAAAAAAGTGGATTCTCTTATCGTTTTCCCTATAATAAATAGAAAATTATAAATAAATGAGCTTATTTTAGGAAGTGGCCATCTAGCTATGCCTGAATGGATGCGTGCGCATAGAGAAAAAAAGCTTCACACACTTTTAATTTATCTTTATAGGTTAGAAAGACCCATAAGCCTCGTTTGATCCAGCATAACACTTTTTGTTTGCTCTCTGCATCTCATCGGTTTCTCTGCCCCCTTTCTTCTCCTTCCCTTGCACTCCTCTCTCCTCTTTTCTAAGTTTTTTCTCCTTCAACTTTGCTGCATTTCATGGCCGCTCATGATGCTTTTCCGTTCTTCTATAACAATACAATGGATAATGAAGTGTTCCTTTCAGAAAATTTGAATCAATCTTCTAACCAGCAGCAAAGGCCAGAGCCGATCTTGGCTCCATTCCCTCCTTCGATGTTCACTCCAAATTCCAATGGTTTTTCAGATCATTCTCTCTTGATGGATCCCTTATCTAGCCTGATGGAAAAACAAAATGAAGAGATAGATCAATATTCATTTCCAGGTAACTCTCTTTTTAGTTTATTTTATTTTGATGGATTTTAAAATTTAGATCCAATGCTTTTAGAAAGATGATTTTCTTTTCAAAAAAAGTTTATTGTGATGGATTTTTCTATTATGATTCAATCTCTGTATGCAAAGCAGAATGAACAGCTAATCTTCTCACTCAACATACAAACAAAACAACATACGATGGCCTTGTTGGAAAAGTTAGGATCGGATGCTTCTATGTTGCTTAAGTGGAAGGATGACGAATTGGCAAACGCAAACATGAGAGCCCAAATATTACAGGATTGTGTAAAGAAAGCAGAAGAGGAAAAAGAGATGTGGAAAAAGATCGCAAATGAGAAGGAAGCCATGATTTTGTCCCTTAAGGTTGCACTTGCTCATGCACAAGAATCTTGTTTCTTCTCTCCAGGAGCATTAGGGGTGGAAGATGGGTACTCTTGTTACGGGTTCCCTGAGGGAAGAATGGAAGCTAATGAACAAGTAGGAGAAACTGATCGAGTTTTCTTTCCTTGTAAGTTATGTGGTAATCGAGAGTCATACATCTTATTCTTCCCTTGTCAGCATCTCTGTGCATGCAAGGACTGTGAGGCTTCTCTTAATGCATGCCCCCTTTGTGGCTATGAAAAGATAGATAGTTTGGAGGTCTTCCTGGCTTAAGAGGAGAAGAGAAAAAAATGGGAGAGGAAGAGAACTGAATTAAGCAATTTGGTGATATGAGAATATTTTGCTTTAAGTTTTTATCGTTTGTATAAAGTAAGATGATCTAGTTTATTAAGTTGTGTGTTATCTACCTCAATGTTATGTTAGAACAATTTCTATTTTAATTCTATGTTTTAGAATCTGTTTGTTTGCTCTGGAGATGTCCTTCCTTTCTTTATGGTTTTAGACTTTAGCAAGCTTGCAGTTGCTCGGTTCTTGTTTTATTGTTATCAATTATGAACAAGCAGAATCGGTAGATGGTTTGGATGTCTTCTTGGTCTGAAAGGAGAAAAGGAAAAAGTGGAAGAGGAAGAGAATTGAAATAAGCAACTTGGTGATATATCTTGATTGAACTTTACATCATCTGTATAGTAAGGATGAGCTTGTTTATTACCTTGTGTTATTTACCATAATGTTATGTTAGAATATTTTTTATTTTAATTCGATGTTTTAAAATTTCATTTGTTTGTTTTGTTATTTACCATATTTGCAGTTGCCGGTATTCTATTGAGATTTTAATGTGCATTTATTTACTTTGTCCAATGGCACCATATTTAGATATACCATGATCTTTTATACTAATTATATCCTATAAAGGAACACATCATCAACTTTAAAGAAGTTCCATCGCAAATTTTGTCTTTACTATGAATAATTTATTTGAAGGATTCATTATTATTTATGTAACTTTGTATGTCCAATTGATATAATTCTTAGCTCACAAGCATCAAGCGGAGTAGCTTGAACGTACCAAATGTTGTAAGGGTTTATTCAACAATACCCCAAGTAGGACTTACGAACCAAATTTGCATCATTTTTATGTGTAGACTTTGAGATCGATTCTAGAATTTCTTGTAAAGATATCGTATAAATTCCATTTTAGCTATCGAGTTCTTCCTCTTCCTATACAATATGTTAATTAAAAGATATTTATGTATTAAAAATAAAAACCTTAGAGCATATCGAGGCATCACTCTTTTTTTTTCTTTCTTTAGCACTCAAAGGCTAGTTTATTATTTTCTTTCTTTATTTATTAACTTTTAAATTAATTTATTTATAAAGTAAATATAAAAAGGTACATATATATTTTAAAAATTAATCTTAATTTTTTTATTAAAAGAAAAATTAAAAATTATAATTATTGTGTGAACTAGATGATCAAACAATAATAATATAAATTAATTTGATTTTAATTTTAAATTTTATATAAATAAAAAAATCAATGATTTTAATTTTAATTCTACTTCAATAAATTTTAATTTTAATTTTAATTTTGATTTCAATACCAAATCATCATAAATTACAATAACTCCCACCAACTCAAACAAAATTGTTGTTAGCATGCATCTGACTAGTGCAAAAGATTAATAAAAAGGGGGAAAAAAGCCCTTCTCCTTACCCTGGGCTACAATCGTGTTCACGATTCAGCTAGTTTAGGCCCACAGCATCCATACTCACAGACCAGTGTTTTGAAAATTGAACCAAACCGGTCGATCCAACTGGGAAACGATCATCAGTCCGGTCCGATTTTATTATTAAAGTTAACTTTTATATGACCCGGTGAAAACCAAAAAAACCCATTGAATTGGCCGAGTTTCAAACCGGTCCTACCTAGTTTTTAGATTTTTTTAATTTTTTATTTGAATTACATTTATATTTATATGTAGGCTACATGCATGCATTTTAAAATTTTCTAAAATACATAAGCAATAAAAACAATAAGATATTGGATCTAATCCAATATCAGCCTACAATATGATCAATATATATGAAAATTATATATAAAGGTATAAAAGAACAGTACACAAATTAAATCTATGTAAATACAAATAACATAGATCATATCTATGTTTATGGCCTAGTGCCTTAGATCATATCTAAGTCATCAGTAACTATAAAATATTTTACCTTTGGAGTGCTTAATGACTCTCGCAGCAATAAAAGGCGTGGTAGGTAGTATTTCTGCAAGCTGCACAAAAGTTTATGGCCTCTACAAGTGATCCATATCCTACACAAAAGTGTATGGCCTCTATAAGTGATCCACATCGGGGTTCTGATCCTGACAGCCTTTTCAGAGTGCTAGCTCCTCTTCAAGGCTTTGACGATGAGATTTTTTTTTAACACCAAGGTGCTCTTGGAGTTTGTCAAAAGAGGATATGAAGGAAACCTTTTATCACCTGGAATCTTTCACCCTAAAAACTTCTTATCTTTCTGTCTTTTTCTTTTCCAATGTTTCTTGGAAGATAAGGAAGAAAGTCTTCTTTTCAGCCAAAAACTGAAAAAGATTGGAAGTTAAGGAAGAAACAATTTCACCTTCTTTTTCAGTTAAAAAACAGAAGAAGTTAGAAGATAAGGAATGAGAGTAATTAGAAAGAGGTCATTAACATCCATTTTAAATTCAAATTTAAAATTTTGAATTCAAAATTCAAACTTCAAACTTGAAATTAAAAATTAGTTTGAAATTTAAATTCATAATTTGAATTTAAATGGGTAAGGATGTTAACATTAGGCTTACCTAAATTCGAGCCCAAACCAAATCCTATTTGATTTGATCCAGATATTTATACTCAATCAAATTGAGCTAGCTAGCAATCGTATTGCCAATTTAACTCTTCAATTAATTTACTAATATTTAGTTTCTCAATCATCAAGTCAGGTAGAATCCCCTATGGTGTGTGATCCCATAGGTTCAAACACTAAGCTGGTTATAACATCCTAAAAACCTTGTAATTCATTGTAATATTAATGGCATTTTTCATTTGAAATGAATGTCGGAGGGTTTCAATGAGTGTGGGCATGTTGGCCATTTGATAAATATAAAAAGAAAAAATTTATGGAGTAAAGAGTATATTTTTGAGTGCTAATGAGTTTGATTTATGAAATTGAGAGATTTAAGTTTTAATAGGCTTAAATCACAATAAAAATCAAGTTTAGTTTGAGTTTTACCCTTAAGTGATGTTTTTAGTATTAGAGTCGACTCTAATTGGAGTGGAGTCGACTCTGGCATGGTTTTAAACTTTCGACACGCTTCAGAGTCGGCTCCTACAAAAGGGAGAGTCGACTCTATTGGAAAAATAGAAAGTTAGCATTTCTGCCTTATATTAGAACCGACTCTAATCTCTGTAGGAACTGACTATAATTTTTGCGGAAGCTGATTCTAAATCTATTAGAGCCGACTCTAAGATGACAGATTTCTTGGGTTAAATCTTGAAATTTTTATATTTATTCCATTTTAAGTCCAATTTGAGTATCGTTTGAACTATTGATTTTTAAAATCAAGCACTTTAAGTTGGTAAGGTCTTTTCTTAGAAATATTACATAAAAGTATTGATTTAAATAAATAATATTAATCTGAGCTATAAATCGATTAAAAAATACTATATCGGGGGCAAAATGGAAAAAAGGCTTCGATGTTAATAGCTAATTGTGCTAAGGGCAATTTGGAAAAGAAAATCTAAGGACAAAATATCATGGTTATAAGTGAGCCATGTATTTTTTAAAAAGTGTGCATTAAGAGTGTTTGAGGGTAAAAAGGAAATCATGCATGCCTTAGCCCCTAAGTTATCCATGACTTGGTCCCAAGTCACTAGAGAAAAAGGGAAATGTGGGTTTAGCCAAAGAAAAGAAAAGAAAAAAGAGAAAGAAAGAAAGAAAAGAGAGGAGGAGGAAGAAGAAGAAAAGGAGAAAGAAAGAGGAAGGAAAAGGAAAGCTTGGGGTTTGTGTTTGGCTCAGGTAAGCTATAGCTTTCCTAGATATTGGATGACTTTAGATTTTTTTAGATTCTTGTATTTAAGGTAATAATGGAAGAAATATTTAGTAGAGAAAGGATGAAAGAAAATAATGAGATATTAGTGGCTAGATCATGTATGCATGCATGGTTTCATAAAAAAATCTCTTGTGGAGGTAACCCTAATAGCTATTGTTTCTGTATGTTGACGTAGGTCAAGAGGATTATTCCAGGAGTGGAATACTGGAGTTGAGTACTAGTTAATGAGTAACCTGCTAAGGTGAGTGGGTTTCTCATCTAGCAATAAAAAGTTAATTTGAGCTAGTATAATGAGATTAATAGCTAGTTATGGTATGTTATGTTTAGTAGAGTATTATGTATATTTTAAATCTGAGAAATGAACATAGTATATGATATTCTGATGCATGAGTTTTGAGCATAAGTCTTAAGCACAAAGGAATAAGCATGAGTTTTGATGAGGTATCGTTTATGTATACATGGCATATTTGCATGATAAACTTTACAAATGACATATATTGATGTATGTATCATACTGAGAATCAGGCAGCTATGGGGCTGATCACCCTTTAAACTGTGCTATAGCATGAGCATTGCACGCTACTATTGAGCTGACACCTTGCGATTCGATTGTACAATAAACCCCGGAATCAGGGATGAGTGCACGCTTGACCAGGCTAGTGGGGCAGTTTGTAAGCAGCTCGTAGGGATATGAATCATATCTTAGTGGAGCTAGTTACTATATATATAGCCCATGGGGGCAGAGAGAAAACCCAAGGTTCTAAGGTTAAGGAACAAAGCACTTTGCCGGGTGAACCACACGGGTATGAGATGCTATTTGTGTAGGGATCCTATTGCTAATCACGCACCCAATGAGAGTACACTTACAGGAGGGCAGCTGTAGGATGGTACCTCAGAGGTATTACACACACAGCTCAGTATCATGAGATTTAAAAGCATATGTTGTGATTTAAAAAGGACCAGTGGGCCAAGTAATTATCCCAAGAGAAAAGTTTACATAAGATGCCAGTGAGCAGTCAGATCCTAAAGGAATCTAGGAATTTAATAAAGAAAGTCTGGGATGTAGGTAAAGAATGCATATCTTCATATTGTAATACATGGGTTTTTATCTTGATAAGTTATTTTCATGAAAGTTATTGTAAAGTATTTTAGTACTGATATATTATTTGAAGAATAAGCTATATTTTACTTTATCTGATATTATGTTAAAAAATATACTTTGAGTTATACAAGCTATATAGTATCAGCATACGATTAAAAATGTGATGTTATGGTTCTCTATGTCTCCATGGTTAGATGGATATCCAGTCACTATGATTGATATTTACTTTCAGATCAGTATGTATTTCTGCCAGGATTAAAGGATAAGCGAGACTGGATCCTTAGCTAGTGAAGCTTGCTTGGATGCAAGGGTGTAAATGATAGCCTTGTATATTGAGATAATGTGGGGTGACATTTGTATATTTGCATATGTGTATGTGCACAGTGAGATGTGGTGATGTATCAGACTTATTTGGATATGAATACAAGACTTATGTTTTGGAGAAAATTATGAGCATGATGTATGTACTTATGATTTTTATGTCGATTATGAATGTGATCTTGTAAACTACCTGAGGAATGTCATGAAAATATTATATGAGCAGGTTGATGCATAGTGTTGATTTGAGTGATGTGCATATATAATTGAGCTGATAATAAAAAGTTTTTATGATGTATTTTTGGGTGTCTGCCACTTATGATAATTTGTTGGGGTTCTCTAGCTCTTTATGGAGTGCTACATAAAGACTAGTAAAACTCTATTCGATTACCATAGGTGTGTAGGTGTGCTGTCAGTGGCCCAGAGAGAAGGGGGAGCTGACAAGTTTTGGTATCAGAGCCCTATGTTATTAGGTCCAAGGGGAATAAGTATGAGTATGAGTCTAGGATGATTTAATGATTATGATTATAGTTATTGAGTGATGAAACTGATGTAATGAATAATGTCTTGTAGGACGATTACTACAAAGGCACCTAGCGAGAGAGAGCAATACTCAGGAAGGGATAGAAGTAGAGGTCAAAGTAGACCCAGAAGGTCAGTTAGAAGAAGTCAAATTGGTAGAATGGCTTCTAGTGATTCCACCGAGCCAGTATCTAATTAGGCTAGGGTGAGGGCATCTTCAGAGCAGATGCCAGAGTCTTCTTTACAGTCTGCTACCTCTGTGCCAGTGGACCCATCTCGAGCATAAACTCAGGGGCCTAGTATACTAGAGCTGGTAGACATGATTACTCAGACTGTGGTAGCAGTTATGGGTGCTAGTTCCAGCCATCGTACTAAAAATTTAGAGGTTGTGAGGAATATGGAAAGAGCCAGAAAGTTGGGGGCTCTGGAGTTCCAGGGAACTACTGATCCTATTCAGGCCGGGGCATGGTTGTAGAGGATTGCGAGGGTATTTGATGTGATGGGATGCTCCGAGGAGCAGAGGTTGGGTATTGCCATCTTTTTATTGGAGGGTAGAGCCCAGAGTTAGTGGAGATTTGTTTGTAGCAGACAGCCCCAGGGAGTGGAGTTGTCATGGAAAAATTTTAGAAGAGAATTTCATCAGCAATATTATTCTAAGATTTATAGGATTAGAAGAGGAGGGATTTCCTTAGTTTGACCCAGGGAAGGATGTTTGTGGCAAATTATGAAGCCACTTTTGTTGAGTTATCTCAGTTTGTAAGGGCTTTGGTGGCTGATGAGAGGGAGAGGTGCCGACTATTCCAGGATGTATTGAATCTCCCTATTAAAGCCAAGATCCATATGCAATCCTATAATAGTTATTCTGAGTTGGTGCAAGGGAATATATGAGTAGGAGGCAGGATAGAATGAAAAGAAGTGCTCCTAGTTATCTTTCTACTTAGGAAGGACTCAGCCAGTTTTATTCTGGTTTTAGAGACCCTAGTGATGTGAGTAGGGGATCAGTATCTGTGTCAGCATCTAGCCCAGCCCAAAGGAAGCCTTATGGGGGTGTGCCTCAGGTTGCCACCAGCACGGTATCTAGTGATGTAGAGGAGCAGGGTCATCCTTCTGGTGGAGGAGGAAATATACGTCCATGTAATGTATGTGGGAGACTTCATTTGGAAGAGTGTAAAAGGGGCAATAAGGAATGTTATATTTGTGGTGATCTAGGTCATCTGAAGAGAGATTTCCCTAGGAGAGGGCAGTAGGCTGGTGGGCTTCCCCAGGGGCCAGTAGTACCAAGGAGACAGCCTAGTAGGAGGGTTGACAGTGGTGTTGCAGCTTCAGCCAGTCAGATGAGGCCTAATGTTAATCAACCATGAGGGTCATCCAGTGTTCCAAGGGCTGAGGCCAGAGTATTTGCCATGACCAAGCAAGAGGCCCAGATTGATCCTATTGTGGTGATAGGTATGCTACCCATCGATAATCATGATGCTTATATTTTGATTGATTCTTGATCTACGAATTCATTCATCTCATGTGAGTTTGCTAAGCATCTAGATAGAGATGTGGGCTAGTTGGGTAGCCTGTTGGTAGTATCTATGCCCATAGGGAGGCCTTTTTATAGCAGACCAAGTGTATAGAGGCTGTGATATTTCTGTGAGGGTCAGAAATTAGCAGCAGATTTGATGCCTTTAAGTTTGAAAGAGTTTGATGCCATCTTGGGGATGGATTAGCTTCTGTGCATAAAGCCAAAGTAGATTGCTTAAGGAAGGAGGTGATGTTACAAACCTCTAATGATAGAGAGGTCTATTTCGTTGGTGATAGGAGGGGGTTGCCCTCAGTAGTGATTTCAGCTTTGTCGGCCAATAGAATGATAGGAAAGAGATATGGAGCCTATTTAGCTTGTGTGGTGAGCCTAGAGGGCAATGGTTTAGAACTGATGGATATCCCTATGATAAGGGATTTTTCAGATGTATTTTCTGAGGAACTGCCCGGGTTACCTCTTTACAGAGGATTTGATTTTAGTATAGATCTATTTCTAAATACTAGCCAATAGGCAGGGCACCTTATAGAATGGCTCTAGCTGAATTGAAAGAATTGAAAAGCTAGTTATAGGAATTATTGGATTAAGGGTTTATTAGACCCAGTATATCTCCATGAGGTGCACCAGTGTTGTTTGTAAAGAAGAAGGATGTTACCTTGAGCTTATGTATAGACTATAGATAGTTGAACAAAGTGACCATTAGAAACAATTATCCATTGCTGAGGATCGATGATTTGTTTGATCGGCTGCAGGTGGCAGCAGTGTTTTCAAAGATTGATCTGAGTTCTGGGTATCATCAGTTGAGAATAAAGAATGAGGATATATCTAAAACTACTTTTAGGACCAGATATGGTTATTATGAGTACTTGGTGATGCTATTTGGCTTGACAAATGCTCCAGCTGCTTTTATGGGTCTGATGAATCAAGTATTTCAGGAGTATCTAGATAAATTTGTAATAGTATTCATTGATGATATCTTGATTTATTCTAGAAGTAGTAAAGAGCATGAGCAGCATCTAAGGATAGTTTTGCAGATATTAAGAGAAAAGCAGTTATATGCAAAGTTTAGTAAAAGTGAATTTTGGCTGGATGAGGTAAAGTTCTTAGGACATGTAGTTTCAGCCAAAGGTATTATGATAGATCCTCAAAAGATTGAAGCTATAGTAAATTAGGTATCACCTACCAATCAAACTGAGGTGAGGAGTTTCTTGGGGCTAGCAGGATATTATAGAAGATTTATAAAAAATTTCTCGATTTTGGCTTCTCCTATGACTAAGCTGCTTAGAAGAATATCAAGTTTGATTGGTCTAATGAATGCCAGAAGAGTATGGATGAATTGAAAAAGAGATTAACCTCAGCCCCAATTCTAAGACTCCTTGATAGTGCCAGTGATTATGTGATCTATAGTGATGCCTCATTGAAGGGTTTGGGGTGTGTTTTAATGCAGAATGAGAAAGTGGTGGCTTATATATCTAAACAGTTAAGATCCCATGAAAATAATTATCCCACCCATGATTTGGAGTTAGCTGATGTTATATTTGCATTGAAGGTTTGGAGGCACTACTTGTATGGAAGAAGGTGCCAGATATTTACTGATCATAATAGCTTGAAATATATTCTAACCCAAAGAAATTAAATTTAAGGCAGAAAAGATGGATTGAATTGATTAAAGATTATGATTGCACTATTGAGTATCACTCAGGGAAAGCTAATATTGCGGCTGATGCCTTGAGTCGAAAGTCTATGGTCACATTGGTTTCTATTAGAATAGTATAATTACCCTTGATGATTGAGTTAAGGAGGTTAGATGCAGAGCTAGTTGTAGAAGAATTAGGAGCATTGCTGGTTACTTTTAGAGTGAGACCCCAGATGCTAGAGGAAATAAGAGAAGCTCAGCTGCTAGATCCATAATTGCTTAAAGCTAGAGATTTAATTTAGAGTGGATCTCAATCAGAGTTTTCTATTAGAGGTGATGCGGTGTTATTATTCAAGGGTAGAGTTTGTGTGCTAGCTATGGAATCAGTGAAAGATCATATTTTAAAGAAAGCACATAGCTCAGCTTATTCAATGCATCCAGGTAGTACTAAGATGTATAGAACTATCAAACAGAATTACTAATAGAATGGAATGAAAAAGGAGATAGCTGAGTATGTATTTAAGTGTTTAGTGTGTCAGCAGATTAAGGCTAAACATAAGTGTCCTACTGGCAAGCTTCAGCCTCTATTTGTGCCAGAGTTGAAATGGAAGCATATAACTATGGATTTTATTGTAGGGCTCCCAAAGACAAGAAGGGGCAATGATGCTATATGGGTGATAGTTGATAGATTGACTAAGTCTACTTATTTTCTGCCTATTAAGATTGCCTTTACCTTAGATAGATTAGAAGAATTATATGTGCATGAAATTGTGAGTAGGCATGATGTTCCAATATCTATAGTATCAGATAGAGATCCAAGGTTTACATCTCAATTTTGGATAGAATTACAAAAGCTTTGGGGACTAAATTGAGGTTCAGTACAGCATTTTATTGCCAAACTGATAGTCAGTCGGAGAGAACCATCCAGACACTAGAGGATATGCTGAGAGCTTGTGTAATTAGTGGTATGGCTGGCACTAATTAAAGTGTATGGCTTGCACTTTTTTAAGAGTGGTATGGCTGGAACCTCCTCTGTTAACCCTAGAGACATGGAACGCCTTGTCGATGTTGCCTCGATGATGACTCTAGTAGATCTAAAGAGGATTCATCGAGATTATTGGTTCACAAGTAACATTTGAATGCGAGTTCCTGGTCTTAGGCAAAGGGTGCCTGATCAATCGGAGACGGGGACCTTTTTCTACGAGAAGAGTTTCCGAGTGGGTCTTTGTTTCCCTCTTCATCCTCTAATAAAAGGTGTAATGGAGTATTATGGCATTTGTCCTACGATGGCTACGCTAAATAGTTGGCATTACATTATTGGGTTCGTTTTCATGTGCGCGCTTATGGGAGTGACAACGACGGTTCCTCTATTTCGGGCCTACCGAGACACGGGAATACCCAATAGGGCGCCTCTCCATTGAGGAGGATGAATAATTAGTTTTTATGAATTTCAAATGGTTGTATGTAATCGACTAAAATTCCTATAATGTTAGGAGTGCTTGGGGACTTAGCTTTTGCTAAGCACTTTGACGTTTTAGTTTAGCTCTACTAACGTTCACTGAACTATGTTGAAATTTTTGGGGATGGAGCACCTAGCTCGTCTTAGACTATATAAAGACCTAGGCGGTCTTGTCGATACTCAATGGAAGTTTGGTCATGCCAAAACTCCTTGAGAATTTATACTCAGCTTACTAAAACTGTGGTAAATTGCTTGGTCGTATCAAGGGATAAAGAGGATTTTACCTCGCTATGTCAAGGTGTTAGGATTGTTGCTCGAAGAATATTTCTTAGAGGAATTATACCTGGACTAGTCAGGATATGAAGAAGTTCACCTGGGCCTGTCGAGATTCATAGAAAGATTACATTTTACTGACCCTACCGAGGTTCGGAGAAGTTGCTTGGACCTGCCGAGATTTAGAGAAAGATTACATTTACTTGGCACTGCCAAGGTTAAGAGAGACCGCTTGGCCCTGCCGAGGTTTTGAAAAGTTGCTCGGCTCTATCGATATTCGAAGAAATATTATATTTTACTTGGCATTACCAAGGTACGAAGAAACCACTCGGCCCTGCCAAGGTTCGGAGAAGTTGCTCAGACCTACCAAGATTCGGAGAAAGATTAGATTTTACTTGGCGCTGCTAAGGTACAGAGACACTGCTCGGCCCTACCGAGGTTCAAAGAAGTTGCTCAAACCTATCGAGATTCGGAGAAAGATTATATTTTACTTGGCACTGCCAAGGTACGAAGAGACCGCTTGGCCCTACCAAGGTTCGGAGAAGTTGCCCGGACCTGTTGGGATTCGG
This sequence comes from Calamus simplicifolius, assembly GCA_900491605.1. Taxonomy (NCBI): domain Eukaryota; kingdom Viridiplantae; phylum Streptophyta; class Magnoliopsida; order Arecales; family Arecaceae; genus Calamus; species Calamus simplicifolius. The sequence goes on along the minus strand of UESW01003865.1, from coordinate 1,901,793 downwards.
AGAAAGATTATATTTTACTTGGCGCTGCTAAGGTATGAAGAAACTGCTCGACCCTGCCGAGGTTCGAAGAAGTTGCTCGGACTTGCCGAGATTCAGAGAAAGATTATATTTTACTTGGCACTGCCATGATACAAAGAAACCACTCAGCCCTGCCGAGGTTTGGAGAAGTTGCTTAGACTTATCGAGATTCGGAGAAAGATTATATTTTTCTTGGTGTTGACAAGGTACGGAGAGACCGCTCGGCCCTACCTAGGTTCGGAGAAGTTGCTCGGACTTGTCGAGATTCGAAGAAAGATTATATTTTAATTGGTGCTGCCTAGGTACGGAGAGATCGCTCGGCCCTGCTGAAGTTTGGAGAATTTGTTCGGACCTGTTGAGATTCGAAAAAAGATTATATTTTAATTGGCACTGCCAAGGTACGAAGAAACCGCTCAGCCCTGCTGAGGTTCAAAGAAGTTGCTCGGACCTGCCGAGATTTAAAGAAAGATTATATTTTACTTGGCACTGCCAAGGTATGGAGAGACCGCTCGGCTCTGCCGAGGTTTGAAGAAGTTGCTCGGACCTACCGAGATTCGGAGAAAGATTATATTTTACTTGGCGCTGCCAAGGTACAAAGAAACCGCTTGGCCCTGCTGAGGTTCAAAGATGAGGGACCCATGGGTTGCTAATTGGACGAAACCTGTCTTTCATTGACAACCTTTGGGAGAGGTAATTGAGACAAAAATAATGCAAGTTTAAAAGTAAATTTCATTATTGTAAGCAGAATGAGCTTGGCATAAGTTTACTTTACTGATAGTATATCCAAAAATTGTTTGAATTCCACATCCGAGAAATAGACTTTCCATCTAGATATTGAAGTTTGTAGGCACCGGGCCTAATGACTTCTGCGACCTAATAGGGGCATTCCCAATTTAGAGATAACTTTTCTTGTTCTAATGGTTTGGAGACAGATACCTTGTGGAGCACGAGGTCACCGAGGAGGAATAATTTCCCTTTGACTCGGAAGGAATAATAGTGGGCCACTTTTTATTGATAGGCAGCCATTCGAATCTGGGCTTTTTCTCTGACTTTTTCTATTAAGCCAAAATTGGCTTGGAGCTGTTCGTCGTTCAACCCCTCTGAATAATTATCCACTCGTTGTGAAGGTAGCCGCACTTCCATATGAATGTTAGCTTTAGCACCGAAGGCCATTCTGAAAGGAGTTTCATCAGTGGGGACCCTTTGGGTGGTCCAATAGGCCAACAAAACATGATGAAGTTCATCTGCCCATCTTCCTGGCGCCTTATTGAGCCGAGCTTTGATACCATGCAGCAAGGTTTGGTTCATTACCTCTGCTTCTCCATTGGCTTGAGGATGCTCGATCGAGGTGAGCCGATGGTTTATGCTGTGGTCTTTATAGAATTCCCAAAATTTGGGATTCTTAAATTGTCGACTATTGTCAGTAATGATGGTGTGTGGAAGGCCAAACCGACAGATGATGGATCTTCATACAATGTCTTTGGCCCAAGCTTCCATGATCTGGGCAACTGCTTCGGCCTCGACCCATTTGGTGAAATAATCAATTGCTACGAACAGGAACTTTCTCAGTCCTGTAGCAAGTGAAAAGGGACCAAGGATATCCATTCCCCATTTGGTAAAGGGCTAGGCAGCTATTATTGGTGTCAAATGAGCAGAAGGAAGCTTTTGAATGTTAGAATGTCATTGGCATGAGTTGCAGGCTCAGACAAGGTCATCAAAATCTTCTGCATAGTTGGCCAATAATATCCTTGGCACAATACCTTGTGACATAAGGCTCAACTGCCCAGATGATTGCCACAGATGCCTTCATGAACCTTTCGCAAAGCATAGTCAGCCTCCGATGGTCAGAGGCATTTGAGCAGTGGTATAGAGAAAGATCGTTTGTATAATTAATCATCCAGCAGGACGTAGTGGGAAGCTTGCATTTTAAGTTCTTTGCCTCTTTTCTATCCACCGGAAGAGAACCTTTTCTGAGGTATATGAGGATTGAATCGAACCAAGATGGCTCAGCCTCGATCTGCATCACTTTGTCAACCTTGGCAATGCTGGACCTCCAGGTCAAATTTTTGTTCGAGGTCCATTGAGTCCGTGGTGGCCAAGCGAGATAAAAGGTCGACACACGTGTTCTCAGATCATGAAATCTGAATAACTTCAAGTTTAGAAAAATTAGAAGATAAATCATGCACCTTTTGAAGATATCAAATTATATTTGACTCCCGCACTTCAAATTATTCCTGCACATGACCGGCAACCAGCTGGGAGTCGATGTATGCGTTCAATCTCCTTACTTTTAAGTCATGGGTGATCCGGAGTCCAGCAAGTAGAAATTCATACTCGGCTTCATTATTAGATATTGGAAAGGATAAACAGATGCCATACTCGAATGTCGCGCCTTCTGGACTGATGAGGACTAAACCGGCACCAATGCCATTCATGCTGGAGGATCCATCTACATGAAGCAACCATAGAGCTTCAGGTTTTGGTTGCTCAGAAATATTCGGAGTGGAACCATTCTTAGATATGGTGCATTCGATGAGAAAATATGTCAAAGTTTGTGCCTAGATAGCTAGACGAGGCTAATACTGGATATCATGTTCACTCAGCTCAACGGCCTACTTGATCATCCTATCCTCCTTGACACCTCTGGGCAATGAATGACTAATTTGTTAGGTTGATCGGTTAGAACCATCATGACATGTGCTTGAAAGTAAGGTCGTAACTTCTAGACCAATGTTATCAAAGCCAAACCATTTTTTCAATTCGAGGATACCTTATCTTAGCATCTCGGAGTAACTTGCTAATATAATAAACCGGCTTTTGGATTTTGCTCTCCTCTTGGCTTAAAACAAACTCGACAGCATTTTCTAAAATTGCCAGGTATAGATATAGCGTCTCTCCGAGCCTTGGGCTACTGAGAAGAGATGGTGAGTCAAGATATTTTTTGAGAACTTTGAAGGATTTCTAGCATTCCGAACTCTACTGAAAATTCTTGGCTGATCGAAGTACCTTGAAGAAGAGCAGACATTTCTCGGTCGATCGGGCAATGAAGCTATTAAGGGCCGTTATCCTTTCGGTAAGATGCTGCACTTCTTTAATCAACCCTAGAGATGCCATCTGTTGGAGAGCTTAAATTTTTTGGGAGTTTGCTTTGATGCCCCGCTGGGAAACCATGAAGCCCAAAAATTTTTCAGAATTAACCCTAAAGGCACATTTGGTTGGATTCAGCTTCATTTGATACTTTCTGAGGGTCACGAATTCTCTGTGAGGTCATCAATATGTTGGGATGCTTCCTTGCTATTGGCCCAGATGGCAACCCAAGAGGGGGGGGTGAATTGGGTTCTTTAAAAAATTTAGCTCTTTAAAACTAAGTACTCTGATATGAAAGTGCTTAAGTGCAATGTATAGATAAATGCTAAGCACAAACAAATGAGATAGAGAGAGACAAAGAGACAAAGCACGGCAAACACAAAGATATTATAGTGGTTCGGTGTATCCAACACCTACATCCACTCCCAAGCTTCACTTGGGTCTATATTATAATCCACTTGATTACAGTCGAGTTGTTTTACAAGCTCACAACTCAAAACTTATTGTTTCCCTCGGGATCACAACGAACCCAGCCAATTTTTTTGGGCTCATCAGCACAAAACACAACCACAAGCTAACCTTAGCTTGTCCCGAGGTATACTACCTCCACTAATTCAATCCCCAGATTGAATTAGCCAAAAACAGTGAAAAATAGAGTTTACAATACAAGACAGCTCCTTAAGTGAGCAAATATGTAATTAATTAAACAAGGGTAAGAAAAGCATGTTTGAAGCGAATTTGATTTAAGCTTTTCTTCTTTTATTCTTCTCCTCTTCTCCTTTGAAATGTTGAATCAGGCCTCAGCTTAGATTCTTCACAAAGATTGTAGTTGAGAAGTTGGGGAAAAACAGGGCTTTTGCTTTCTTTTTCTTCACTTGGCCCTCCGATTTTGAACTTGAATGCTTTGGATTTCTCTTTTTACTCTCTAGGATTGGTTGATGTGAGCTCTAAGTTTTTTCCTCTTTGATTTCTCTCTCAAAATATTTCTCTTTTTCTCTTTTTCTGTTTTTCTATTTTTCTCTTTCTTTTCAAACGGATGGTCCCTCTTTTTATAGATCCTTAATCCAGGATTAGGTGGAAAAAATAGCCATTATAGAGTAGTTAGATTGCTTCTACACACAAAGAAAAATAGCCGTTAGAGATTAGGTGGAAAAATATTACCATTGGAGTCCGTTCTGACATTTAAAAATCCGTTCCTGATAGGTTGGAGTCGGCTCCAACTTTTCAGGTGTCGGCTCCAAATCGGGGTGTCCAAAAATAGTTGTTGGCCCAGATGGCAACCCAAGAGGGGGGGGGGGTGAATTGGATTCTTTAAAAATTAAAGTCTTTTGAAATCGATTGCTTTGAAGTGCTTTGTGAAGAGAGTGATGCACAATATAAGCACAAACAAAATGCAGAAGTAAATGCTAAGAATGAGAGAGAGAAAGAGATAATGTGACACGGCAAACACAAGGTTTTATAGTGGTTCGGTGCAATCCACACCTACGTCCACTCCCAAGATTCACTTGGGTCCACACTATAATCTCCCAAGATTACAGCCGAGTTATTTTGCAAGCTCACAACTCAAACTTGTTGTTTTCCCGGGATCACAACGAACCCAGTCGGTTTTTCACGAGCTCACCAGCACAAAACTCAAACCGTTGTTTTAACGGGATCACAACTAACCCAACACGTAAGCTATCCCAAGCTTACAACGAGGTACAACTACCTCCACTAATTCAATCCACTGATTGAATCAGTACACAAGTAAATAAATAAGAGTTTGAATACAAGCAGCTCCTCTTGAGCAGAATAATCAAAATAAAGCTTTAGGTTTAGAAAAGCCTGATTAGATAAGCTTGAATGCAGGCTTGGCTTCTTTGCTTCTCTTTTCCAACTCCTTTGAAGTGTGGAATCAGGCCTCAGCACAGATTCTTCTAGCTTTGGGGCTTTTGGATGTTGGTTGAAGCTTTTCTTCTTTTTCTTCTAGGTTGGAAGATCTTGATATTGCTCTTGGTTGCTTTGGGATCTCCTCTTGAACTTTTGTAGAATGTAGAACTGGAGCACACGAATCTCTCTCTTTTTGATTTCACTCCTTTTGAGTCTCTCTCCTTGAGTTAAAGGATTTTTCCAATGAAGCTCTGTTTTTTTTATTTTCCTCTTCTTTTTCTTTGAAATAAATTTCTCTCTATTCTCTATTTGATTTGAAAAGAGCTTCTCTATTTATAGATTCTGCAAGAATATAGCCGTTAGAGACAAAGAAAAATAGCCGTTAATCAAAAATCTTACCGTTGGGGCTGACGTGTCGTCGTGAAAAATTGCGCCCAGAAATTCAAGGAGTCGACTCGAGCACTGTGGGAGTCGGCTCGAAGTCGATTACTAAAAATAGAAACATTTAAAATGTTAGAGGGTCGACTCGCGAAGAACCAAAGTGTCGGCTCCAACAGTCGGGGGTCGACTCGAAGAAAATGGGGAGTCGACTCGAGAAGCGCTCAAAAAATATGCTTTCTGTTGTTTGAGCGGAGTCGGCTCACACAGTCCAGGAGTCGGCTCGCACAGAGTCAGGGGTCGACTCTTGAAATCCAAGGGTCGACTCGAGAAAATCAGAAAACTCTGTTACTTACTGGAGTCGACTCTGAAACTCTAGAGTCGGCTCCGGAACGTATCAAAAATCAGAAATTTTCTTGATTGACTTTGAAATTCGTCCCAGAATAATTTTAAATGATATTTTGACTTGAATACAATAAATATGACATTAAGCATGAATTCAAGACATGTTTCAAGAAATCATTGATTGAAATATAACATGTAAAAATTCCTTTTTGAAATCTTAAATATAGAGCTTGAAACTTCTTTTTCAAATTGATTCAAAACTCAGTGAATTTAAACATTGAGAGTCCATTGCTTTCATTTTGAATAAGCTCAAGGTTTTTGATAAATAAACTCATTATTTCCTTTAAAATACTCATTTTTTGATAAATAAACATTGAGAGTCCATTGCTTTTCAAAAAGTTTTTTGGCAACTTATTTAAAGAACAATAGAACTTATAATAAAAGATCAATTTTAGATAGCATTAAAAAGTGGATTCTCTTATCGTTTTCCCTATAATAAATAGAAAATTATAAATAAATGAGCTTATTTTAGGAAGTGGCCATCTAGCTGTGCCTGAATGGATGCGTGCGCATAGAGAAAAGAAAGCTTCACACACTTTTAATTTATCTTTATAGGTTAGAAAGGCCCATACGCCTTATTTGATCCAGCATAACTCTTTTTGTTTGCTCTCTGCATCTCATCGGTTTCTCTGCCCCCTTTCTTCTCCTTCCCTTGCACTCCTCCCTCCTCTTTTCTAAGTTTTTTCTCCTTCAACTTTGCTGCATTTCATGGCCGCTCATGATGCTTTTTTGTTCTTCTATAACAATACAATGGATAATGAAGCGTTCCTTTCAGAAAATTTGAATCAATCTTCTAACCAGCAGCAAAGGCCAGAGCCGATCTTGGATCCATTCCCTCCTTCGATGTTCGCTCCAAATTCCAATGGTTTTTCAGATCATTCTCTCTTGATGGATCCCTTATCTAGCCTGATGGAAAAACAAAATGAAGAGATAGATCAATATCTTCATTTCCAGGTAACTCTCTTTTTAGTTTATTTTATTTTTGATAGATTTTAAAATTTTAGATTCAATGCTTTTAGAAAGATGATTTTTTTCTTTTCAAAAAAAGTTTATCGTGATGGATTTTCTATTATGATTCAATCTCTGTATGGAAAGCAGAATGAACAGCTAATCTTCTCACTCAACATACAAACAAAACAACATACGATGGCCTTGTTGGAAAAGTTAGGATCGGATGCTTCTATGTTGCTTAAGTGGAAGGATGATGAATTGGCAAACGCAAACATGAGAGCCCAAATATTACAGGATTGTGTAAAGAAAGCAGAAGAGGAAAAAGAGATGTGGAAAAAGATCGCAAATGAGAAGGAAGCCATGATTTTGTCCCTTAAGGTTGCACTTGCTCATGCACAAGAATCTTGTTTCTTCTCTCCAGGAGCATTAGGGGTGGAAGATGGGTACTCTTGTTACGGGTTCCCTGGGGGAAGAATGGAAGTTAATGAACAAATAAGAGAAACTGATCGAGTTTTCTTTCCCTGTAAGTTACGTGGTAATCGAGAGTCATGCATCTTATTCTTCCCTTGTCAACATCTCTGTGCATGCAAGGACTGTGAGGCTTCTCTTAATGCATGCCCCCTTTGTGGCTCTGAAAAGATAGATAGTTTGGAGGTCTTTCTGGCTTAAGAGGAGAAGAGAAAAAAATGGGAGAGGAAGAGAACTGAATTAAGCAATTTGGTGATATGAGAATATTTTGCTTTAAGTTTTTATCGTTTGTATAAAGTAAGGATGATCTAGTTTATTAAGTTGTGTGTTATCTATCTCAATGTTATGTTAGAACAATTTCTATTTTAATTCTATGTTTTAGAATCTGTTTGTTTGCTCTAGAGATGTCCTTCTTTTTCTTTATGGTTTTAGACTAGCAAGCTTGCAGTTGCTCGGTTCTTGTTTTATTGTTATCAGATTATGAACAAGCAGAATCGGTAGATGGTTTGGATGTCTTCTTGGTCTGAAAGGAGAAAAGGAAAAGTGGAAGAGGAAGAGAATTGAAATAAGCAACTTGGTGATATATCTTGATTGAACTTTACATCATCTATATAAAGTAAGGATGAGCTTGTTTATTACCTTGTGTTATTTACCATAATGTTATGTTAGAATATTTTTTATTTTAATTCGATGTTTTAAAATTTCATTTGTTTGTTTTGTTATTTACCATATTTGCAGTTGCCGGTATTCTATTGAGATTTTAATGTGCATTTATTTACTTTGTCCAATGGCACCATATTTAGATATACCATGATCTTTTATACTAATTATATTCTATAATGGGAACACATCATCAACTTTAAAGAAGTCCCATAGCAAATTTTATCTTTACTATGAATAATTTATTTGAAGGATTCATTATCATTTATGTAACTTTGTATGTCCAATTGATATAATTCTTAGCTCACAAGCATCAAGCGGAGTAGCTTGAACGTACCAAATTCTGTAAGGGTTTATTCAACAATACCCCAAGCAGGACTTATGAACCAAATTTGCATCATTTTTATGTGTAGACTTTGAGATCGATTCTAGAATTTCTTGTAAAGATATCGTATAAATTCCATTTTAGCTATCGAGTTCTTCCTCTTCCTATACAATATGTTAATTAAAAGATATTTATGTATTAAAAATAAAAACCTTAGAGCATATCGAGGCATCACTCTTTTTTTTCTTTCTTTAGCACTCAAAGGCTAGTTTATTATTTCTTTCTTTATTTATTAACTTTTAAATTAATTTATTTATAAAGTAAATATAAAAAGGTACGTATATATTTTTTAAAAATCAATCTTAATTTTTTATTAAAAGAAAAATTAAAAATTATAATTGATTGTGTGAACTAGATGATCAAACAATAATAATATAAATTAATTTGATTTTAATTTTAAATTTTATATAAATAAAAAAATCAATGATTTTAATTTTAATTCTACTTCAATAAATTTTAATTTTGATTTTGATTTTGATTTCAATACCAAATCATCATAAATTACAATAACTCCCACCAACTCAAACAAAATTGTTGTTAGCATGCATCTAACTAGTGCAAAAGATTAATTAAAAAGGGGGGGGAAAAGCCCTTCTCCTTACCCCTGGACTACAATCGTGTTCACGATTCAGCTAGTTTAGGCCCACAGCATCCATACTCCCAGACCAGTGTTAATATCTGACCTACCAGCCATGCTAACATGCTGCAAGGCTTGATGCCTTTTACCTATCAAGTAGAATTGCTGTTCTATGCTGTTGAGCTGTAGGCTGCTGCTCAAGATGGTAATGAATCTTTCTTTGGGCTGTTTGTGAGTTATATAAATGCTTGCGGCAAGCTTTTTTTTGACATAGATTTTCTGATGATGCAGATGCCCTGCATTGTTTTTTTCATTGTTTGTACCATTATCTTTGATGGATTTAAGCTTCACTCGTATGGATTTGATTTTTTTTTCCTAGAATATTCAAGTCTAACATGTTGGAGGTTGAGTCTTTGCATAATTAGAAGGTTGCTCCATTGTGACCAAAAAGTCATAAGGTTCTCTCTCTCTTTCTCCCTCCCTCCCTTCCTCTCCTTCTCTATATATATATATATATATATATATATATATATATATGTATGTATGTATGTATGTATGTATGTATGTATGTATTGTGCTCGCGCATGCGTGTATCCCATTGAAGAGCTTTCTTTCTTTGATTGGAACACTGTTGCTGGATTTATTCAAGCATCATAATTTCAATTAGCTATTTTTAATGATGTCCTAAGTGCATAAAAATACAGTTAATGATCTCCATTTTTGACAATCAAATAAGTCCTTAATTATAATGCTTGTAATGGATCTGATGCATTCAGATGAGTCACTAGGACATCTTTATTGCACTTTGAATTTTTTTTCTTCGAAATTGAAATTAAGACATGGATTGGCATTTTTGGAGCCAAGTGAAGTAAACTTTTTTCATTTCATTGGTTCCACTTGTATGCATTCTTTCCCCTTAACTTGAGAATAGCTGGGGTAGTTTGTAGTCAGAAAGCTTGGCAAATGATTCTCATATGTTCTCTCTAATGATTACACAAGAGTTGGTTGATTGACATAGTTTATCAAGATTCAACTCTATAGGGTCTAAGGCCTAGGATGTAAACTATAGGTCATCTAGGTTTTTTAAATGATGTGTTGTACATGGGATAGTATTTTCAATGCATCAAATAAATTAGAAACTTAGTGTCAAAAGTTTAGTAAAATTACATTACGTATCCAATTGCAATCCTTTTTTTAGGGTTTAATAATGGATATAAGTATAGAGTTTTAATAGGGTTCAGTTGTTTATTTTTATATCAAGGTACAACGGACATAATTTAGGTTTGGGTACAAAATAGCCAACCCAGACACACACCTGACCCACTAACAACCCTAGTTGTTAAATGTAGCGCCTTTATTTCACCATTGGCATTCAAATGAGAGAGAAAGGGAGAGAGAGATGGTTGGGTATCATCAAAATATGTGTTATTGAACCTAAGATGCAACAAGTTTCACCATACGACAAAAATTGACCAAGGTGGTGAGGAGGCAATGCTGTGTAGACTGTGAGCTACATTGGTGGCTTCGAGCAGCAGTGAATGAATCAACTCATCTCACTAGGTTAGGAGTGAGTCTCGACTCTCGACTGAGATAGAGATTAACTTCTCTAGAAAGTTCCACAACTGTTGATGGAGGATGGTTATGGGGTGAAGGGATTGGGTTCGCATGTCTCTTAACAAATTTGGGACAAATCCCCTTTCCATCAGCCCACCCATGCCCAAGCATCGAAAGCCCAAGTGAGTTCCCAAGCCCATGCTTCATCTCTTATGGCTTCGAGGTCTCTTATTTCTTCTTGGCCTAGCGAAACTTGTTATAGAAAGTTGTTTTCCTACAATATGGACATTGAGAAACTATTTTTCCTCTATTCTAGTTAATATTCCAAAATATAGTGAAGCTCTCCTATAAAAGAAATTGAAAATTTTCCCATGCCATCCATTACTCTTCTCATGAATGAATATAAAGATCACCTATCTTTACAATCATTTAGTAATGAAATTATGAATCACAGATCTAGCATTTAAGCTTGCCTAATGCATCCACGTCATATTCCTTTCATAATAGAAAATAGTTTTAATATTCAAATGCAAATCAAAACCTCTATATAGTCCTTCCCATTTTACTACATCATCATCCATGTTATATTTTTTATAAGTACGATAAATATGTTCCATAGAAAATCTTTCTAGACTTTTGTCTCATCAATCCTTTTGAATGAATATTATTGGCTATATTATATTTTAAGTTATTCAAATTAAAGTGCTTCCTAATTAGTTTTCCATGTCATTTTATAAAATAATTCTCATTTTCTACCATTTTTATAAAAAAGGCAAGTATCAACTATTAAAAAAGTTTTTGGCAACTTATTTAAAGAATAATAGAACTTATAATAAAAGGTCAATTTTAGATAGCATTAAAAAGTGGATTCTCTTATCGTTTTCCCTACAATAAATAGAAAATTATAAATAAATGAGCTTATTTTAGGAAGTGGCCATCTTGCTGTGCCTGAATGGACGCATGCGCACAGAGAAAAAAGCTTCACACACTTTTAATTTATCTTTATAGGTTAGAAAGACCCATACGCCCCATTTGATCCAGCATAACTCTTTTTGTTTGCTCTCCGCATCTCATCGGTTTCTCCGCCCCCTTTCTTCTCCTTCCCTTACTCTCTCTCTCCTCTTTTCTAAGTTTTTTCCCCTTCAACTTTGCTGCATTTCATGGCCGCTCATGATGCTTTTCCGTTCTTCTATAACAATACAATGGATAATGAAGCGTTCCTTTCAGAAAATTTGAATCAATCTTCTAACCAGTAGCAAAGGCCAGAGCCGATCTTGGCTCCATTCCCTCCTTCGATGTTTGCTCCAAATTCCAATGGTTTTTCATATCATTCTCTCTTGATGGATCCCTTATTTAGCCTGATGGAGAAACAAAATGAAGAGATAGATCAATATCTTTGTTTCCGGGTAACTCTCTTTTTAGTTTATTTTATTTTTCATAGATTTTAAAATTTTAGATCGAATGCTTTTAGAAAGATGATTTTTTCTTTTCAAAAAAAGTCTACCGTGATGGATTTTTCTATTATGATTCGATCTCTGTATGCAAAGCAAAATAAACAGCTAATCTTCTCACTCAACATGCAAACAAAACAACTTATGATGGCCTTGTTGGAAAAGTTGGGATCGGATGCTTCTATGTTGCTTAAGTGGAAGGATGACATATTGGCAAATGCAAACATGAGAGCAGGGGGGCTCTCATGTTTGTGTTTGCCAATACGTCATCCTTCCACTTAAGCACATAGAAGCATCCGATCCCAACTTTTCCAACAAGGCCATCGTATGTTGTTTTGTTTGCATGTTGAGTGAGAAGATTAGCTATTTATTTGCTTTGCATACAGAGATCGAATCATAATAGAAAAATCCATCACGGTAGACTTTTTTTGAAAAGAAAAAATCATCTTTCTAAAAGCATTTGATCTAAATTTTTAAAATCTATCAAAAATAAAATAAACTAAAAAGAAGTTACCCGGAAACAAAGATATTGATCTATCTCTTCATTTTGTTTCTCCATCAGGCTAAATAAGGGATCCATCAAGAGAGAATGATCTGAAAAACCATTGGAATTTGGAGCAAACATCGAAGGAGGGAATGGAGCCAAGATCGGCCCTAGCCTTTGCTGCTGGTTAGAAGATTGATTCAAATTTTCTGAAAGGAATGCTTCATTATCCATTGTATTGTTATAGAAGAACGAAAAAGCATCATGAGCGGCCATGAAATGCAGCAAAGTTGAAGGGGAAAAAACTTAGAAAAGAAGAGAGAGGAGAAAAAGGGAAGGAGAAGAAAGGGGGCAGAGAAACCGATGAGATACGGAGAGCAAACAAAAAGAGTTATGCTGGATCAAATGAGGCGTATGGGTCTTTCTAACCTATAAAAATAAATTAAAAGTGTGTGAAGCTTTTTTCTCTGTGTGCACGAGTCCATTGAGGCACAGCTAGATGGCCACTTCCTAAAATAAGCTCATTTATTTATAATTTTCTATTTATTGTAGGAAAAACGATAAGAGAATCCACTTTTTAATGCTATCTAAAATTGACCTTTTATTATAAGTTCTATCGTTCTTTAAATAAGTTGCCAAAAAACTTTTTTTAATAGTTAATACTTGCCTTTTTTATAAAAATGGTAGAAAATGAGGAATTATTTTATAAAATGACATGGAAAACTAATTAGGAAGCACTTTAATTTGAATAACTTAAAATATAATATAGCCGATAATATTCATTCAAAAGGATTGATGAGACAAAAGTCTAGAAAGATTTTCTATGGAATATATTTATCGTACTTTTAAAAATATAACATGGATTATGATGTGGTAAAATGATCTATCTCTTCATTTTGTTTCTCCATCAGGCTAGATAAGGGATCCATCAAGAGAGAATGATCTGAAAAACCATTGGAATTTGGTGTGAACATCGAAGGAGGGAATGGAGCCAAGATCAACTATGGCCTTTGCTGCTGGTTAGAAGATTGATTCAAATTTTATGAAAGGAACGCTTCATTATACATTGTATTGTTATAAAAATGATGCAAATTTGGTTCGTAAGTCCTGCTTGGGGTATTGTTGAATAAACCCTTATAGGATTTGGCATGTTCAAGCTACTCCGCTTGATGCTTGTGAGCTAAGAATTATATCAATTGGACGTACAAAGTTACATAAATGATAATGAATCCTTCAAATAAATTATTCATAGTAAAGACAAAATTTGCGATGGGACTTCTTTAAAGTTGATGATGTGTTCCCATTGTAGAATATAATTAGTATAAAAGATCATGGTATATCTAAATATGGTGCCATTGGACCAAGTAAATAAATGCACATTAAAATCTCAATAGCATGCCGGCAACTGCAAATATGGGGTATATAGATAATTTTTTAAAAATAGATAAAGAAAAGTATGCCCCACCTAATCACCATGCCGACATGCATCCCTATGGAACATAAAATGATATTTTCAAGTTGGATTTGTAGATCCTCCACCATCAATCATGGTAATTTATGCTAACATCTGACATATCTTTTACTGTTTTAGTCATCTCAATGGAATAAGGTAGAGAAAACAACCCCATGGGTGCCAAACTAATCGCACGAGAAAAGAATGTTCACTTTTTTATACTTTATTTTTACTTTTACATTATTTCAATGTTCCAAAACAAATATAAATACATCTTCAATTAGGTGCAACTCATCTCCTAAATCAAGAATCCTATGGGTTAACCAGCTAAATCATTTCAAGAGCCACTTGATTTTAATATTTTAGGAAAAATAATCTCATAAACGACGATATTTACTTATTGATGGTAGTTTTACTTTAATCTTCTCACCCTACTTTTGCATTGAGGTAAATGGTTAAATCGTCATACAAAGAGCTCGATGTGAACCACTTTGTTCTACTGCTCCTGCATGTCCTTTTGCTCTTCTACCTCATCAACTTGGGACAACCATGTGTCATAATCTAATACAATAAAACAAGAACCGAGCAACTACAAACTTGCCAAAGACTACCACCATACAGAAAAGGAAGGATATCTTCCACAACAAACAAATGAAATTTTAAAACATCGAATTAAAATAAAAAATATTATAACATAACATTATGGTAAATAATACAAGGTAATAAACAAGCTCATCCTTACTTTATACAGATGATGTAAAGTTTAATCAAGAATATCACCAAGTTGCTTATTTCAATTCTCTTCCTTTCCTACTTTTTCCTTTTCTCCTTTCAGACCAAGAAGACATCCAAATCATCTACCCATTCTACTTGTTCATAATCTGATAACAATAAAACAAGAACCGAACAACTGCAGGCTTTCTAAAGTCTAAAACCGTAAAGAAAAGGAAGGACATATCCATAGCAAACAAATAGATTCTAAAACATAGAACTAAAATAGAAATTGTTCTAACATAACATTGAGGTAGATAACATACAACTTAATAAACTAGATCATCCTTACTTTATACAAACAATAAAAACTTAAAGTAAAATATACTCATATCACCAAATTGCTTAATTCAGTTCTCTTCCTCTCCCACTTTTTCCTCTTCTCCTCTTAGGCCAGGAAGACCTCCAAACTAACTATCTTTTCAGAGCCACAAAGGGGGCTTGCATTAAGAGAAGCCTCATAGTCCTTGCATGCACAGAGATGTTGACAAGGGAAGAATAAGATGCATGACTCTCGATTACCAAATGACTTACAAGGAAAAAAAACTCGATCGATTTCTCCTACTTGTTCATTAACTTCCATTCTTCTCCTAGGGAATGTTGGAAAAAAGTTTTAAATAAAAATAAATTAACTATCGCTCGTGAGCATTCGCAAGCATTACGCCCGCAAAAGTATGCGAGCGTTCATCGGGCCATGGAACATTCGTGAACGTTGGATGAGCGTTTGCTTATCAACATTCGTGAACGTCTAGGGACAACCCAATCAATTAATTTATTAATTAATTTTTGATTTAATTTGGGGCTAACGGCTATCAGGCTTTTAAAGTCATTATGGGCCGAGCCATTAGAGCTTTTATGGGCCAAGCCTATAAATAGGCTCAGAGATTCAGATTGAGGAATGAATCAATCAAAGAATTCTTTATCTTTTATTATATTATTTTATGATTACTATTGATCTTTTCTTGAGCATCTAAAGGTTTCATTGGGTTGCACCTCCATGCGATCGTGCTCGTAGTAGGAGGAACGGATCGAGCTGAGCCTTGTACCTTGGAGACAGATTGCCAACAACCTACACAAAAGGGCAAAAAACTGATCCTTAGGACGGTGTCTAACACGCCTCGATTCGGGCTTGATTCATATTTTTTTAATTTTTTACTTTATTTATGCATTTAAATTTCTATATTATATTTCTGGCAATTTCTTTGGAAGAATTTTTGTAAAAGATAAAAAATATTTTCTAATAGCTAAGGATCAGATTTTCTTTTTTATTAAAAGTTACAAGGACTTTCATTATAAGTTATATTAAAAAAATCCCTATTTTTGAATCAGTGCAGAAAGCTTATAAATTTTCTTTTAAAAAAAGAAAATTTTGAAATTTGAAATTTAAGATGCCATAAATTTACTTACGAAAGGCATAAAAATTATTCGAATTGTTTATCAGAGGTATAAACAAAATAAGTCAATCATGATAAGTGTGTTCCTTCTCTAATACACCTTATTTGATATTTTCTTCAAGATAATCTTAAATTTTGCTAAGCTAAAATTCTACTTCATTATGCTTATTTATTTCAATTACATTAGTTGGTGATAGATGTAGATCTTTGAATTTATAGCTTGTGTTCATTCTTGTAAAACTATGCATGTTGTGTGCATATAAAACCAAAAGTAGTATGCCCTTATTCTAAGTGAGGAGATATTTTATAGTTTCTGTTAGTTTGATACCAGTAAGGAAAATCTATTATGGTTAGGGTATTTCATGTCATTAAAATCTTTATAATTTTTTTCTGATGGAATGAACTATATTTTTCTTCTATCATTGGTATGCTTATATTTTACTCATGTAATTAATATAGCTCTCACAATACAACTATCTTAAATCATTGGTATGCTTATATTAACCATCTCTTGTGATAAAGTTTTTATTCCATAACTAGAGTGATGGAAAAAATAAATCTTCGAGGCTAATTCACTTAAATTCACATCATCCTTTGGTTTCAAGGTTTCAAATTTCAATATTGGGCTCAGTATTGATTTTTGATAGGAATGATATGATGCTTGTCCAGGAGGTATTTGGTAAGTAATCATGCTTGTTGACTCATTTATTGATTTTAATGATTAACAAAAGTCATGAGTATATTCCCTATGATACTAATAAGATTGACAAGTGTTTCAGGAATTTAGAATGATTAAGTATTCATAATTCGTACAAAAATAAGCTTGTATCAATTTTTAGTGGCATGTGTCAAAGTTCAAATTTTAGAGCCGACTCCAGAAATATTAGAGATGACTCCGGAGTGTATCGGAACTATTTGGCACATTCGGCATGGTTTAGAGCCGACTCTAGCCTGAGATACAGAGAACTATCTTTCTGCTTCAGATTCTAGAGCCAACTCCAGCAGAGCTAGAGCCGACTCTAACCTGAGAATATAGACTACATTTATTGAGACACTGTTAGAGTCGATCCCAAGGAAAATAGAGCCGACTCCAGCTCGAGTTGTGTCGATCCCACAAAATTCTAGAGCCGACTCCATGACAAATATTTTCTTTCTATTTTGGGCAACCCGACTTAGAGCCAACACCATGCCAGATTAGAACCGACTCTAATCTGTTAGAGGCAACTTTCAGATTTGTCAGAAACGGCTCCAACGGTCATATTTCTTCTGATACTCTTCAACGGCTCTTTCCCTTTTTGTGTTAAACTCATCCATAAGTACTTTCAAAGGCTACTTTGCATCAAAATATGGATTAAGAGAGATTATAAAAGGAGCATTCCGATCATTCAAAAAGCAGAGGAAGAAAAAAAGAGGAAAATAAAGAAATATCAAAGAGAGAAAACTCTGATTTAAAGCCTAACTATGCGAAAGAGATAGAAGAGAAATCCAAAAGCATACAAAAGTCAAATACGAAGGATTTTTATCAATTAGAAGAAGAAAAGCAAGAGCCCTAGTTCTTCATCCTTCTCTGCACCAACATTTCTTTCAGAGCCTAAGTTCAATCTTGAGAAAGATCGTTCAGAAGAAAAGAGGAAAAGAAGAAAAGCTCAACATCAAACATCTCCTAATCATGCTTTTCTATTTCCATTTTTATTTATATTGTTTATCTGCTCATTTGAGGAGCTTTTATATTGTTGTAATCAATTATTTGATACATTTGGTTTCTGATTCAATCAGGGGATTGAATCAGGTGAGGTAGTTGACCTCGGGCAAGCTAAGATTAGCTTGTGTTAGGTTGTGTGCTGGTGAACCTATGAAAACTGACTGGGTTTGTTGTGATTCCGTTGTAAAATAACAAGTTTGAGTTGTGATCTTGTAAAACAACTCTGTTGTAAGGGTGATTATAGTGCATGCCCGAGAGTTGCTTGAGAGTGGATGTAGGTGTAGCTAACACCGAACCATATAAATCCTTTGTGTTTGTCGTGCTTGTTTCTTTTCTCTTTCACTCTAATTTTTATATTGTGCTCAGTATTCATAGCATCATACTCTTTGCACTTAACTTGTGCACATTCATCTTGGAAAATTGATTTTAATTATAAAATTTTTAAATAACCCAATTTACCCCCCCCCCCCCTCTTGGGTTGTCATCTGGGCCAACAATGCTATATGGAATTGATTATACCGTCCCATCTAGATGTTTAAAATAAATATATATATATAATATAAAAAAATTTGGTTCATATTTGAGTGGCTTTGTTGTGTGAAGAGGATCTTTAACACTATGAGCCAACATGTGAGCAGCAAATTAAACCACCATACTACATTGAGTTGATAAAATGCAATTATGCAATTTTACATATAGAGAACTAGGAAAAGACTAGATTGAGCTTTCATATAAAGCTACTTCATTTAGTGGTGACTGTAAGCAGTTTCTTATATAAAGAATTGATAAACATCTTTTAGATTTCTACTTTCCTGTGATTATTATATGCTTGCAGCTTCAAAAAAAAAATCCTGAAATATATATATGCAAAACCTGTTGTAAACTAGTAATAATCCCATTAGTTACCTTGAAGTTAACTTTTGAAGGATCTTCACCTTGAATGGTTGATTATGGAGAAGGTATTTAAAGGTTATATATATATATATATATATATATATATATATATATATATATTATGTGTGTACACACACATGCTTGCACTTATGCACATGATATATGCATGCTTGTAAGTAGATATATTTTCACATCATTTCATTATTTTACTTTCAAATGCAGCTATTAGCATATAACTGCATTCTTATATAAATGCAAAAGTCTTCTTATTTTAAATAAGTATTTTCTGTTATAGTGGCCATTGAGAGATTACACCATGTTTTATCTTGTTTCAGTTTGGAAGTTGTGATCTTCTTTAGTTATTTTTCCTATATGGCTTTATCTTGAATATCAAGTTTTGCCAAGCCAAATACGGCTTCGTCATAAGTGTATAAGACAAATAAAAAAAATGATGTTATTTCCTTGAATTTATTAAATCCAAGAAGAATTTGGTAAATCAATTAACCAAGGAATTATCTAGGAGCAGAGTCCTAGATTCATCGAGGGGGATGGGGCTTAAGCCCATTATTTGGTCACCAGTAGTTGATTCCCAACCTCTGTGATTGAAGATCCCATGAATGAGGTTCAATATGGTAGAAACGAAGCTAATTGAGTGATCGTGTTAGAGCATAATTTAAAAAAAAATTTCATCCATCCCTATGATGAATGCTCTTATAAAGTGACAAAGTAAATCCGTGTAAGGTTGAGTTATACTCTTAATGGATCCGAGATAGGTTATCTACAGGGTATTAGTCACAAATATCCTTGAAGATTCATCTATATGAGAATCGTCATATTAGGCCATGACTAAAGGTTTGGGCTAATCTTAAAGAATTCTCATGAAAAATCAAGGTACTAAGCGCAAGGCCTTTAATATGCACTGACAGCATAAACACAATTGATCCATACTGTGTGTGTGATTAGTAGAAGTCTGAGTCAAGGACCTAGTTTAAGGTTTAATCCACTATGGTTCCTTCAGATGTATACAGTTAACACTAAGTGAGGTTTAAGTCCATAGGCACCTCACCTATTGCGCAGTATAAGATGTCCTAAAATTTTATGTTATATTAATTTTATTTTTTTTTATTTTAAAACTTTTATGGGGGATTATTGAAAAAAATTTTAAATAAAAATAAATTAACTAGCACACATGAGCGTTCGCAAGCATTATGCCCGCAAACGCTACGCGAGCATTCCTCGGGCCAAGGACCGTTCGTGAATGTTGGGCGTTTGCTCGCCAACGTTCATGAATGTCCAGGGATAGCCCAATCAATTAATTTATTAATCCATTTTTGATTTAATTTAGGGCTAATAGCTATCAGGCCTTTAAGGCCATTATGGGCCAAGCCGTTGGAGCTTTTATGGGCTAAGCCTATAAATAGGCTTAGGGATTCAGATTGAGGAATGAATCAATCAAAGAATTCTTTATTTTTATTATATTATTTTTATTATTACTATTGATCTTTTTTAGGCATCTGAAGGTTTTATTAGGTTGCACCTCCATGCAATCGTGCTCATGATAGGAGGATCGGGTCGAGCCGAATCATTGTACCTTAGGGATATATCGCCAACAACCTGCACGAAGGGGCAAAAGACTGGTCCTTAGGGTAGTGTCTAACATGCCTCGGTCCTGGCTTGATTCATATCTTTTTTTTATTTTTTACTTTATTTATGCATTTAAATTTTTATTATATTTTTGGCAATTTCTAGGAGAGGATTTTTTGCAAGAACAAAAAATATTTTCTAACAGGGAACCCATAACAAGAGTACCCATCTTCCACCCCTAATGTTTCTGGAGAGAAGAAACAAAATTTTTGTGCATGAGCAATTGCAGCCTTAAGGGACAAAATCAGGGCTTCCTTCTCATTTGTGATCATTTTTCACATCTCTTTTTCCTCTTCTGCTTTCTTTACATAATCCTGTAATACTTGGGCTCTCATTTTTGCATTTTCCAATTCATCTTCCTTCCACTTAAGCAATATAGAAGCATCTGATCCCAACTTTGCCAACAAGGCCATCGTATGTTGTTTTGTTTGCATGTTGAGTGAGAAGATTAGCTATTCATTCTGCTTTGCATATAGAGATCGAATCATAATAGAAAAATCCATCATGGTAAACTTTTTTGAAAAGAAAAAATCATCTTTCTAAAAGTATTCGATCTAAAATTTTAAAATCTATCAAAAATAAAATAAACTAAAAAGAGAGTTACCTAAAAATGAAGATATTGATCTATCTCTTCATTTTGTTTCTCCATGAGGCTAGATAAGGGATCCATCAAGAGAGAATGATCTAGAAAACCATTGGAATTTGGCATTGGA
Organism: Calamus simplicifolius; assembly: GCA_900491605.1. NCBI lineage: Eukaryota > Viridiplantae > Streptophyta > Magnoliopsida > Arecales > Arecaceae > Calamus > Calamus simplicifolius. The sequence goes on along the minus strand of UESW01003865.1, from coordinate 1,880,935 downwards.
ATTTGGAGCGAACATCGAAGGAGGGAATGGAGCAAAGATCGGCTCTGGCCTTTGCTGCAGGTTAGAAGATTGATTCAAATTTTCTGAAAGGAACGCTTCATTATCCATTGTATTGTTATAGAAGAATGGAAAAGCATCATGAGCGGCCATGAAATGCAGAAAAGTTGAAAGGGAAAAAACTTAGAAAAGAGGAGAGAGGAGAGCAAGGGAAGGAGAAGAGGAGCAGAGAAACCGATGAGATGTGAAGAGCAAACAAAAGAATTATACCTAATGCATCCACATCATATTCCTTTCATAGAAAATAGTTTTAATATTCAAATGCAAATCAAAACCTCTATATAGTCCTTCCCATTTTACCACATCATCATCCATATTATATTTTTTAAAAGTATGATAAATATGTTCCATAGAAAATCTTTCTAGACTTTTGTCTCATCAATCCTTTTGAAAGAATATTATCAGCTATATTATATTTTAATTTATTCAAATTAAAGTGCTTCCTAATTAGTTTTTCATGTCATTTTATAAAATAAATCCTCATTTTCTACCATTTTTATAAAAAAGGCAAGTATCAACTATTAAAAAAAGTTTTTTGGCAACTTATTTAAAGAACAATAGAACTTATAATAAAAGATCAATTTTAGATAGCATTAAAAAAGTGGATTCTCTTATCGTTTTCCCTATAATAAATAGAAAATTATAAATAAATGAGCTTATTTTAGGAAGTGGCCATCTAGCTGTGCCTGAATGGACGCGTGCGCATAGAGAAAA
>UESW01003865.1:1429278-1869605 GCA_900491605.1 Calamus simplicifolius | reverse complement strand
GCACTCCTCCTCCTCTTTTCTAAGTTTTTTCTCCTTCAACTTTGCTGCATTTCATGGCCGCTCATGATGTTTTTCCGTTCTTCTATAACAATACAATGGATAATGAAGCGTTCCTTTCAGAAAATTTGAATCAATCTTCTAACCAGCAGCAAAGGCCAGAGCCGATCTTGGCTCCATTCCCTCCTTCGATGTTCGCTCCAAATTCCAATGGTTTTTCAGATCATTCTCTCTTGATGGATCCCTTATCTAGCCTGATGGAAAAACAAAATGAAGAGATAGATCAATATCTTCATTTCCAGGTAACTCTCTTTTTAGTTTATTTTATTTTTGATAGATTTTAAAAATTTAGATCCAATGCTTTTAGAAAGATGATTTTTTTTTTCAAAAAAAGTTTATCGTGATGGATTTTTCTATTATGATTCAATCTCTGTATGCAAAGCAGAATGAACAGCTAATCTTCTCACTCAACATACAAACAAAACAACATACGATGGCCTTGTTGGAAAAGTTAGGATCGGATGCTTCTATGTTGCTTAAGTGGAAGGATGACGAATTGGCAAACGCAAACATGAGAGCCCAAATATTACAGGATTGTGTAAAGAAAGCAGAAGAGGAAAAAGAGATGTGGAAAAAGATCGCAAATGAGAAGGAAGCCATGATTTTGTCCCTTAAGGTTGCACTTGCTCATGCACAAGAATCTTGTTTCTTCTCTCCAGGAGCATTAGGGGTGGAAGATGGTACTCTTGTTACGGGTTCCCTGGGGAAGAATGGAAGTTAATGAACAAGTAGGAGAAACTGATCGAGTTTTCTTTCCTTGTAAGTTATGTGGTAATCGAGAGTCATGCATCTTATTCTTCCCTTGTCAATCTCTGTGCATGCAAGGACTGTGAGGCTTCTCTTAATGCATGCCCCCTTTGTGGCTCTGAAAAGATAGATAGTTTGGAGGTCTTCCTGGCTTAAGAGGAGAAGAGAAAAAAATGGGAGAGGAAGAGAACTGAATTAAGCAATTTGGTGATATGAGAATATTTTGCTTTAAGTTTTTATCGTTTGTATAAAGTAAGGATGATCTAGTTTATTAAGTTGTGTGTTATCTACCTCAATGTTATGTTAGAACAATTTCTATTTTAATTCTATGTTTTAGAATCTGTTTGTTTGCTCTGGAGATGTCCTTCCTTTTCTTTATGGTTTTAGACTTTAGCAAGCTTGCAGTTGCTCGGTTCTTGTTTTATTGTTATCAGATTATGAACAAGCAGAATCGGTAGATGGTTTGGATGTCTTCTTGGTCTGAAAGGAGAAAAGGAAAAAGTGGAAGAGGAAGAGAATTGAAATAAGCAACTTGGTGATATATCTTGATTGAACTTTACATCATCTGTATAAAGTAAGGATGAGCTTGTTTATTACCTTGTGTTATTTACCATAATGTTATGTTAGAATATTTTTTATTTTAATTCGATGTTTTAAAATTTCATTTGTTTGTTTTGTTATTTACCATTTTTTGCCGTATTCTATTGAGATTTTAATGTGCATTTATTTACTTTGTCCAATGGCACCATATTTAGATATACCATGATCTTTTATACTAATTATATTCTATAATGGGAACACATCATCAACTTTAAAGAAGTCCCATCGCAAATTTTGTCTTTACTATGAATAATTTATTTGAAGGATTCATTATCATTTATGTAACTTTGTATGTCCAATTGATATAATTCTTAGCTCACAAGCATCAAGCGGAGTAGCTTGAACGTACCAAATTCTGTAAGGGTTTATTCAACAATACCCCAAGCAGGACTTACGAACCAAATTTGCATCATTTTTATGTGTAGACTTTGAGATCGATTCTAGAATTTCTTGTAAAGATATCGTATAAATTCCATTTTAGCTATCGAGTTCTTCCTCTTCCTATACAATATGTTAATTAAAAGATATTTATGTATTAAAAATAAAAACCTTAGAGCATATCGAGGCATCACTCTTTTTTTTTCTTTCTTTAGCACTCAAAGGCTAGTTTATTATTTTCTTTCTTTATTTATTAACTTTTAAATTAATTTATTTATAAAGTAAATATAAAAAGGTACATATATATTTTTTAAAAATCAATCTTAATTTTTTTATTAAAAGAAAAATTAAAAATTATAATTGATTGTGTGAACTAGATGATCAAACAATAATAATATAAATTAATTTGATTTTAATTTTAAATTTTATATAAATAAAAAAATCAATGATTTTAATTTTAATTCTACTTCAATAATTTTAATTTTAATTTTAATTTTGATTTCAATACCAAATCATCATAAATTACAATAACTCCCACCAACTCAAACAAAATTGTTGTTAGCATGCATCTGACTAGTGCAAAAGATTAATAAAAAGGGGGAAAAAAAGCCCTTCTCCTTACCCCTGGGCTACAATCGTGTTCACGATTCAGCTAGTTTAGGCCCACAGCATCCATACTCACAGACCAGTGTTTTAAAAATCAAACCGAACCGGTCGATCCAACTGGGAAACGATCATCAGTCTCCGATTTTATTATTAAAGTTAACTTTTATATGACCCGGTGAAAACCAAAAAAACCCATTGAATTGGCCAGTTTCAAACCGGTCCTACCTAGTTTTTAGATTTTTTAATTTTTTATTTGAATTATATTTATATTTATATGTAGGCTACATGCATGCATTTTAAAATTTTCTAAAATACATAAGCAATGAAAACAATAAGATATTGGATCTAATCCAATATCAGCCTACAATATGATCAATATATATGAAAATTATATATAAGGTATAAAAGAACAGTACACAGATCAAATCTATGTAATACAAATAACATAGATCATATCTATGTTTATGGCCTAGTGCCTTAATCATATCTAAGTCATCAGTAACTATAAAATCTTTTACCTTTGGATGCTTAATGACTCTCGCAGCAATAAAAGGCGGTGGTAGGTAGTACTTCTACAAGCCGCACAAAAGTGTATGGCCTCTACAAGTGATCCACATCCTACACAAAGTGTATGGCCTCTACAAGTGATCCACATCGGGTTCTGATCCTGACAGCCTTTTCAGAGTGCTAGCTCCTCTTCAAGGCTTTGACATGAGATTTTTTTTTAACACCAAGGTGCTCTTGGAGTTTGTCAAAAGAGGATATGAAGGAAACCTTTTATCATATGGAATCCCTTTCACCCTAAAAACTTCTTATCTTCCTGTCTTTTTCTTTTCCAATGTTTCTTGGAAGATAAGGAAGAAAATCTTCTTTTAGCCAAAAACTGAAAAAGATTGGAAGTTAAGGAAGAAACCCTTTCACCTTCTTTTTCAGTTAAAAAACAGAAGAAGTTAGAAGATAAGGAATGAAGAGTAATTAGAAAGAGGTCATTAACATCCATTTTAAATTCAAATTTAAAATTTTAAATTCAAAATTCAAACTCAAACTTGAAATTAAAAATTAGTTTGAAATTTAAATTAATAATTTGAATTTAAATGGGTAAGGATGTTAACATTAGGTTTACCTAAATTCGAGCCCAAACCAAATCCTATTTGATTTGATCCAAATTTTTATAGCTCAATCAAATTGAGCTAGCTAGCAATCGTATTGAAATTTAACTCTTCAATTAATTTACTAACATTTAGTTTCTCAATCATCAAGTCAGTAGAATCCCCATGGTGTGTGATCCCATAGGTTCAAACACTAAGCTGGTTATAACATCCTAAAAACCTTGTAATTCATTGGTAATATTAATGGTATTTTTCATTTGAAATGAATGTCGGAGGGTTTCAATGAAGTGTGGGCATGTTGGCCATTTGATAAATATAAAAAGAAAAATTTATGGAGTAAATGAGTATATTTTTGAGTGCTAATGAGTTTGATTTAAGAAATTGAGAGATTTAAGTTTTAATAGGCTTAAATCACAATAAAAATCAAGTTTAGTTTGAGTTTTACCCTTAAGTGATGTTTTTAGTAATTAGAGTCGACTCTAATTGGAGTGGAGTCGACTCTGGCATGGTTTTAAACTTTCGACACGCTTCAGAGTCGGCTCCTGCAAAAGAGAGAGTCGACTCTATTGGAAAAATAGAAAGTTAGCATTTTGCCTCATATTAGAGCCGACTCTAATCTCTGCAGGAACCGACTATAATTTTGCGGAAGCGATTCTAAATCTATTAGAGCCGACTCTAAGATGACAGATTTCTTGGGTTAAATCTTGAAATTTTTATATTTATTCCATTTTAAGTCAATTTGAGTATCGTTTGAACTGTTGGATTTTTAAAATCGAGCACTTTAAGTTGGTAAGGTCTTTTCTTAGAAATATTACATAAAAGTATTGATTTAAATAAATAATATAATCTGAGCTATAAATCGATTAAAAAAATGCTATATCGGGGCAAAATGGAAAAAGGCTCGATGTTAATAGCTAATTGTGCTAAGGGCAATTTGGAAAAGAAAATCTAAGGGCAAAATATCATGGTTATAAGTGAGCCATGTATTTTTTAAAAAGTGTGCATTAAGAGTGTTTGAGGGTAAAAAGGAAATCTTGCATGCCTTAGCCCCTAAGTTATCCATGACTTGGTCCCCAAGTCACTAGAGAAAAAGGGAAATGTGGGTTTAGCCAAAGAAAAGAAAGAAAGAAAGAAGAAAGAAAGAAAGAAAAGAGAGGAGGAGGAAGAAGAAGAAGGAGAAAGAAAGAGGAAGGAAAAGGAAAGCTTGGGGTTTGTGTTTGGCTCCAGGTAAGCTATAGCTTTCCTAGATCTTGCATGACTTTAGATTTTTTTAGATTCTTGTATTTTAAGGTAATAATGGAAGAAATCTTGAGTAGAGAAAGGATGAAAGAAAATAATGAGATATTAGTGGCTAGATCATGTATGCATGCATGGTTTCATAAAAAAATCTTGTGTGGAGGTAACCCTAATAGCTATTGTTTCTGTATGTTGACGTAGGTCAAGAGGATTATTCCAGGGAGTGGAATACTGGAGTTGAGTACCAGTTAAGGAGTAACCTGCTAAGGTGAGTGGGTTTCTCATCTAGCAATAAAAAGTTAATTTGAGCTAGTATAATGAGATTAATACCTAGTTATGGTATGTTATGTTTAGTAGAGTATTATGTATATTTTAAATCTGAGAAATGAGAACCTAGTATATGATATTTTGATGCATGAGTTTTGAGCATAAGTCTTAAGCACAAAGGAATAAGCATGAGTTTTGATGAGGGTATCGTTGATGTATACATGGCATATTTGCATGATAAAGCTTTACAAATGACATATATTGATGTATGTATCATACTGAGCATCAGGCAGCTATGGGGCTGATCACCCTTTAAACTGTGCTATAGCATGAGCATTGCACGCTACTATTGAGCCGACACCTTCTTGCGATTCGATTGTACAATAAACCCGGAATCAGGATGAGTGCACGCTTGACCAGACTAGTGGGGCAGTTTGTAAGCAGCTCGTGGGGACATGAATCATATCTCAGTGGAGCTAGTTACTATATATATAGCCCATGGGGGCAGAGAGAAAACCCAAGGTTCCAAGGTTAAGGAACAAAGCACTTTGCCGGGTGAACCACACGGGTAAGGGATGCTATTTGTGCAGGGATCCTATTGCTAATCACGCACCCAATGAGAGTACACCTACAGGAGGGCGATTGTAGGGTGGTACCTCAGAGGTATTACACACACAGCTCAGTATCATGAGATTTAAAAGCATATGTTGTGATTTAAAAAGGACCAGTGGGCCAAGTAATTATCCCAAGAGGGAAAGTTTACATGAGATGCCAGTGAGCAGCCAGATCCTAATGGGAATCTAGGAATTTAATAAAGAAAGTCTGGGTGTAGGTAAAGAATGCATATCTTCATATTGTAATACATGAGTTTTTATCTTGATGAGTTATCTTTCAGTGGAAAGTTATTGTAAAGTATTTTAGTACTGATATATTATTTGAAGAATAAGCTATATTTTACTTTATCTGATATTATGTTAAAAAATATACTTTGAGTTATACAAGCTATATAGTATCAGCATACGATTGAAAAATGATGTTATGGTTCTCTATGTCTCCATGGTTAGATGGATATCCAGTCACTATGATTGATATTTACTTTCAGATCAGTGAGTATTTCTGCCAGGATTACAGGATAAGCGAGACTGGACCCTTAGCTGGTGAAGCTTGCTTGGATGCAAGGGTGTATAGATGATAGCCTTGTATATTGAGATAATGTGGGGACATTTGTATATTTGCATATGTGTATGTGCACAGTGAGATGTGGTGATGTATCAGACTTATTTGGATATGAATACGAGACTTATGTTTTGGAGAAAATTATGAGCATGATGTATGCACTTATGATTTTTATGTCGATTATGAATGTGATCTTGTAAACTACCTGAGGAATGTCATGAAAATATTATATGAGCAGGTTGATGCATAGTGTTGATTTGAGTGATGTGCATATATAATTGAGCTGATAATAAAAAGTTTTTAACAGGATGTGTTTTTGGGTGTCTGCCACTTATGATATTTGTTGGGGTTCTCTAGCTCTTTATGGAGCGCTACATAAAGACTAGTAAAACTCTATTCGATTACCATAGGTGTGCAGGTGTGCTGTCGGTGGCCCAGAGAGAAGGGGGAGCTGACAAGTTTTGGTATCAGAGCCCTAGGTTATTAGGTCCTAGGGGAATAAGTATGAGTATGAGTCTAGGATGATTGAATGATTATGATTATAGTTATTGAGTGATGAAACTGATGTAATGAATAATGTCTTGTAGGACGATTACTACAAAGGCACCTAGCGAGAGAGAGCAATACTCAGGAAGGGATAGAAGTAGGTCAAAGTAGACCCAGAAGGTCAGTTAGAAGAAGTCAAATTGGTAGAATGGCTTCTAGTGATTCCACCGAGCCAGTATCTAATTAGGCTAGGGTGAGGGCATCTTCAGAGCAGATGCCAGAGTCTTCTTTACAGTCTGCTACCCCTGTGCCAGTGGACCCATCTCGAGCACAAACTCAGGGCCTAGTATACTAGAGCTGGTAGACATGATTACTCAGGCTGTGGTAGCAGCTATGGGTGCTAGTTCCAGCCTTCCTGCTAAAAATTTAGAGGTTGTGAGGAATATGGAAAGAGCCAGAAAGTTGGGGGCTCTGGAGTTCCAGGGAACTACTGATCCTATTCAGGCCGGGGCATGGCTGCAGAGGATTGAGAGGTATTTGATGTGATGGGATGCTCTGAGGAGCAGAGGTTGGGTATTGCCATTTTTACTGGAGGGTAGAGCCCAGAGTTGGTGGAGATCTGTTTGTAACAGACAGCCCCAGGGAGTGGAGTTGTCATGGAAAAATTTTAGAAGAGAATTTCATCAGCAATATTATTCTGAGATTTATAGGGATTAGAAGAGGAGGGATTTCCTAGTCTGACCCAGGGAAGGATGTCTGTGGCAAATTATGAAGCCACTTTTGTTGAGTTATCTCAGTTTGTAAGGGCTTGGTGGCTGATGAGAGGGAGAGGTGCCGACTATTCCAGGATGGATTGAATCTCCTATTAAAGCCAAGATCCATATGCAGACCTATAATAGTTATTCTGAGTTGGTGCAGGGAGCACTCAAAGCCAAGAAGATTGAAAAAGAATATATGAGTAGGAGGCAGGATAGAATGAAAAGAAGTGCTCCTAGTTATCCTTCTACTCCGGGAGGGACTCAGCCAGTTTTATTCTGGTTTTAGAGACCCTAGTGATGTGAGTAGGGGATCAGTATCTGTGTCAGCATCTAGCCCAGCCCAAAGGAAGCCTTATGGGGGTGTGCCTTAGGTTGCCACCAGCACGGTATCTGGTGATGTAGAGGAGCAGGGTCATCCTTTGGTGGAAGAGGAAATATACCTCCATGTAATGTATGTGGGAGACTTCATTTGGAAGATTGTAAGAGGGGCAATAAGGAATGTTATATTTGTGGTGATCTAGGTCATCTGAAGAGAGATTGCCCTAGGAGAGGGCAGTAGGCTGGTGGGCTTCCCCAGGGGCCAGTAGTACCAAGGGGATAGCCTGGTAGGAGGGTTGATAGTGGTGTTGCAGCTTCAGCCAGTCAGATGAGGCCTAATGTTAATCAACCAGGAGGGTCATCCAGTGTTCCAAGGGCTGAGGCCAGAGTATTTTCCATGACCAAGCAGAGGCCCAGATTGATCCTGATGTGGTGATAGGTATGCTACCCATCGATAATCATGATGCTTATATTTTGATTGATTCTGGATCTACGAATTCATTCATCTCATGTGAGTTTGCTAAGCATCTAGATAGAGATGTGGGCTAGTTGGGTAGCCAGTTGGTAGTATCTATGCCCGTAGGGAGGCCTTTTATAGCAGACCAAGTGTATAGAGGCTATGATATTTCTGTGGAGGGTCAGAAATTAGCAGCAGATTTGATTCCTTTAAGTTTTGAAAGAGTTTGATGCCATCTTGGGGATGGATTGGCTATCTGTGCATAAAGCCAAAGTAGATTGCTTAAGGAAGGAGGTGATGTTACAAACCTCTGATGATAGAGAGGTCTATTTCGTTGGTGATAGGAGGGGGTTGCCCTCAGTAGTGATTTCAGCTTTGTCGGCCAATAGAATGCTAGCAAAGAGATGTGGAGCCTATTTAGCTTGTGCTGAGCTCAGAGGGCAATGGTTTAGAACTGATGGATATCCCTGTGGTAAGGGATTTTTCAAATGTATTTCTGAGGAACTGCCAGGGTTACCTCTTTACAGAGGGTTTGATTTCAGTATAGATCTATTTCTAAATACTAGCCAATAGCCAGGGCACCTTATAGAATGGCTCCAGCTGAATTGAAAGAATTGAAAAGCCAGTTATAGGAATTATTGGATTAAGGGTTTATTAGACCCAGTATATCTCCATGGGGTGCACCAGAGTTGTTTGTAAAGAAAAAGGATGTTATCTTGAGGTTATGTATAGACTATAGATAGTTGAACAAGGTGACCATTAGAAACAATTATCCATTGCTGAGGATCGATGATTTGTTTGATCGGCTGCAGGTGGCAGCAGTGTTTTCAAAGATTGATATGAGATCTGGGTATCATCAGTTGAGAATAAAGAATGAGGATATATCTAAAACTACTTTTAGGACATATGGTTATTATGAGTTCTTGGTGATGCCATTTGGCTGACAAATGCTCCAGCTGCTTTTATGGGTCTGATGAATCAAGTATTTCAGGAGTATCTAGATAAATTTGTAATAGTATTCATTGATGACATCTTGATTTATTCTAGAAGTAGTGAAGAGCATAAAGCAGCATCTGAGCATAGTTTTGGAGATATTAAGAGAAAAGCAGTTATATGCAAAGTTTAGTAAAAGTGAATTTTGGCTGGATGAGGTAAAGTTCTTAGGACATGTAGTTTCAGCCAAAGGTATTATGATAGATCCTCAAAATATTGAAGCTATAGTAAATTGGGTATCACCTACCAATCAAACTGAGGTGAGGAGTTTCTTGGGGCTAGCAGGATATTATAGAAGATTTATAGAAAATTTCTCGATTTTGGCTTCTCCTATGACTAAGCTGCTTAGAAGAATATCAAGTTTGATTGGTCTAATAAATGCCAGAAGAGTATGGATGAATTGAAAAAGAGATTAACCTCAGCCCCAATTCTAAGACTCCTTGATAGTGCCAGTGATTATGTGATCTATAGTGATGCCTCATTGAAGGGTTTGGGGTGTGTTTTAATGCAGAATGAGAAAGTGGTGGCTTATACATCTAGACAGTTGAGATCCCATGAAAAGAATTACCCCACCCATGATTTGGAGTTAGCTGCTGTTATATTTGCATTGAAGGTTTGGAGGCACTACTTGTATGGAAGAATGTACTAGATATTTACTGATCATAAGAGCTTGAAATATATTCTGACCCAGAAGAAATTGAATTTAAGGCAGAGAAGATGGATTGAATTGATTAAATATTATGATTGCACTATTGAGTATCACCCAGGGAAAACTAATGTTGTGGCTGATGCCTTGAGTCGAAAGTCTATGGTCACATTGACTTCTATTAGAACAATATAATTACCCTTGATGATTGAGTTAAGGAGGTTAAATGCAGAGCTAGTTGTAGAAGAATCAGGAGCCTTGCTGGCTACTTTCAGAGTGAGACCCCAGATGCTAGAGGAAATAAGAGAAGCTCAGCTGCTAGATCCACAATTGCTTAAAGCTAGAGATTTAATTCAGAGTGGGTCTCAATCAGAGTTTTCTGTTAGAGGTGATGGGGTATTATTATTCAAGGGTAGAGTTTGTATGCCAGCTGTGGAATCAGTGAAAGATCATATTTTAAAGAAAGCACATAGCTCAGCTTATTCAATGCATCCAGGTAGTACTAAGATGTATAGAACTATCAAACAGAATTACTAATAGAATGGAATGAAAAAGGAGATAGCTGAGTATGTATTTAAGTGTTTGGTGTGTCAGCAAATTAAGGCTAAACATAAGTGTCCTGCTGGCAAGCTTCAGCCTCTATTTGTGCCAGAGTTGAAATGGAAGCATATAACTATGGATTTTGTTGTAGGGCTCCCAAAGACAAGAAGGGGCAATGATGCTATATGGGTCATAGTTGATAGATTGACTAAGTCTGCTTATTTTCTGCCTATTAAGATTGCCTTTACCTTGGATAGATTAGAAGAATTATATGTGCATGAAATTGTGAGTAGGCATGGTGTTCCAATATCTATAGTATCAGATAGAGATCCAAGGTTTACATCTTAATTTTGGATAGAATTATAGAAAGCTTTGGGGACTAAATTGACGTTCGGTACAGCATTTCATTCCCAAACTGATAGTCAGTCGGAGAGAACTATCCAGACACTAGATGATATACTGAGAGCTTGTGTCATGGAATTTTTTGGTAGCTGGGATGATCATCTGCCTTTAGTAGAATTTGCTTACAATAGTAGCTACCATTCTAGCATTGATGTTGACCCAATTATTGATTTTGATGATTAACAAAAGACATGAGTATATTCATTATATTTCTAATAAATTTGAAAAGTGTTTCAGGCATTAAGAATGGTTAATCAGTCAAAAGGAATAAGGAAATAAGTTTTGAATCAAATTTTAATGGAAATTATTTAAGTTCAGAACTTAGAGTCTACACCTCAATAGTCTGGAGCCAACCCCAGGGCGTATCAGAACCTTTTTGGAATTTTGGCACGGTTTGGAGTCGACACCTGAAACTCTGGAGATGACTCCAACCTGAGATACAGAAAAGTACCTTTTGCGTTAGTTTTTGGAGCCGACACCTGGAGTTCGGGAGCCGACACCTGAAAGTTGCGGAGCTGACACCTGAGTTTTTGAAGCTGACTCTAACCTGAGTACAAGAGCATATTTTTTGGACATAGTTAGAGTCGACACCTTTGAATTCTGGAGCCAACTCCCGAATGCGTCGAGCCGACACTTAACTTTTTCAAAGCCGACTCCTCAATGATCTTTTGTTACTATTTTTGGATACCCCGATCTGGAGCCAACACATAAAAAGCTGGAGCCGACTCCAACATGTTAGATGCGGATTTTCAAAAGTGACAGATCAGCTCCAACGGTAATATTTTTCTCACCTAACTTCTAACGGCTATTTTTCTTTGTGTGTAGAAACATCCAAGCATCTCACAACGGCTAGTTTTCCATCAAAAACCTTGGATTAAAAAGTCTATAAAAAGGGGATTCATCCATTTAAAAAAGAGTGACAAAAAAAGAGAAATATTTTATGAAAAATCAAAAAATCTTGTGAAAGAAAGAGAGAGAAATCAAGGAGGAAAGACTCAGAGCTCAAATCCATCAATCCTAGAGAGTCCAAAGAGAAATCCAAAGCATTCAAAGCTCAAAATCAAAGGATTTCCCAAGTGAAAAGGAAGAAAGCTAAAGCCCTGTTTTTCCCCAACTTCTTAACTACAATTTTGTGAGGAATCTGAGCTAAGGCCTGATTCAATCATTCAAGGGAGAAGAGGAAAAGAAGAAAAGAAAAAAAGCACACATCCAAATCGCTTCAAACAGGCTTTTCTTACCTTTGTTTATTTAATTGCATATTTGCTCATTTGAGGAGCTGTTTTGTATTCAAAACTATATTTTTCATTGTTGTTTGTTGATTCAATCAGGAGATTGAATTAGTGGAGGTAGTATACCTCGGGATAGGCTAAGAATAGCTTGTGGTTAGGTTTTGTGCTGGTGAGCCTATGAAAACCAGCTGGGTTCATTGTGATCCCGGGGAAAACAATAAGTTTGGTTGTGAGCTTGTAAAACAACTCGACTGTAATCAAGTGGATTATATTTTGGATCCAAGTGCTGCTTGGGAGTGGACGTAGGTGTTGGATACACCGAACCACTATAAAATCTTTGTGTTTGTCGTGCTTTGTCTCTCTCTCTATCTCTTTATTTGTGCTTAGCATTTATCTATACATTGCACTCAAGCACTTTCATCAAAACACATAGTTTTAAAGTGTTAAAATTTTAAGAACCTAATTCACCCCCCCTCTTGGGTTGCCATCTGGGCCAACAATTGATATGGCACCATATGAGGCCTTGTATGGAAGAAAATGTAGAACTCCAATGTGTTAGGATGAGGAGGAAGAGAGAAGGCCGTTAGGCCCGAGTTAGTGCAGCTTACAACAGATCAAGTTAAAATCATAAGAGCTAAATTAAAGGCAGCCTAGGATAGACAGAAGAGCTATATAGATAAAAGCATAAAGAGGTAAAGTTTGAGGTTGGAGATAAAGTTTTTCCGAAGGTATCTCCTTGGTGAGGTATTATAAGATTTGGAAAGAAAGGCAAGTTGAGTTCCAGGTATATTGGATCCTATGAAATTCTGGAAAGAGTTGAGGCACTAGCTTATAGATTGGCCTTACCTCCAGAGTTATCTCAGATTCACAATGTATTTCATGTATCAATGCTTAGGAGGTATGTGTCGGATTTCTCTCATGTGATTCAGTCTGAGACTATAGAGTTACAGGAAGATTTATCATTTGCAATAGAACCAGTGAAGATCTTGAGCAGGGAGATTAAGTAGCTCTGTAGTAAAAGAATTCTATTAGTTAAGGTGCAATGATTAAATCATCAAAAAGAGGTGGCTACATGGGAGCGAGAGGACGAGATGAGATTGAGGTACCCCCATCTATTTGAAAACATATATAGCTAAATTTTGGGGACAAAATTTCTTAAGAGGGAAAGAACTGTAACATCCTAAAAACCTTGTAATTCATTGGTATATTAATGGCATTTTTCATTTGAAATGAACATCGGAGGGTTTCAATGAAGTGTGGGCGTGTTGGCCATTTGATAAATGTAAAAAGGAGAAATTTATGAAGTAAGTGAGTATATTTTGAGTGCTAATAAGTTTGATTTAAGAAATTGAATGATTTGAGTTTGGCTTAAATCACAAGAAAAATCAAGTTTAGTTTAAGTTTTACCCTTAAGTGATGTTTTTAGTAATTAGAGTCGACTCTAATTGGAGTGGAGTCAACTCTGGCACGGTTTTAAACTTCCGGCATTCTTTAGAGTTGGCTCCTGCAGAAGGGGGAGTCGACTCTATTGGAAAAATAAAAAGTTAGCATTTTTGCCTCATATTAGAACCGACTCTAATCTCTGCAGAAGCCGACTCTAATTTTTGCGAGAGCTAACTCTAAATCTATTAGAGCCAACTCTAAGATAGTAAATTTCTTGGGTTAAATCTTGATATTTTTATATTTATTTTGTGTTAAGTCTGATTTGAGTGCTGTTTGAACCGTTGGATTTCTAAAATTGAGCTCTTCAAGTTGGTAAGGTCTTTTCTTAAAAATGTTACATAAAAGTATCAATTTAAATAAATAATAATAATCTGGGCTATAAATTGATTAAAAATGCTATATCAGGGGCAAAATGGGAAAAGATTCTGATGTCAATTGCTAATTGTACTAAGGATAATTTAAAAAAAAATCTAAGAATAAAATATTATGATTATAAGTGAGCCATGTATTTTTCAAAAAGCGTGCATTAAGAGTGTTTGAGGGTAAAAAGGAATCTTGCATGCCTTAGCCCCTAAGTTATTCATGACTTGGTCCCCAAGTCACTAGAGAAAAAAGGAAACGTGGGTTTAGCCAGAGAAAAGAGAGAAAGAAAGAAAGAAAAGAGAGAAGAGGAAGAAGAAGAAAGGAGAAAGAAAAAGGAAGGGAAAGGGAAGCTTGGGGTTTGTGTTTGGTTCTAGGTAAGCTATAGCTTTCCTAGATCTTGCATGACTTTAGATTTTTTAGATTCTTGTATTTTGAGGTAATAGTAGAAGAAATCTTTAGTAGAGAAAGGATGGAAGAAAATAATGAGATATTAGTGGCTAGATCATGTATGCATGCATGATTTCATGGGAAGCCTCATGTGGAGGTAACCCTAATAGCTATCGTATCTGTATGTTGCGTAGGTCAAGAGGGTTATTCCAGGGAGCCAGAATACCAAAGTTGAGTAACAGTTAAGGAATAACCTGCTAAGGTTAGTGTATTTCTCATCTAGCAATGAAAAGTTAATTTGAACTAGTATAATGAGATTAATACCTAGTTGTGGCATGTTATGTCTAGTAGAGTATTATGTATATTTTAAATCTAAAAAATGAGAACCTAGTATATGATATTCTGATGCATGAGTTTTGAGCATGAGTCTTAAGCACAAAGGAATAAGAATGAGTTTTGATGAGGGTATCATTGATGTATACATAGCATATTTGCATGATAAAGCTTTACAAATGACATATTTTAATGTATGTATCATACTGAGCATCAGGCAGCTATGGGGTTGATCACTCTTTAGACTGTGCTGTAGCATGAGCATTGCATACTACTATTGAGCCGACACCTTCTTGCGATTCGATCGTAGGATGAATCCCAGAATCAGGGGTGAGTGCACGCTTGACCAGGCTAGTGGGGCAGGTTGTAAGCAGCCCATGGGGGCATGAATCATAGCTTAGTAGAGCTGGTTACTATATATAGCTCTTGGGGGCAGAAAGAAAACTCGAGGTTCTAGGGTTAAGGAACAAAGCATTTTACCAGGTGAACCGCACGGGTAAGGGGTGCTATTTGTGCGGGGATCCTATTGCTAGTCATGCATCCTATGAGAGTACACCTATAGGAAGGCGACTGTAGGGTGGTACCTCAGAGGCATTACACACACAGCCCAGTATCATAAGATTTAAAAGCATATATTATGATTTAAAAAGGGCCAGCAGGCCAAGTAATTATTTCAAGAGGGGAAGTTTACATGAGATGCCAGTGGACAGATAGATCCCAGTGAGAATCTGGGAATTTAATAAAGAAAGTATGGGCTATAGGTAAAGAATGCATATCTTCATATGGTAATACATGGGTTTTTATCTTGATGAATTATCTTTTAGTGGAAAGTTATTATAGAGTATTTCAGTACTGGTATATTATTTGAAGAATAAGCTTATTTTACTTTATCTGATATTATGTTAAAAAATATACTTTGAGTTATACAAGCTATATAGTATCAGCATACGGTTAAAAATGTGATGTTATGGTTCTCTATGTCCCATGGTTAGATGGATATTCAGTCACTGGGACTTAGGTCTTATCCCTCTATGATTGATATTTACTTTCAGATTAGTGAGTATTTTGCCAGGATCAAAGGATAAGTGAGACTGGACCCTTAGCTGGTTGCTTGGATGCAAGGGTGTATAGATGATAGCCTTGTATATTGAGATAGTGTGGGGTGACATTTGTATATTTGCATATATGTGTATATAGAGAGATGCGATGTATCAGACTTATTTGGATATGAATACGAGACTTATGTTTTGGAGAAAATTATGAGCATGATGTATGTACTTATGATTTTGATGTCGATTGTGAATGTGATCTTGTAAACTGCTTGAGGAATATCATGAAAAATATTATCTGAGCAGGTTGGTGCTTGGTGTTGATTTGAGTGATGTGCATATATAATTGAGCTGATAATAAAAAGTTTTTAACAAGATGTGTTTTCAGGTGTCTGCCACTTATGACAATTTGTTGGGGTTCTCTAGCTCTTTATGGAGCACTACATAAAGACTAGTAAAATTCTATCCGATTACCATAGGTGTGTAGGTGTGCTTTCGGTGGCCCCAGAGAGAAGGGGGAGCTGACACCGATAGCACTGGAACACTTCCAATACTAATCGAAGTTGCCATCTAGCAATGACACCCAATATCCGGATAGGCCGAAGGTTGCAAAGCAATAATCAAGAACCTCTGAAATATGGTTACCATATAATTCATTCCTTTGACCCTCAATGCTCAAGATGACTTAGGGTTTAACTGTCAACCCTTAATCAGCTCATCCATAAAATGTCTTAATCTTCACAAGTCCTGTGACTTCTTACAAGGACTACCCTGGCCAAGATTTTGCTAAATTGAAACATAGTGAGACATTTACTCCAAACTATTTGGAGAGGTCAATCCCATCTTAATCCACTCAATGCTCCACAAGTACTTTACAGCACCCAAAAACCTTTCGTCACTGAATTAAAAATCCAAGTAGTCCAGCACCAAAGTACAGTAGGTTGCTTACAAGCTACCATGGTGATCTTAGGTTAGAGGGACACTTATATCCATATCCCTTCACGAATACCTCTTGGTAGAAGAGTGTTCCATCAATTGGTCACGTTCAGTAAGATGTCATACATCTCACCTGCATATCATACCAGTGTCATCACACTCCTTGGTAAAGAGGACAACCAACCCATATGACATACAACGACCTTTACTTGATACATAGTTGTCCTATAATTATATATCATTTGGTCGCGACTATTTTAAGAACCACTCAATAAACCCTCTCTTTATTGAATTGATTATGATTCTAAGGACTCCATCACAAAAGAATTTATTTCAGAAAGATACAATGTGATGAACCATTAAATAAATATTTTATTAATTAATAATTTATATATTTACAACTTGCACAATCATCTATATGCTAGTTGATTGGCTTTAGAACATAATTCCCAATAACTCCCACTTGAACTAAAGCCACTCAGAACAGTATCTAATGCCCATCTTCCATTTATGGTCATCAAATTCTTTGATTTTGAGAGCTTTAGTGAATGGATCGGCTAGGTTCTCCTTTCTATCAATCTTCTGAAGGTCGATGTCACCTTGCTCCACTATTTCTCGCACAAGATGATAGTGGCATGAAATATGTTTGGTTCACTGATTGGACTTCAGATCTTTGGCTTGAGCAATGGCTTCAGTGTTGTCACAATACAATGGAACCGGACAATCTAGGAAGGATGTTGTTAGTGTGTGCCCTAAATCCAATTGGATTAGATGCTAGTTTATACATATTTCTTTATGAATGTAAATCAAATTTATTAGTTTCTTTATCTATCCAGGTGTAATTCTTATATATATTAGATATATTTTACCTGTGAGATAAAGTCCAAAAGAATATGAACCATGCATATGGAATTTATAATAGAGATTACAAATTATGAGATCCAAATTGCACATTATGGTTTAATTTTTTAAATTTTTCTAGTCGATGTGTAGATGGGACTGGACACCATCGAACACCTTGAGACTAGCATACATTGCATATGCTCACCCTTGGGGTAAGTAACTGATTTCACAAGCTAAAGTATGAATATACTTGAAAAGGTATGTAGATGCTTATTATTATAACAATGCATTGGATGATCCGTACAGAGATCCCATATGGATATCTATATAGCGTCGATGGTTGATCTCTAATGATGGTGGTGTGAGTGATCCTTTGACTTGAGATCTTCATTGCGTCTCATATGTAGAATGTCATGCTTTGACGACATCCAAACATCGCTCTAGCCTCAGATGGCAAATATGGTGTTGGTTGGGTATGACATGAAGCACATGAAGGTGGTGTTTGATCAAGACAGGATTCGTCTCCTTGATAGAAAGGGTTATATCCCATGGCCACTTGATGGATTAAATTGATTGTTAAATCCTTGCAAGGTTGAGTTGGAATTTGAAATGGTTTCAAAGTTCTAATTTATATGAGTCAATTTTTTAGAGATCAAGTAAATAAAGATCAATTACAGGGTTGACACATTCCATACCATTGATTGATCTAGGATATGTGACGAAGGGATTGAATCATACGGTAACCGTTCATAGACAGGTGTTGTTGATGGTCACGTCAACAAAACCCTTAACACTTAGGTGGTCATGATGCTTTGCTAGAAGCCTCTCATGATCTATAATCATGTTATTGACTTGGACAAAGAGTTGTCCAATCATTCCTAGGCTCCGTGATTAGGACATGATTATTGCCAACATGTTAAAGGGGCCTAATGGGTCACACGCATTAAGGAGAATTTTGAATAAATTAAAATAAAAATTTAATTGAATTTAATTCAGATAAGATGACCAATTAAATAATTGGGTAAGATCTAATTTAAAAAATATAAAATAATAATGTATATGATCCATCATAGTAAAAGAAATTTTAGAGAGAAACTATTTGCGCATATAATGAATAAATAATTGGATACCCAAATTTGGCTTATTCCATGTGATGGACGACTCTGATTATTTAGGTATAGATGATAAATCTCAGCCATATGAAAAAGGATTCATGCCCATGGGATGAAGCATAATAAATCTCTATGGTACGATTGTGAACACGTACAGATTGGGGAACGTAGTTATGAGATAACTAACTTCTAATTTTAAGGACTAAGATTGCAAACATTACCATTAGAAGGGGAGTCTCTTCCTCTTTCTTGGATTAAGGTTACCATGAGAAAGGAGAGTTTCTTCCTCTCCCTTGGATTAAGGTTATCATGAGAAGAGATGTCTCTTCTTATCTCTTGGAACATTTCTTTCTCTCCCTCTCTCTCTATAAATATAAATATGTTCCTTCTCTTCTTCTCTAAAAGAGAAGAAAAAGATTAGATCTTTTAGACCTACGAAGAAGATCTTCTGTTTTGAATATTTCTATAAGGGGATTCAAGAGGCGCTAGCACCCCTCTCTCCCTAACTGTCATCTTCATACCTTGAAGGTCTTCATCCACTCTTCTCCGCGTGGATCACTGTTAGAGGCCGGACATGTAGACGGCTAGTGGTAGAGGATTCACCGGCTTCATCCTTTCTACATCAATAAAGGACTCAGGTATGAATAAATCTAATATTTTATTTTTAGTTCTAATTTAATGAATCTATTCCTAAGGATCCTAGGCATCTAAAAATTTTGTATTATATCTTCTGCTATGTTTTTCATAAATTTGATTCATGTCTTGAATACATAATTCACATTAGTGGCATCAGAGCCACCTTAGGCTACAGATTCATTAATCTGATAGGATACTTGAGTCAATCTGATTGATAATATGAGTTTTTATTATGCTTCTTATGAAGATTAAAATCCTGAATAGTTTTTATATGTTGATAATAAATCTAAAATAAAATAAAATATTTATTATTTGATGATAAACAATATTATTTAGATTTATGCATGTTCATTATCATGTTAAAATAAAGTACTTTGATATATGATATCAAAGATGAAGATTTATTATATGATAATAAATAATAACTAATTTAGATTTAATCATATCTGTGTCATGTTAAAATAGCAATTATTATTTATGCATGATGGATACTATGTACTGAAATCCTAAAAATCATGTTTAGAATTTAATTTTAACATGATTATTGATATGATTAAGATCTGATATTCATATGATAATGAACAATAAACATTGAAAACTTATTTTGGATATTTAGATCATGATACGATTGTGATTAAATGTAATCATATGAAATTTAAATTTTAAATTTGAATCCAAAAATCTTATCATGACAATAATGTGATTAGGGTTTGTTAGAGACATTAGGATTTACATGAAATGTGAAACTGACATGTCATAATATGTAATTAAATGATAAGAAAATTTAAATTTAAAATTTAAATTTTTAAAATTTGAATTAAGAATTATTATCATAATACCCTAACAAGATCACTATTTTTACTTATCATAAAATGTAATAAATGATAAAGATTTAGGAAACAAGACTTAACTGCATCATTACTTGATCCTATGATCCCAAAATTAGTCTAATCAATTAGGGTTACTACATTGGTGTCTAAGAAAGGTGTGATCATAGTTTTTAATTGATTCGTTCATTGCCTGAGAAAACTCATTCAATGGGATCAAAGGGTATACTAAATAGGACCCCATTAATCAGCTAATCTGGCCATTGTTAAGGAAAGCTCTTAATTGATTAGATCAATAAGGTTAATCAAGATAGAAGCAATTGATTTAGTCACATGATTAGGGTTCCTATATTAGATAGTGGTCAGGGATCCTAATTTGATTAGGAATTCCAAATCATAAGATTTGATCTTATGATATTTTTTAGGTTAATAAAGATTAATCTAAAATCTACATATAGGAGATATAACCTAGATAGTACAAATGTTGTAGATGTAGATGGGACCTATATGCGCTAAATCCCTCCATGAATATTAAGTCATTAGCCTTCCATTATTCACATGATACAAAATCATTAGGTCAGGAGATTTGTCGTGTCAAAGCTGAGTCGAGTGTACATATGAGGAGTTGATTGTGGAACAATGGGTTAACTTAACTAGATTAGCTGGCATAATTGGCCAAAGTCAGATCAGTCTAATCTAGAGGCAAACTTTAGGGTGATCACATATGGATGTGATTGACAAGGCAATGTTCCCTAAATGATCTAGGAGTCACATTAGACGTAATTGATGATAATCTACCAAATTTGGCTTTCCGAGATTTGTTGTGCCAAAGCCAAGTCAAGGTAATTCAAATGAGGATCCTAGCCTACTAAGAAAATTGAATGCCAATTTTTGAGATTAATAGAGAGGGCTATTAACCTTAATAAAATAGTGGAAGAAACTAACTTAATTAAAAATCTTGAATTACCATATTAAGTTGGTGATTAGTATTCATATCAATTGACTCGTTCTAATTTTATGTAGGTTATTAGAAAAACCATGAGTGTAAACATCAACCATAGGAATATTTTAGAATCCAACAAATTGACTGGACTCAACTTTCCTGATTGGCTAAAATGTAAGGATCGTTATTCGATCTGAAAAATTCTTCCTAGATGAGATTGCACCGGAGGTCCCACCAGTGGATGCTCTGACTGAGGTTCATATGGCATACAACTGGTATAAAGATGCTGAAGAAATGGCTACATATTTGATGTTGGCCTCGATGTCACCTGATCTTCAGAAACAGCATGAGCATATGAATGCTCAGGAGATTTTGATGCACCTGCAAGAGTTGTTTGGCGCACGGTCTCGATATGAGAGGTTTCAACCTCTAGAGAGTTGTTTCAGTGCAAAATGACTGGGATTCATCAATGGGTGCCACGTGCTGAAAATGATCAATCTGATTAAGAAGTTGGCACGATTGGGTTTTGTGATGGATCATGAACTAGTATTGACTTGGTTCTACAATCACTACTACCCAGCTATTCGCAGTTTGTTCTTAATTTCAACATAAACAAGCTAGAGGTCTCTACCTGAGCTTGCGAATATGCTGACGAATGCTGAGCCCAACATTGAGAAAGAAAAGGGGCAGGTTATGATTGTGGAGTCCTCTAGTGCTCGTAAGAAGCGGCCAAAGAAGAATAAGGTCCAAAAGGCCAAGACGACTAAACCAAATAAGGGCATTAAGAAAAACAAAGTAGCCAAGGGAAAGTGTCACTTCTGTGGCAAGAAGGGCACTGGAAGCGAAACTGTAAGGCTTATCTGACTAACATGAAAGAAAAAACATACGAATGCTTCTACATCAGGTATATTTATGATTGAGATATTTTCTTTTGTTACTTCTTATTCCACTTGGGTATTGGATACTGGTTGTGGATCTCATATTTGTATTAATGTACTGATGATAAGAAGCAGTAGAAAGCTGAAGAAAAATGAAGTGATCCTGCACATGGGAAATAGAGCAAAGGTTGCTGCTTTAGCTATAGGATCTTGTTCTTTGTCTTTGCCCACTGGGCTTATAATGGAGCTTAGTAATTGTTACTATGTTCCAAACATAACAAAGAATATTATTTTCATTTCATGCTTGTAAATGATGGATATACATTTAAATTAGAAATAAAGGAATTTTAATTTTTAAAAATGAAATGTTCTTTGGTTCTATTAAAATGTTCAATGGATTTATGTTTTGAATTTACAATGCCCTATTCTTAATGTAGAAACTAAGAAATTAAAATCAAATAATTCTAAGAACTCGTTCCTATGACACTATCATTTAGGATATGTAAATGAAACACATTTAACCAAGTTATATAAGGATGGCTACTTGGGCTCATTCAGTTGGAATCGTTTAAGAAATATGAGTCGTGCTTACGTGGCAAAATGACTAAGTCATCTTTTACTAAAAGGGTGAGCGAGCACTGAATGTTTAGGACTAGTACATTCGGATGTATGTGGTCCTATCAATATTTGGGCAATAGAGATTTTTCTTACTTTCACATTTATAGATAACCATAGCAGGTATGGTTATATATCTAATGAAGCACAAATCTGAAGCCTTTGAAAAATTCAAAGAATTCAGATCCAAGATAGAAAAATAATATGGCAAAAGTATTAAGATACTTTGATCAGATCGAGGTGAAGAATACTTAAGCCATGTATTCTTAGAATATTTGAAAGAGAATGGGATTCTCTCTCAGTGGACTCCTCCTGGTATGCCATATCATAATGGTGTATTAGAAAGGAGAATCACATATTATTAGATATGGTGTGATCAATGATGAGCCTTGCAAATCTTCCAAAAATATTTTGGGGTTATGCGCTATACACAGCCGAATACACTCTAAACCGAGTTCGGCTAAATCGGTCAGTTCCACTCCCTATGAGATATGGTATGAAAGAAACCAACCCTTAGTCATCTAAGGATTTGGGGTTGCTACGCTTATGTAAAGCGTAATGAGTCGGACAAGCTTGGAGCTAGATCCAACAAGTATAATTTTATGGGATATCCTAAAGAAATAAAAGGATACTACTTCAACCACCCACTCAGCAAAAGATTTTTGTCTTAAGGCATGCCATATTCCTAGAGAATGAATTTTTCTAAGAAAGGGCAGTGGGAGAAATATTGAGATTAGTGAAACTCAAGAACCACAAATTGACACAGACCGATTAGATGACATAGAGCAAATGCCAAATGCAGTGGGAGTTGAGCAGGAGACTCAACTCACATTTAGGCAACATTTGCATGAGCCTCTATCAGAAATGATGGAGCAATAGGTAGCTCCAAGTACACATCAGCTACGTAGGTCTAGTAGAACACATCATATTCTTGAGAGATATGGATTTTTTATAGAAGATGATGAACCTACTAACTACGAGGAAGCAATATGTGACATTGACTCCAAGAGATGGCTTGAAGCCATAAAGTTTGAAATGGACTCCATGTACGACAACCAAGTATGGACTTTGGTTGATCCACCTAAAGGGAAAAAACCCATTGGATGCAAATGGGTCTTCAAGAAGAAGACCGACATGGATGGTAATGTGATTACCTATAAGGCGAGACTAGTCAAAAGATTACAAGCAAAGGCAAGGTGTTGACTTTGATGAAACCTTTTCCCTTGCAGCTATGCTTAAGTCCATAAGGATTTTACTTGCAATTGCAGCCTATTATGATTATGAGATATGGCAAATGGATGTCAAGGCCGCCTTCCTAAATGGTGATTTAGTGGAGGATGTGTATATGATACAACTAAGAGTTTTGAGTCCATTGATTCTTAAAAGATATGCAAGCTACAAAGATCCATTTATGGACTTAAGCAAGCCTCTAGAAGTTGGAACATCTGTTTTGATGAAACAATCAAAGAGTTTATTTTATCAAAAATGAGAAGATCATGTGTATACAAGAAGGTTAGTGGGAGTGTTATTATTTTCTTCATATTATATGTAGATGACATATTATTGATAGGAAATAATGTATCCTTGCTGCAAGAAGTGAAGGATTGGTTGTCCAGGAAGTTCTCCATGAAAGATTTGGGAGAAGCAGCCTACGTACTGGGTATTAAGATCTATAGAGATAGATTTAGGAGGTTGCTTGGATTGTCCCAATCAATGTACATAGATAAAGTGCTAAAATAATTTAGCATGGAGGAATCCAAGAAGGGATTCCTGCCGGTATCGCATGGGGTGCATCTCTCCAAGGACATGAGTCCTAAGACCCAAGGAGAGAGAGCACATAAAGGATTCCATACGCCTCAATAATCGGATCCATCATATATGCGATGCTATATACGAGACCTGATGTTTCTTATGCTTTGAGTATCACTAGTAGATACCAGCAAACCCTGGTGAGAAACATTGGATGGCTGTTAAGAATATCTTAAGTACTTACGAAGGACTAAGGATATGTTCTTGGTTTATGGAGGACCCGAACTCATAGTTCAGGGTTATACGGATTTAATTTTTAGTCTGATAAAGATGATTATAAATCTCAATCGAGCTATGTCTTTACACTCAATGGTGGTGCAGTCAGCTAGAAGAGTTTCAAGCAGGAAACGACTACTGACTCTACAACCGAGTTTGAGTACATTGCAGCATTAGATGCAGCCAAAGAAGTGGTTTGATCAAAAAGTTCATCACTGAACTTGGTGTGGTTCCGAGCATTGCTGATCCAGTACACTTGTATTGCGACAACAATGGAGCTATTATGCAAGCTAAGGAGTCAAGGTCTTATCAGAGGTCCAAATATGTACTCAGAAGATACCATGTAATTAGAGAGATTATTGATAGAAATATATAAAAATAGAACGAGTCCCCATGGACGACAATATTACCAATCACTAAAGTCCTGGCCAGTAGAAGCATGATAGTCATGCTGAGTCACTTGGTATTGGATATATGGGTGATTGGCTCTAGTGCAAGTGGAAGATTGTTAGTGTGTTCCCTATATCCAATTGGATTAGATACTAGTTTATACACATTTCTTTATGAATGCAAATCAAATTTATTGGTTTCTTTATCTATCCAGGTGTAATTCTTATATATATTAGATATATTTACCTATGAGATAAAGTCCAAAAGAATGTGAACCGTACATATGGAATTTAAATAGAGATTATAAATTGTGAGATCCAAATTGCACGTTATGGTTCGATTTTTAAATTTTTAGTCGATATGTAGATGGGACTGGACACTATCGAACATCGTGAGACTGGCACACATTGCATATCCTCACCCTTGGGGTGAGCAACTAATTTCACAAGCTGAAGTATGAAGATACTTAGATAGGTATGTAGATGCTCGTTATTGTAACGATGCATTGGATACCATGTACAGAAATCCCATATGGATATTCTATATAGTGTCGATGGTTGATCTCTAATGACAGTGGTGTGAGTGATCCTTTGACTTGAGATCTTCATTGCATCTCATGTGTGGAATATCATGCTTTGATGATATCCAAACGTTGCTTTAGCTACGGATGGCAAATATGGTGTCGATTGGGTATGACATGAAGCACATAAAGATGGTGTTTGATTAAGATAGGATTCATCTCCCTTGATAGAAAGGGTTATATCCTACGGCCACTTGATGGATTAAATTGATTGTTAAATCCTTGCAAGGTTGAGTTGGAATTTGAAATGGTTTCGAAGTTCTAATTCATATGAGTCAATTTTTTCTGAGATCAAGTAAACAAAGATCAATTACATGGTTGACACATTCCATACCACTGATTGATCTAGGATATGCGACGAACGGATTGAATCATACGGTAACCGTTCATAGACAGGTGTTGTTAATGGTCACGTCAACAAAACTCTTAGCATTTGGGTGGTCATAATACTTTACTAGAGGCCTCTCATGATCTATAATTATGCTATTGACTTAGATAAAGAGTTGTCCAATCATTCCTAGGGTCTGTGATTAGGACATGATTATTGCCAACCTGTTAAAGGGGCCTAATGGGTCACACGCATTAAGGAGAATTTTGGATGAATTAAAATAAAAATTAAATTAGATTTAATTCAGATAAGATAACCGATTAAATAATTGGGTAAGTCACAATTTAAAGAAGATAAAATAATAATGGATATGATCCATCATAGTAGAAGAAATGAAATTATTTGCGCATATGATGAACAAATAATTGGATACCCAGATTTGGCTTGTTCCATGTGATGGACAGCTCTGATTATTCGAATATGGATGGTAAATCTCAGCCATGTGAAGAAGGATTCATTCCAATGGGATGGGGCATGATGAATCTCTACGGTACAGATTGGGGCATGTAGTTATGAGATAACTAACTCCTAATTTCAAGGGCTAAGATTGTGACACTTGGATTAATGTTACCATGAGAAGGGGGTCTCTTCCTCTTCCTTGGATTAACGTTATTATGAGTAATGGGAGTCACTTCCTCTCCCTTGGATTAATGTTACCATGAGAAAAGAGGTCTCTTCTTCTCCCTTGGAACGTTTCTTTCTCTCCCTCCCTCTCTATAAATATGTTCCTTCTCTTCCTCCTCTAAATGAGAAAAAAAAGATTATATCTTTTAGACCTACGAAGAGATCTTCTGTTTTGAATATTTCTATAACGAGATTCAAGAGGTGCTAGCACTCCTCTCTCCCTAAGTGTTATCTTCATACCTTGAAGGTCTTCATCCACTCTTCTCCGCATGGATTACCTTTAGAGGTCGGACAAGTGGATGGCTAGTGGCAGAGGATTCACCGACTTCATCCTTTTCTACATCGATAAAGGACTCAGGTATGAATAAATCTAATATTTTAGATTTTATTTCTAATTTAATTAATTTGCTCCTAAGGATCCTGGGCATCTGGAAATTTTGTATTATATCTTTTGCTACATTTTTATAAATTTAATTCATGTCTTGAATACATAATTCCCATCATCATGAGTATGAAGTTGAGGATGGAAGATCTCCGAACGATAGACTCTACGCTGGTAGGGTTCACCAGTGATACCATCACTCCCGAGGGCGTCATCACCTTAGTGGTTCGAGCGGGCGCCTATCCCTACAGACTTTCTGCGGGCCAAACTTCGGTCGTCCTATAATGCAATCCTTGGCAGACCCGATCAAATGTCCCTCAGAGCTATCATATCCATCCCTCATCTCGTCATTAAGTTTCCAACATAACAGGGAGTGGGGGTTGTTAGAGGAAACTAAGCTGCAGCCCGATATTGTTTAATCGTCGAACTTCAATCCAAAAAATCTAAGGTCGATGGGCTAGACACTCGGGAGAATTTCGCCGAGCAACAAGGAGAACTGACCAAGGAACTCGAGGAAGTATCGCTCAACGAGGGTCGGTCAAACCAAACCATAAGGGTCGGGTCATAGCTCTAAGGAAAGTATCGGCAAGATATGATTGATTTCCTTCGAAGAAATGCAGACGTCTTTGCATGATCAGCCTCAGATATGCCAGCGATCGATCCGGATATCCACGTCCATCGTCTCAATGTTGATGAGAGATTCCAACCAAGTAAGCAGAAGAAAAAGAGCCTCACCTCAGAGCGGCAGAAGGCTATTGAAGAAGAAGTCAATAAGCTCATCAAAGCTAACTTCATTTGGAAAG
Source organism: Calamus simplicifolius (assembly GCA_900491605.1). Classification (NCBI taxonomy): domain Eukaryota; kingdom Viridiplantae; phylum Streptophyta; class Magnoliopsida; order Arecales; family Arecaceae; genus Calamus; species Calamus simplicifolius. The sequence goes on along the minus strand of UESW01003865.1, from coordinate 1,842,043 downwards.
TAAATTATCCTGATTGGTTGGAAAACATTGTAATGGTGAAGAAGTAAATGGCAAGTAAAGAATCTGCATCGACTTCACATACCTCAACAAGGCCTATCCGAAAGACAGTTTTTCTCTTCCCAATATTGATTAGCTTGTGGATGCTACCTCGGGCCATCAGATGCTGACCTTTATAGATGCTTACTCGAGCTATAATCAAATTCGGATGACACCTGAAGATGAAGAAAAAACTGCCTTCATCACCAACCGAGGTATTTACTGTTACCAAGTCATGTATTTCGATTTAAAGAATACAGAAGCAACCTACTAGAGATTGGTTAACAAAGTTTTAAAGAACAAATTAATCAGAACATGAAAGTATATGTTGATGATATGCTAATTAAAAGCAAGGAAGCATCCCAACATATTGATGACATCACAGAGAGCTTCGCGACCCTCAGAAAGTATCAAATGAAGCTAAATCCGACCAAATATACCTTCGGGGTTAATTCTGAGAAATGTTTGGGCTTCATGGTTTTCCAGCGGAGCATCAAAGCAAACTACTAGATGCTGACCTTTATGGATGCTTACTCGGGCTATAATTAAATTTAGATGGCATCTGAAGATGAAGAAAAAACTATCTTCATCACCGACTGAGGTATTTACTATTACCGAGATATGCCTTTTAGTTTAAAGAATGCAGGAGCAACCTACCAGAGATTGGTTAACAAAGTTTTTAAAGAACAAATTGATTGCAACATGGAAGTATATGTTGATGATATGCTAGTTAAAAGCAAGAAAGCATCCCAACATATTGATGACCTCATAGAGAGCTTCGCGACCCTCAGAAAGTATCAAATGAAGTTAAATTTGACCAAACATATCTTCAGGGTTAATTCTGGGAAATTTTTAGGCTTCATGGTTTCCTAGTGGGGCATTGAAGCAAACCCCCTAAAAATTCAAGCTCTCCAACAAATAGTGTCTCCGGGGTTGATTAAAAAAGTGCAGCATCTTACCAATAGGATAGCGGTCCTCAATCGCTTCGTTGCCCGATCGATTGAGAAATGCCTGCCCTTTTTCAAGGCACTTCGGTCGGCCAAGAATTTTTAGTGGAGTTTGAAATGCCAGAAATTCTTCGAAGATTTCAAAAAATATCTCGGCTCACCACTTCTTCTCAATAGCCCAAGGCTCGAAGAGACGCTATATCTATACGTCGCAGTTTCAAAAAATGTTGTCATATCTGTTTTAATCCAAGAGGAGAGCAAAATCCAAAAGCTGATTTATTATATTAGCAAGTTACTCCAAGATGCTGAGACAAGGTACCCTTAGATTGAAAAAATGGTTTGGCTTTGATAACATCGGTTCGAAAGTTGCGACCTTACTTTCAAGCACATGTCGTAGTGGTTCTAACCGACCAACCTATCGAATCAGTCATTCATCGCCCGGAGGAGTCAGGGAGGATGATCAAGTGGGCTATTGAGCTGAGTGAACACGATATTCAGTATCAGCCTCATCTAGCTATCAAGGCATAAATTCTGATAGATTTTCTCCTCGAATGCACCATACCTGAGGATGGTTTCACTCTGGATATTTCTGAGTGACCAAAACCCAAAGCTTTGTGGTTGCTTCATGTAGATGGATCCTCCAGCATGAATGGCTCTGGTGTTGGTTTAGTCCTCAACAGTCTGAAAGGCATGACGTTCGAGTACGACATCCATTTCTTCTTTCCAGTCTCTAATAATAAAGCCGAGTATGAAGCTCTACTTACTGGATTTTGGAACGCCCATGACTTAAAAGTAAGGAGATTGAATGCATACACCAACTTCCAGCTGGTCGCCGGCCATGTGCGGAGAGAATTTGAAGTGCGGGAGTCAAATATGATTTGATATCTTCAAAAGATGCGTGATTTATCTTCTAATTTTTCTAAACTTGAAGTTATTCATATTCCACGATCTGAGAACATGCGTGCCGACCTTCTATCTTGTCTGGCCACCATGGACTCAATGGACCTCGAATGAAAATTCTACCTGGAGGTCCTCAAGAGGTCCAGCATTGCCGAGGCTAATAGAGTGATGCAGATCAAGGCCGAGCCATCTTGGTTCGATCCAATCTTTAAATATCATAGAGAAGGTTCTCTTCCGGTGGACAGAAAGGAGGCGAGGAAACTTAAAATGCAAGCTTCCCACTACGTCCTACTGGATGATCAATTATACAAATGATCTTTCTCTATACCACTGCTCAAATGCTTTTGACCATCGAAGGCAGACTATGCTTTGTGAGAGGTCTATGAAGGCATCTTTGGCAATCATTTGGGCAGTCGAGCCTTATATCACATGGTACTACGCCAAGGATATTATTGGCCAACTATGCAAAAGGATTCTGATGACCTTGTCCGAGCCTGCGACTCATACTAGCGATATTCTAACATTCAGAGGCTTCCTTCTACTCACTTGACACCAATAATATATGCCTGGCCTTTTGCCAAATGAGGAATGGATATCCTTGGTTCCTTTCCACTTGCTACAGGATAGAGAAAGTTCTTGTTTGTAGTAATTGATTATTTAACCAAATGGGTCGAGGCCGAAGCAGTCGCCCAGATCATGGAAGCCCAAGCTAAAGACTTTGTATGGAGATCCATCATCTGTCGGTTTGGCCTTCCACACACCATCATTACTGATAACGACTGATAATTTGATAATCCCAAATTCTGGGAATTCTGTAAAGACCACGGCATAAACCATCGGCATGACCAAACTTCTCTGTAGATGGAATGACATATGGCAGGGTTGGCGCTTAGTAGCATTCGGGTTAATGTCCTGTGGTGTGTGGGGATCCTCACCGAAGATATCTCGCATCTCTGTAGAGGTGGTTAAAAAGGGGTTGAGCGGCACCATCCCCTATCACAATTTCTCTTCATCTTTTCCTCGAAGATCAAGCGTTTTTAAGAGTGGTATGGCTGGCACCTCCTCTGTTAACCCTGGAGACATGGAACGTGTTGGCCCAGATGACAGCCCAAGAGGGAGGGGGGTGAATTGGGTTCTTTAAAAAATTATCCCCTTTTGAAAAATTGTTTGCTTAAGATAAATGAAAGTAAATGCAATGCAAATATAAAGCACAATCAATGAGATAGAGATAGAGATAGAGATAGAGACAATAGAAGCACGGCAAACACAAAGATTTTATAGTGGTTCGGTGTATCCAACACCTACGTCCACTCCCAAGATTCACTTGGGTCCACACTATAATCTCCTCGATTACAGCCGAGTTATTTTATAAGCTCACAACCCAAACTGTTGTTTTACCCGGGATCACAACGAACCCAGCCGGTTTTTTGAGCTCACCAGCATACAACCCTAAACTCAAGCTATTCTAGCTTGACCCGAGGTTAACAACCTCCACTAGTTCAATCCCCTTGATTGAACTAGGCACAAACAAGAAGAATATAGTTTTTCAAAGATACACAGCTCCTCAATGAGCAAATATTCAAGAATAATAAAACAAGTTTAGAAAAGCCTGATTTGAAGTTGTTTGGCTTTGAGCTTTCTTCTTTTCTTCTTTTCTTCTTTTCCTCTTCTCCCTTTGGAATGATGAATCAAGCCTCAGCTTTAATCCCTCACAGTTGTTACAGTTGAGAAGATTGGAAATGGAAGAAACGGAGCTTTTCTTCAATTTGGGAAATCCACTGATTTTTGATTTGAGACGCCTTGGATTCCTCTTTGAGCTTTTTGGAGTGGAAGGATTTGAGTTTGAAGGATTTTCTCTTGGATTTCAGGCTCAGGGTTTTTCGGATTTTGATTTGAACTATTTCTCTTTTCCGTTCTATTTTTCCTCTCTCTCTTTTTTTTCAAACGAGTGTTCTTCCCCCTTTTTATAGATTTTCTTCAATCCATTTTTGGATGAAACTAGCCGTTGGAGTGTACCTGGAAAAAAATATATCCGTTAGAAATTAGGTAAAATGGAAATATTACCGTTAGAGCTGATCTGGCATTTTAAATTTCCATCCCAGTCAGGTTGGAGTCGGCTCCAACTTTTCAGGTGTCGGCTCCAAATCGTTTTACCAAAAATAAAATTTCTGAGTTCGTTGAGGAGTCGGCTCCGAAAAGTAAGTGTCGGCTCGCCATCGTCAGGTGTCGGCTCCCAAAAACTGTAGGTGTCGACTCCAGAATGCTCAAAAAATCAACGTTCTGTCCCCGCATCGGAGTCGGCTCCAGACACTGTAAGTGTCGGCTCCGAAACTCTAGGTGTCGGCTCCGGATAGTATCAAAATCAGATTAAAATTGAATTGGCCATGGGGTCGGCTCCAGACTTTATAGGTGTCGACTCCAAGCTCTGAAACTTTGAAATCTCTGATTTGTATTTGATTCAAAATTTATTTCTTAATTCCTTTAAATTGATCAAATAAATTTAAGTCCTGAAACACTTATAAAATCTATTAGTAATCAAACAAATATACTCAATTCCTTTATTAATCATCAAAATCAATAAATGGATCAACAATCTCCCCTTTTTGATGATTATAAAAACATTGAGTATATGCATAGAATTCTTAAATTAAAAAATTATCAAGGAAGTGATCTTTACGAGTAAGCTCCCCCTGAATAAGGTAGCTCCCCCTATGAAGTTCAAATCATTCTTCCTCTTACTTTACATATTTGGTACTTAAGATTTCTTTATGCATAGTCAAAGTAAATAACTCAATATCATATCAATCAATTGACTTCATTAATGTTTTCATATTAATCAATTAATGCAACATAACTTTCTCCCCCTTTAATGCAATTAACAATATAACTTTCTCCCTCTTAATGCATATACAACCATAATTCTCTCCCCCTTTTTTGTAATCAACAAAAAGGTAAAGAGTAATTCACAATGCATCAAAAGATGATTTTCATTGCATCAAAAGATAATTTTATTGCATCAAAAGATAATTTCATTTTAACAAAAGTCAAGTATTACATCAAAATACTCATTCATTAAAATATATCCTTCATTACATTAACTCATAGACTTCATTACATCAAAATGTAAATCAACATTAAACATTCATTACATTCATTACATCAACATTAAGCATTCATTACATCAAAAGTTCTTCCTCACTATTCTTATTAAATGATCTACAATATTTTTCATTCCATCACATTGAAGCTTAACATAGTCTTTAAGTCTCTCATCAACAAATGTGCAAGCTGTTGAGATTTTATCTTGAAGCTTGGCATTGTACCTTGAATAAGTTTCACTATCTCCATAAATCTCTTTAAGTTCTTCAAAGATATTCTTTAAATCACCACTTAAAGATTCTACAGAGGAGTTGAGAGTTGATTCAATTTTTGTAATCCGATCATCAAGTGAATAAAGTGATTCTTTTATATTCATGAATTGACTGTCAAACTCATCCTTCTGAGCAGCAAACAAACTTTTTAATTGCTCCATTTGAAGGTCTGAGAATCTAGCTGAAGAAGTGGATGGATGATCATAAACATGTGCAGGTGCAGGAGCAGGAGCAGGAATGGGACTCCTAGGTTGTGGAGAAGGAACCCTAACAGATGGTCCAGCCTCACAAGGCTCAGAAACTCTCGGCACAGGGGTTCTCTCATCAAGGTGTCCTTTCCTATCCCACTGTCCATTTACCTTAGCAAAATCCATCTGATGCAATGTTGCCAAACTATAGTAGTCGGTGTGCCTCAGGTTTTTAGATGGTTCATTCTCTTGAATTATAACCCCTTGGCTCTTGAAAACCATAGTAAGCACCATGCCATACGGTAGGGATGATCTTCTCCTCCCTCCAGCTTCCGCCATATAAAAAATCATCATAGCTGCTAGGTTGATTGGCTGTCCAGTCAAAACACTATCCATAATAACAATGTCTCGCTCCGAGACATACTCAAACCGATCAGTCTTAGGAAACAATATCCTACTACAAATATTGTGTAATAATCTCAATTCAAAGGTAATTGATTAGCTCTTATCTCCTCAAACTCTGTCACTTCCCTTCTAACATCCTTGAAAGAGCCGCTGACCTATCACTGTGCATGTCAGCTGCTAAACCGGTAATTGGGATGCTAAGGAGGTTTCCAAGCTTTTGAAAGGTAAGATGTATCCTCTTATTTTTTACTGAGCTAACTAAACTGCCATCGCCTCTAGCCAAATTGCAATAAAATTCTTTTACCAAGGCTGGATAAGTGGGAACGTCTAGAGAACAGAGCTTATCCCAGCCCATTTCCTTTAATTGTCTACCGATAGAAAAGCCCTCGGTTTCAAACAGATCAAAATCGATTTTTCTCCCCATTGTGATAACCCTCCCGGCTAAGGTATCTACCTGAGTGGAAGAGGTGTTGGGGTTGTCTGAATCCATGGACGAATCACTGCTTGGAGTCGGCTCACGAATGGGACGACACGCGGACCATTTTCCTGTAGTCACCGATGCTCTAATCACTGATTCCCTCCTTTTGGGTGCCATTGGATCTTTGGAAAGATTCGATTTGGATGGAATTTGAGGTGGGGAAGTTTTGGAAGAATTTTGGAAGAGTTTGGTTAGGATTTGAGATGTTATGAAATGACGAGGTGTCGACTCTGCCCTAATAAATTAATTTTGGAATCCCAGGTGTGATTCCTGCAAAGTCGGGTGTCGACTTCAAATCGCTAACACAGTCAGCGCTCGAACTGGAGTTGGCTCCACTTATACGGGTGTCGGCTCCAAAGTCAGGGACCGAGAGCGACACAGTCAGATTTTGCATCAAATTTTCCTAGATTATCTTTGCCATTATTATGAATGAAACACTTACAACCAAATGCATGAAAATAACTTATGTTTGGTTTTCTATTGTTCCATAGTTCATAAGGTGTTTCTTAATTATTGGCCTAATTAGAGCTCGATTAAGAATGTAGCATGCCATGTTTATAGCTTCTGCCCAAAAGTATTTTGGTAGGTTGCTTTCACATAGCATGGTATGGGCCATGTCTTCTAAGGTTCTATTTTTTCTTTCAACTACTCCATTTTGTTGCGGTATTCTAGGTGCAGAAAAATTATGATGAATGTCATTTTCTATGCAAAAGTTTTCAAATAAATGATTTTCAAATTCAGTACCATGATCACTTCTTAGAGACACTATGGTGTTGTTTTTCTCATTTGTGACCTTCTTGAAGAATTTCAAAAATAAAGGAACGGTCTCATCCTTATGAGCTAAAAACAATACCCAAGTGTATCTAGAATAATCATCTACAATCACAAGACCATATTTCTTTCCTCCTAGACTTGTGGTTCTAGTAGGTCCAAAAAGATCCATGTGAAGTAGTTCAAGTGGCCTAGAGGTGGAAACAATATTTTTAGTTTTGAAAGAATTTCTAGTTTGTTTTCCAAATTGACATGCATCACAGATTTTATTATTTTCAAAATCTAGTTATGGAAGTCCTTTTACTAAATCCATTCTAATTAATTTTGAAATAAGGTGTATGCTTGCATGACCTAATCTACGATGCCACAGCCAACCAATCTCATTCATATTAGCATTATTAGCAACTAAGCAATGATTACTAGTAGACAAATTGTCTAAATCAATCAGGTATACATTGTCATTTCTATTTCCAATAAAAACAATGCTATTATCAATGGGATTAGAAACTGTGCATATAGAAGATTCAAATGATACTTTAAAACCTTTATCACATAATTGACTAATGCTAATTAAATTATGTTTTAAACCATTAACATATAAGACATTTTCAATATATGTGGAGGGAGTTATTTGAATGTTACCAAACCCCAAGATTTGTCCTTTGCCATTATCACCAAATGTAACTACTCCTCCTCTTTTGCTTTCAAGGGTGATGAATTGATCCTTGTCACCCGTCATGTGCTTTGAGCAGCCACTATCGAGATACCACTTTCTCTTTGATCTTTTGGCCGCAAGACACTCCTGCAAAAATAATTAAGTCTTATATTTAGGTACCCAAGCCTTCTTGGGTCCTTCATGGTTAGTAGCATAAAAGACTGTTCCTTTGGGAACCCATATCTTCTTTCCTTTATTATTTAACTTCTTGTTAATTTTCTTAAAATTGCATTCAAAAACTGTGTCCCTTCTTGTTACAGTAATGACATGTAACATTATCATTGTTTTGTTCCTTTTTAAAAAAGTTTTTGATAAATTTTGCTTTAAGTTAGGTCTATAACCTAAGCCAGCTTTATCATATATAGCTCTTTGATTACTTAACAATAAATTAAGTTTTTCAGAACTGTAAGTGAATTTATCAATAATATTTTTATATTTATCTACTTTCTTCTTTAGTTTGTCATTTTCTTTGGAAATTGATTCTTTTTTTTAATAGATTTTTATTTTCAGATTTCAGCACTTTAGTTTCATTATTAAGATTTTTCTTTTCTTTAATGAAAGTTAAATTTTTATTTTTCAAAAACTTATATTTCTTTTTCAAAACTTTAAAATCACCAACAAGTTTATTAAAAGCATCAAACAGTTCATCAAAAGCAAAGTCATCACAAGGATTTTTGGAACTTACCTCATTATCGTCGTTTGCCATAAAGCAAATGTTTGCAACTTCCTTTTGATCTTCCTCTGAAGAAGATTCATCACTATCACTCCAGGTTGCAACATAGGCTTTCTTCTTCTTCCTAAAGGTCTTTTTCAGTTGAGGACAATCATATCTATAATGCCCCGATTTCTTACATTCATAGCAAATCAAGGGCTCTTTCTCTTTGTCCTTGTCCTTATCTTTTCTTTTTCTCCTTCCATCTTAGCTCCAAATTTCTTTTTGTGGAAGGGTTTCTTTCTCCTCATGAATCTTTTGAATTTTCTTGCTAGAAGAGTTGTATCATCATCATCATCATCATTTTTACTACAGCTCTCCTCACTTTCAGCAGCCTTAAGAGCTATGGTCTTTTTCTTTTTCACATCCTCTTTTATGTGCTGCTTCATGGTCAATTCATGGGTCATTAGGGATCCTAGAAGCTCCTCTAAGGGTAAGGTATTGAGGTCCTTTGCTTCTTGGATTGCTGTCACCTTCGCTTCCCACGTTCTTGGAAGTGACCTAAGAATTTTACGAACAAGTTCAGAGTTAGAATATGTTTTGCCTAAACTTTTCAAACCATTTACTATATCAGTAAATCTAGTGTACATGCATGCTATAGTTTCAGTTTGTTCCATGCTAAATAATTCATATTTGTGCACTAGAATGTTGATCTTAGATTCTTTAACTTGATTGGTACCCTCATGGGTAACCTCTAATCTATCCTAAATCTCCTTTGCGGAATTACATGTGGAGATTCTATTAAATTCATTAGCATCTAAAGAGCAATACAAGACATTCATGGCCTTAGCATTGAGCTGTGCCATTTTTCTATCATTATCATTCTAATCCCTTTCGGGTTTAGGAACAATAGTGCCATCAACAACGAGTGTGGGTGTACTAGGTCCATTAGTTATAACACCCTACAATTCATAATCAGAAGCTTGAATGAATATCCTCATTCTTGCTTTCCAATAAATAGTTGGAACCATTAAATATGGGAGGTCTATTCGTAGAATGACCTTCGGCAAATGATCCAACATGAGCTGCCATTTGGATCTTTAGCTCTTGATCGTGTGATCAAAATCTAATGGGCACTTGCTCTGATACCAATTATTGGCCCAGATGACAGCCCAAGAGGGGGGGGTGAATTGGTTCTTTAAAAAATTATTCCCTTTTGAAAAATTGTTTGCTTAAGATAAATGAAAGTAAATGCAATGAAAATATAAAGCACAATCAATGAGATAGAGATAGAGATAGAGATAGAGACAATAGAAGCACGGCAAACACAAAGATTTTATAGTGGTTCGGTGTATCCAACACCTACGTCCACTCCCAAGATTCACTTGGGTCCACACTATAATCTTCTCGATTACAGCCGAGTTGTTTTACAAGCTCACAATCCAAACTTGTTGTTTTACCCAGGATCACAACGAACCCAGCCGGTTTTTCGGGCTCACCAGCACACAACCCTAAACTCAAGCTATTCTAGCTTGACCCGAGGTTAACAACCTCCACTAGTTCAATCCCCTTGATTGAACTAGGAACAAACAAGAAGAATATAGTTTTTCAAAGATACATAGCTCCTCAATGAGCAAATATTCAAGAATAATAAAACAAGTTTAGAAAAGCCTGATTTGAAGTTGTTTGGCTTTGAGCTTTTCTTCTTTTCTTCTTTTCCTCTTCTCCCTTTGGAATGATGAATCAAGCCTCAGCTTTAATCCCTCACAGTTGTTGCAGTTGAGAAGATTGGAAATGGAAGAAACGGAGCTTTTTCTTCAATTTGGAAAATCCACTAATTTTTGATTTGAGACGCCTTGGATTCCTCTTTGAGCTTTTTGGAGTGGAAGGATTTGAGTTTGAAGGATTTTCTCTTGGATTTCAGGCTCAGGGTTTTTCGGATTTTAATTTGAACTATTTCTCTTTTCCGTTCTATTTTTCCTCTCTCTCTCTCTTTTTTTCAAAAGGTGTTCTTCCCCCTTTTTATAGATTTTCTTCAATCCATTTTTGGGATGAAACTAGTCGTTGGAGTGTACCTGGAAATAAAATATATCCATTAGAAATTAGGTAAAATAGAAATATTACTGTTAGAGCTGATCTGGCATTTTAAATTTCCATCCCAGTCAGGTTGGAGTCGGCTCTAACTTTTCAGGTGTCGGCTCCAGATCGTTTTACCAAAAATAGAAATTTATGAGTTCGTTGAGGAGTCGGCTCCGATAAAGTAAGTGTCGGCTCGCCATCGTCAGGTGTTGGCTTCCGAAAACTATAGGTGTCGACTCTAGAATGCTCAAAAAATTAACGTTCTGTCCCCGCATCGGAGTCGGCTCCAGATACTGTAAGTGTCGACTCCAAAACTCTAGGTGTCGGCTCCGAAACTCTAGGTGTCGGCTCCGAATAGTATCAGAAATCAGATTAAAATTGAATTGGCCATGGGGTCGACTCCAAACTTTATAGGTGTCGACTCCAAGCTTTGAAACTTTGAAATCTCTTATTTGTATTTGATTTAAAATTCATTTCTTAATTCCTTTAAATTGATCAAATAAATTTAAGTCCTGAAACACTTATAAAATCGATTAGTAATCAAACAAATATACTCAATTCCTTTATTAATCATCAAAATCAATAAATGGATCAACAGAACACCCTACCGACATTGCCTCGATGATGACTTCGATAGATCTGGAGAGGATTCATCAAGATTATTGGTTCACAAGTGACATTCAGATGCGAGTTCCTGGTCCTGGGCAAAGGATGTTTGATCAACTGGAGATTGGGACCTTTTTTTAGGAGGAGAGTTTTTGAGCGGGTCTTCATTTCCCTCTTCATCCTCTGATAAAAGGTGTAATAGAGTATTATGGCATTTACCCTCAATGATTATGCCGAATAGTTGGCGTTACATTATCGGGTTCGTTTCCATGTGCATGCTTATGGGAGTGACAGCGACGGTTCTTCTATTCCGGGCCTGTCGAGACACGGGAACACATAATAGGGTCCCTCTCCATTGAGGAGGAAAAACAATTAGTTTTTCTTAATTTCAAATGGTTGTACGCAATCGAATGAAATTCCTGTAATGTTAGGAGTGCTTGCAGACTTAGCTTTTGCTAAGCCCTTCGGCGTTTAAATTTAGCTCTACTAATGTTCACTGAACTATGTTGAAATTTTTGGGGATAGAGCACCTAGCTCGTCTTAGACTATATGAAGACCCAGGCGGTCTTGCCGATACTCAATGGAAGTTCGGTCATGCCAAAACTCCTTGAGAATTTATACTCAGCTTACTAAAACTATGGTAAATTGCTTGGTTATGGTCATGCCGATGGTTTATGCCGTGGCCTTTACAGAATTTTTGGAATTTGGGATTGTCAAATTATCAACCGTTGTCAGTAATGATGGTATATGGAAGTCCAAACCGATGGATGATGGATCTCCATACAAAGTCTTTGGCCCGAGCTTCCATGATCTGGGCCACTGCTTTGGCCTCGACCCATTTGGTGAAATAATCAATTGCTACAAATAGGAACTTTCTTTATCTTGTAGCAAGTAGAAAGGGACCAAGGATATCCATTCTCTACTTGGCAAAAGGCTAGGCAGATATTATTGGTGTCAAGTGAGCAGAAGGAAGCCTATGAATGTTAGAATGTCGCTGGCATGAGTCGCAGGCTCGGACAAGGTCGTCAGAATCCTTTTGCATAGTTGGCCAATAATATCCTTGGTGTAGTACCTTATGACATAAGGCTCGACTGCCCAGATGATTGCCACAAATGCCTTCATGGACTCTCGCAAAGCATAGTCGGCCTTTGATGGTTGGAGGCATTTAAGCAATGGTATAGAGAAAGATTATTTGTATAATTGATCATCTAGCAGGACGTAGTGGGAAGCTTGCATTTTAAGTTTCCTCACCTCCTTTCTGTCCTCCAGAAGAGAACCTTCTTTGAGGTATTTTAGGATTAGAACGAACTAAGATGGCTCGGCCTTGATTTGCATCACTCTGTCAGCTTTAGCAATACTGGACCTCTTAAGGACCTCCAAGTGGAATTTTTGTTCGAGGTCCATTGAGTCCGTGGTGGCCAGGCGAGATAGAAGGTTGGCACGCATGTTCTCAGATTGTGGAATCTAAATAACTTTAAGTTTAGAAAAATTAGAAGATAAATCATGCACCATTTGAAGATATCGAATCATATTTGACTTCCGCACTTCAAATTCTCTCCGTACATGGCCGGCAACCAGTTGGAAGTCAGTGTATACATTCAATCTCCTTACTTTTAAGTCATGGGAAATCCGGAATCCAGCAAATAGAGCTTCATCCTTGGCTTTATTATTAGAGATTGAAAAAGAGAAAAGGATGTCGTACTCGAACTTCGCGCCTTTCGAACTAGTGAGGACTAAACCGACACCAGAGCCATTCATGCTGAAGGATCCATGTACATGAAACAACCATAGAGCTTTGGGTTTTGGTTGCTCAGAAATATCCAGAGTGGAACCTGTTGACCCAAGTGATGATTTTGATGATTAACAAAACTATTTGAGTATAACAATTAAAGGCTCTAATGATTTTGATTAAGTTTTTCAGATTATAAGTTGATTGAATGATCAAAATCAGGAGTTAAATCTTGTTCTGGATCGAATCTAATGTCTAGGTAAGATTGCAGACATTAGAGTCGACTTCGAGAATCACAGAGCCGACTCCAGTATCTGGCACGGAAGTTAGAGTCGACTCCAAGACTGTGAGAGCCGACTCCAACAGAAAAGATAGAACGTTGATTTTTCTGGCCCCGACTTAGAGTCGACTCCGGGTCTGTTAGAGTCGACTCCAGAAAAGTTCTTGTCGACCCCAGAAAAGTCAGAGACGACTCCAGAATTAACGAATTAAAGTGTTTCGAGTTAGAGCCGACTCCAGAAAAGTTAGAGTCGACTCCAACCCACCTGGAACGAAAAATCAAATTGCCAGATCAGCTCTAACGGTAATATTTCTATTTTACCTTATTTCTAACGGATATATTTTGTTTAAGGTACACTCCAACGGATAGTTTTCTTCCAAAAATGATTTGAAAGAAATCTATAAAAAGGGAAGACTATCATTCAAAAAACGAAAAAGAGAAAAAGAGAAAAAAGGAAATAGAGAAATCCCAATTCAAAAATCCGAAAAAGAGAGAGCCTGAATCTCAAGAGAAAAACCTTCTAGCTCAAATCCACTCCACTCCAAAAAGCTCAAGAGGAATCCAAGGCATTCAAATCAAAGTTTTGGTGGATTTCCCAAATTGAAGAAAGAGCTCAGTTTCTTGCTTTTCAATCTTCTCAACTGCTTCAACTGTGAAGAATCGGAGCTGAGGCTTGATTCAATCCAGCAAGGAGAAGAAGAAAAGAAGAAAAGCTCAAAAGCCAACCAACTTCAAATCAGGCTTTTCTAAACCTTGTTATTATTTTTATTTGCTCATTGAGGAGCTGTGTATTTGAAAAACAATATTTTTTTTTGTTTGTGCTAGTTCAATCTGGGGGAACTAGTGGAGGTAGTTTACCTCGGTCAAGCTTGGTTAGCTTGAGTTAGGGTTTTTGTGCTGGTGAGCCCGAAAACCGGCTGGGTTCGTTGTGATCCCGGGAAAACAACAAGTTTGAGTTGTGAGCTTGTAAAACAACTCGGCTGTAATCAAGGAGATTATAGTGTGGACCCAAGTGAATCTTGGGAGTGGACGTAGGTGTTGGATACACCGAACCACTATAAAATCTTTGTGTTTGCCGTGCTCCTTTATCTCTATCTCTATCTCTATCTTATTGATTGTATTTTATATTTGCATTGCATTTACTTTCATTCATCTTAAGCAAACAATTTTAAAAGGTTAAATTTTTTAAAGAACCCAATTCACCCCCCCCTCTTGGGTTGTCATCTGGGCCAACAATTGGTATCAGAGCAAGTGCTCATTAGATTTTGATCACACGATCAAGAGCTAAAGATCCAAATGGCAGCTCAAGTTGGATCATTTGCCGAAGGTCATTCTACGAATAGACCTCCCTTTTAATGGTTCCAACTATTCATATTGGAAAGCAAGAATGAGGATATTCATTCAAGCTTCTGATTATGAATTGTGGGGTGTTATAATTAATGGACCTAGTACACCCACACACGTTGTTGATGGCACTATTGTTCCTAAGCCCGAAAGGGATTGGAATGATAATGATAGGAAAATGGCACAGCTCAATGCTAAGGCCATGAATGTCTTATATTGCTCTTTAGATGCTAATGAATTTAATAGAATCTCCACATGTAATTCCGCAAAGGAGATTTGGGATAGATTAGAGGTTACCCATGAGGGTACCAATCAAGTAAAAGAATCTAAAATAATATTCTTGTTCATAAATATGAATTATTTAGCATGGAACAAACTGAAACTATAGCATGCATGTACACTAGATTTACTGATATTGTAAATGGTTTGAAAAGTCTTAGGCAAAACATATAACTCTGAACTTGTTCGTAAAATTCTTAGGTCACTTCCAAGAACGTGGGAAGCGAAGGTGACAGCAATCCAAGAAGCAAAGGACCTCAACACTTACCCTTAGAGGAGCTTCTAGGATCCCTAATGACCCATGAATTGACCATGAAGCAGCACATAGAGGAGGAAAAAGAAGAAGAAAATTGCTCTTAAGGCTGCAAAAGTGAGAGAGCTGCAGTGATGATGATGATGATGATGATGAGACTGCTCTCTAGCAAGAAAATTCAAAAGATTCATGAGGAGAAAGAAACCCTTCCACAAGAAGAAATTTGGAGCTAAGATGGAAGGAGAAAAGGAAAGAAAAGGACAAGGACAAGAAAAAGAGAAAGACCCCTTGATTTGCTATGAATGTAAGAAACCGGGGCATTTAGATATGATTGTCCTCAAATTGAAGAAAGCCTACAAAAGAAAAAGTTATGCAACTTGGAGTGATAGCGATGAATCTTCTTCAGAGAAGAACAAAAGGAAGTTGCAAATTTGCTTTATGGCAAACGACAACGATGAGGTAAGTTCCGAAAATCCTTGTGATGACTTTGCTTTTGATGAATTGTTTGATGCTTTTAATGAACTTGTTGGTGATTTCAAAGTTTTGAAAAAGAAATATAAGTTTTGAAAAATGAAAATTTAACTTTCATTAAAGAAAAGAAAATCTTAATAATGAAACTAAGTGCTGAAATCTGAAAATGAAAATTTAAAAGAAAAAGAATCAATTTCCAATGAAAATGATAAACTAAAGAAGGAAGTTGATAAATATAAAAATTGTTGATAAATTCACTTATAGTTCAAAAACTTAATTATTGTTAAGTAATCAAAGAGCTATATATGATAAGGCTGGTTTAGGTATAGACCTAACTTAAAAAAAAAATTTGTCAAAAACTTTTTTGAACAAACAATGATAATGTTACATGTCATTACTGTAACAAGAAGGGACACAAAGTTTTGAATGCAATTTAAGAAAATAAAAAGTTAAATAATAAAGGAAAGAAAATATGGGTTCCCAAAGGAACAGTCTTTTATGCTACTAACCATGAAGGACCCAAGAAGGCTTGGGTACCTAAATATAAGACTTAATTATTTTTGCAGGAGTGTCTTGCGGCCAAAAGATCAAAGCGAAAGTGGTATCTCGATAGCGGCTGCTCAAGGCACATGACGGGTGACAAGGATCAATTCATCACCCTTGAAAGCAAAAGAGGAGGAGTAGTTACATTTGGTGATAATGGCAAAGGCCAAATCTTGGGGTTTGGTAACATTCAAATAACTCCCTCCACATATATTGAAAATGTCTTATATGTTAATGGTTTGAAACATAATTTAATTAGCATTAGTCAATTATGTGATAAAGGTTTTAAAGTATCATTTGAATCTTCTATATGCACAGTTTCTAATCCCATTGATAATAGCATTGTTTTTATTGGAAATAGAAATGGCAATGTATACTTGATTGATTTAGACAATTTGTCTACTAGTAATCATTGCTTAGTTGCTAATAATGCTAATATGAATGAGATTGGTTGGTTGTGGCATCGTAGATTAGGTCATGCAAGCACACACCTTATTTCAAAATTAATTAGAATGGATTTAGTAAAAGGACTTCCACAAATAGATTTTGAAAATAATAAAATTTGTGATGCATGTCAATTTGGAAAACAAACTAGAAATTCTTTCAAAACTAAAAATATTGTTTCCACTTCTAGGCCACTTGAACTACTTCACATGGATCTTTTTGGACCTACTAGAACCACAAGTCTAGGAGGAAAGAAATATGGTCTTGTGATTGTAGATGATTATTCTAGATACACTTGGGTATTATTTTTAGCTCATAAGGATGAGACCTTTCCATATTTCTGAAATTCTTCAAGAAGGTCACAAATGAGAAAAACAACACCATAGTGTCTCTAAGAAGTGATCATGGCACTGAATTTGAAAATCATTTATTTGAAAACTTTTGCATGAAAATGGCATTCATCATAATTTTTCTGCACCTAGAACACCGCAACAAAATGGAGTAGTTGAAAGAAAAAATAGAACCTAGAAGACATGGCCCGTACCATGCTATGTGAAAGCAACTCCCAAAATACTTTTGGGCGGAAGCTATAAACACGGCATGCTACATTCTTAATAGAGCTTAATTAGGCCAATCATTAAGAAAACACCTTATGAACTATGGAATAATAGAAAACCAAACATAAGTTATTTTCATGCATTTGGTTGTAAGTGTTTCATTCATAATAATGGCAAAGATAACTTAGGAAAATTTGATGCAAAATCTGATGAAGGCATTTTCTTAGGATATTCAACATCTAGTAAAGCCTATAGAGTATTTAACAAAGAAACTTAATTGTAGAAGAATCTATTCATGTAATTTTTGATGAATCTTTAGCATCAAGTTCTGAAAAGATTGATGATGAGGAAGATACAAACATTCTAGAAAGAATATTGAAAAATTAATATAGATGTATCTTCAGATCATGAACAAGAAGCTAAAGATAATGATTCTCCTAGTGTTGATGTTGTTGATGCAATCATAATGATATAGATCTACCTAGAGATTGGAGATATGCCTATGGTCATCCAAGAGAATTAATTATAGGTGATCCATCTCAAGGAGTAAGAACTAGATCATCAATGAGAAACATCAATAATCATCTTGCATTTGTATCTCAAATTGAACCTAAAACTATTGAAGAAGCTGAAAAAGATAATAATTGGATGTTAGCTATGCAAGAAGAATTAAATCAATTTACTAGAAATAATGTTTGGACTTAGTAGATAGACCTAAAGATCATTCTGTTATAGGATCAAAATGGGTATTTAGAAATAAATTAGATGAAAATGGCATAGTAATTAGAAACAAAGCTAGATTAGTTGCAAAAGGATATAATCAAGAAGAAGGAATTGATTTTGATGAAACTTTTGCACCTGTAGCTAGACTTGAAGCAATTAGATTATTACTTGCATTTGCATGTCATATGCATATAATTTATTTCAAATGGATGTTAAAAGTGCATTTTTAAATGGATTTATAAATGAGAAGTTTTGTTGAACAACCACCTGGTTTTGAAGATCATGAATTTCCAAATCATGTTTTTAAATTACACAAAGCACTATATGGTTTGAAACAAGCACCTAGAGCTTGGTATGAAAGATTAAGTAAATTTTTAATTGAAAATGATTTTGTAAGAGGAAATGTTGATAAAACATTATTTTTGAAAAGAAAAGATAAAGATTTATTAGTAGTACAAATATATGTTGATGATATTGTATTCGGTGCTACTAACAATCTTGTATGTCAAGAATTTGCTAAGTTAATGCAGGGTGAGTTTGAAATGAGTATGATGGGAGAACTCAACTTCTTCCTAGGACTTCAAATCAAACAAAGCAAAGAAGGAATCTTTCATCAATCAAGCCAAATACACAAAAGAACTGCTCAAGAAGTTTGGAATGGAGTCAATCAAACCACTTGGAACTCCTATGAGTCCTTCGTGCAAATTGGACAAAGATGAAGATGGTAAGAAAGTAGATCAAAAATATTATAGAGGTATGATTGGATCTCTTCTTTACTTAACAGCTAGTAGACCAGATATTATGTTTGCAGTATGTTTATGTGCTAGATTTCAATCTGAACCTAAAGAATCTCACTTAATTGCTGTAAAAAGAATTTTAAGATATTAAGTGGAACTAAAAATGTAGGTTTATGGTACTCTAGAGACTCAACTTAAATTTAATTGCATATTCTGATTCTGACTATGCTGGATGTAAATTAGATAGAAAAAGCACAAGTGGTGCATGTCAATTCTTAGGATGTAACTTAATCTCTTGGTTTAGCAAAAAGCAAAATTCGGTTGCATTATCTACTGCTGAAGCAGAATATGTTGCAGCTGGAAGTTGCTGTGCTCAAATCCTTTGGATTAAGAGACAACTTGAAGATTATGGCATAACCTTGATAAAACACCAATTAGATGTGATAACACGAGTGCAATAAATCTAACTAAAAATCCAATTCAACATTCAAGAACAAAACACATTGAAATTAGATATCATTTCATAAGAGAACATGTAGCTAATAATGAAATTTGTCTTGAATATGTTAATACAGAGGAACAATTAGCTGACATATTTACAAAACCCTTAAGTGAAGAGAGATTTTGTTATCTTAGAGGTGAATTAGGAATATGTGACCTTTGGAGTGATTTTGAAACCTAAGGAATGAGAATCTAGATTTCTATAATTTCTTGAAAATCTCTCACAATTTTAAGGACAAATTATCTAGATTTGATTCATTATTTCCCAATTGCTAAGAAATTTATCTAAATTTGATGATTAATTTGAATAGTTTCAATTTTGAAACTTATTTTTTTCTCTGAAACTGTTAGGAGTCGACACCTCAGTTTGAGGAGTCGACACCTCTGATGTTCTGTCTAAGTTAGAGCCGACTCCAGTTCGAGCGCTGACTGTTTTGGTTTGGAGTCGACACCCGACTTTGCGGGAGTCGACACCTGGGATTCAAAAATGGCAGAGTCGACACCCATCATTTCATTCTCCCAAAACCTCCAAATTCCAAAACTTTCCAACTTCCCCAATCTTCTCAAACCGAAACTTCCAAAGATCAATGGCACCCAAGAGGGAAGTGTTGGAGGAGCCCGTTCCCACGGTGCACGTTCGGAGGCAACCCTCGCCTCCTCCTCTTCGGCCACTCAAGAGATTCCCCCCTTCACCTCTTCACTCAGTAGATACCTTAGCCGGTAAGGGTATCACAATGGGAGAAAGGTTGATTTTGATTTCTTTGAATCCGAGGGTTCTCAATCGGAAGAATTAAAGGAAATGGGCTGGGATAAGCTTTGTTCTTAGATGTTCCCACTTATCCAGCCTTAGTAAAAGAATTTTACAATTAATTTGGCTAGAGGAGATGGCGGTTTAGTAGCTAGTAAGAGGAATAAGAGTAATAACCTTGAAAAGCTTGGAAACCTTTAGCATCCCAATTGGTTTAGGAATATCACATGATATCAGTGGTGCTTTCAAGGATGTTAGGAAGGGAAGTAACTGAGTTTGAGGAAAGCTAATCAATTAAATTGGAATCAGATTATTACACAACATTGTGGAAGAATTTTTTCCAAAATTGGTCGATTTGAGTATGTCTCGGAGCGAGACATTGTTTTATGGATTGTATTTGACTGGAAGCCAGTCAACCTAGCTGGCATGATGATTTTATATGGCAGAGGCTGGACAAAGAAAAGATCTCCTACCATATGGTATGGTTCTGACATTGGTTTTAGAAGCCAAGGTGTGTAATTATGGAGAATGAACCCCTAAGAAATTGAGGCACACTGACTACTATAGTTTTCTACTATTCATCGGATGGGCTTCAAGAAGTTAAATGGGGATGAAAGGAGGAGAAAGAAAGAGCTGAGAGAGATTGAAGAGGCCAGAGTAGAAGATTCCCTGGACCATCCACTGCGGGACCATCAGTCCCTGATCCATTTATTGCGGACCATCTCCTGGACCTTCCTGGACCTGCACAGTTCCCTCACCTCCACATCTTCTGTTACTTTCTGGGAGATTCTTTGATGAGCAGATTGGTCAGTTGAGAGTTGCTTGCTGAATATGACAGTCAGAGATCTCATGAATTAATCAATTAAAAGAAGACTTTAATCAGAAAAGAAGAACTTAAAGAGACTTGACATGATTTCCTTTTCAAAGCAATTCTGTTGAATCCTTTGGTGCTGAACTTCAAAATCTTTGAAAGGATGGAAGGCATTGCTGATGGCTCGGGATCTTATGTTCATGCAACTGGTCAACTGAAGAAGGACATTGACCTTGCAGTCTCACAATTGAAGCTTGTCTTGAAAATTTTAAGAAATCTCAAAAAGATGATGTAATGGAAATCATAGGTCATTGAAGAAAATTGTATTCAAACATATCTGACTTTGATTTTGATTTTGAGTGTTTTTTGCTAATGTATATTTGAATGTACTTGAATCAACTTATGTAATGTTTCTTACTTATGTAATGCAATTACACATTTTCAAATATGATTGACTGCTTGAATCTTATCTTATTGAAAACAATTAATAACTTTCTTTATCTAATACTCTCCTTATTGTGATAACAAAAAAGGGGGAGAGATGGTTGAATATGCAGAATTAAAATTTAATTTTAATATGCAAAAAGAAAGAAAGAAAGGGGAAGAAATGATTGTTTATGCAAAAAAAAGAGACTTGAAATTTAATCAGTTAATTAAAATTTAATTTTTATATATAGGGGGAGCTATTCAATGCAGGGGGAGCTTAACAAAAGCTCAATTTTCTGTGTTTAAATGTTCATAATCTTATATAGAACTCATGCATAATTTTAAAAGTTACTTTGAATATTGGCATCAAATCCTTCATTAAAAATGTTTTAAGCTTTAAAATGACTATAATCTTTAGTTCGAATGAATTTTTGAATGCATATACTCAAAGTTTTTGTTATCATCAAAAAGGGGGAGATTGTTGACCCAATTGATGATTTTGATGATTAACAAAACTATTTGAGTATAACAATTGAAGGCTCTAATGATTTTGATTAAGTTTTTCAGATTATAAGTCGATTGAATGATCAAAATCAGGAGTTAAATTTGTTGGATCGAATCTAATGTCTAGGTAAGATTGCAGACATTAGAGTCGACTCCGAGAATCACAGAGCCGACTCCACTGGCACAGAAGTTAGAGTCGACTCCGAGACTGTGGAGCCGACTCCACAGAAAAGACAGAACGTTGATTTTTCTGGCCCCGACTTAGAGTCGACTCCGGGTGTTAGAGTCGACTCCAGAAAAGTTCTTGTCGACCCCAGAAAAGTCAGAGACGACTCCAGAATTAACGCGAGTTAGAGCCGACTCCAAAAGTTAGAGTCGACTCCAACCCACCTGGAACGAAAAATCAAATTGCCAGATCAGCTCTAACGGTAATATTTCTATTTTACCTTATTTCTAACGGATATATTTTGTTTCAAGGTACACTCCAACGGCTAGTTTTCTTCCAAAAATGGATTGAAAGAAATCTATAAAAAGGGAAGACTATCATTCAAAAACAAGAAAAAAAGAACGGAAAAGAGAAAAAAAATAGAGAAATCCCAATTCAAAAATCCGAAAAAGAGAGAGCCTGAATCTCAAGAGAAAAACCTTCTAGCTCAAATCCACTCCACTCCAAAAAGCTCAAGAGGAATCCAAGGCATTCAAATCAAAGTTTTGGTGGATTTCCCAAATTGAGAAAGAGGATCAGTTTCTTGCTTTTCAATCTTCTCAACTGCTTCAACTGTGAAGAATCGGAGCTGAGGCTTGATTCAATCTAGCAAGGAGAAGAAGAAAAGAAGAAAAGAAGAAAAGCTCAAAAGCCAACCAACTTCAAATCAGGCTTTTCTAAACCTTGTTATTTATTGATTATTTGCTCATTGAGGAGCTGTGTACTTTGAAAAATAATATTTCTTTTGTTTGTGCTAGTTCAATCTGGGGGATTGAACTAGTGGAGGTAGTCTTACCTCGGTCAAGCTTGGTTAGCTTGTGTTAGGGTTTTTGTGCTGGTGAGCCCGAAAACCAGGCTGGGTTCGTTGTGATCCCGGGAAAACAACAAGTTTGAGTTGTGAGCTTGTAAAACAACTCGGCTGTAATCGAGGAGATTATAGTGTGGACCCAAGTGAATCTTGGGAGTGGACGTAGGTGTTGGATACACCGAACCACTATAAAATCTTTGTGTTTGCCGTGTCTCCTTTCTCTATCTCTATCTCTATCTTATTGATTGTATTTATATTTGCATTGCATTCACTTTCATTCATCTTAAGCAAACAATATTTCAAAAAGGTTAAATTTTTTAAAGAACCCAATTCACCCCTCCCCCCCCCCCCTCTCTTGGGTTGTCATCTGGGCCAACAGAACCATCCTCAGGTATGATGCATTCGAGGAGAAAATCTATCAAAATTTGTGCCTTGATAGCTAGACGAGACTGATATTGGATATCGTGTTCACTCAGCTCAATGGCCCACTTGATCATCCTTCCTGACACCTCTGGGCGATGAATGACTGATTTAATAGGTTGATCAGTTAGAACCACCACAGCATGTGCTTGAAAGTAAGGTCACAACTTTCGGACCGATGTTATCAAAGCCAAACCATTTTTTCAATATGAGGGTACCTTGTCTTAGCATCTCGAAGTAACTTGCTAATATAATAAATCAGCTTTTGGATTTTGCTCTTCTCTCGGATTAAAACAGACCCGATAGCATTTTCTAAAACTGCCAGGTATAGATATAGCGTCTCTCCGAGCCTTGGGCTACTGAGAAGAGATGATGAGCCAAGATACTTTTTGAGATCTTCAAAAGATTTTTGGAATTTTGGACTCCACTAAAAATTTTTGGCCGATCGAAGTGCCTTGAAGAAGGGTAGGCATTTCTCGACTGATCGAGCAATGAAGTGATTGAGGACCATTATCCTTCCAGTAAGATGTTGCACTTCTTTAATTGACCCCGGAGACACCATATGTTGGAGAGCTTGAATTTTTTGAGGGTTTGCTTCGATGCCCCACTAGGAAACCATGAAGCTCAGGAATTTCCCAAAATTAACCCCGAAGGTATATTTGGTCGGATTCAACTTCATTTGATACTTTCTGAGGGTCGCAAAGCTCTCTGTAAGTCATCAATACGTTGGGATACTTCCTTGCTTTTAACTAGCATATCATCAACATATACTTTCATGTTTCAACCAATTTGTTCTTTAAAAACTTTGTTAACCAATCTCTGGTAGGTTGCTCCTACCTTCTTTAAACCAAAAGGCATGCTTGATAACAAAAAATACCTTAGTCGATGATGAAGGCGGTTTTTTCTTCATCTTCTAGTGCCATCCAAATTTGATTATAGCCCGAGTAAGCATCCATGAAGGTCAGCATCTGGTAGTTTGCTTTGATGCCCCACTGGAAAACCATGAAGCCCAAGAATTTCCCAGAATTAACCTCGAATGTATATTTGGTCAGATTCAGTTTCATTTGATACTTTCTAAAGGTCGTAAGCTCTCTTTGAGGTCATCAATATGTTGGGATGCTTCCTTGCTTTTAATTAGCATATCATCAACATATACTTCCATATTTCGATCAATTTGTTCTTTAAAAACTTTGTTAACCAATCTCTGGTAAGTTGCTCCTGCATTCTTTAAATCAAAAGGCATGACTCGGTAACAGTAAATACCTTGGTCGATGATGAAGGCAGTTTTTTCTTCATCTTTAGGTGCTATTCGAATTTGATTATAATCCGAGTAAGCATCCATGAAGGTCAGCATCTGGTGGCCCGAGGTAGCATCCACAAGCTAATCAATATTGAGCAGAGAGAAACTGTCCTTCGGGCAGGCCTTATTGAGGACTATGAAGTCGATGCATAATCTTCACTTGCCATTTTGACTTCTTTACCATCACAACATTTGCCAACCAATCCGAATAATTTACTTTTTGAATGAAGTTAGCTTTAATGAGCTTATCGACTTCTTCTTCAATAGCCTTCTGCCAGTCTGGAATGAAGCTCCTTTTCTTTTTCTTACTTGGTTGGAATGTCTCATCAATATTGAGACGATGGATGAGGATATCCGGATCGATCCCTGGCATATCTGAGGCTGACAATACAAAGACATCTGCATTTCTTTGGAGGAAATCAATCAAATATTGCTGAGACTTTCCTTCCAGCTATGACTCGACCCTTATGGGTTCGATTCGATCGACCCTCATCAAGCAATACTTCCTCAAGTTCCTCATCGATTCTCCTCATTGCTCGGCAAAATCCTTCCGAGCGTCTAGCCCATCGACATCGGATTTTCTGTATTGAAGTTCGGTGATAAAGCAACATCGGGCCACAATTTAGTTTCCTCTGACAACCCCCACTCCCCATTCTGTTGGGAACATCATGGCGAGATGAGGGATGGATATGATAGCTCTGAGGGACATTTGATCGGGTTTGCCGAGGATTGCATTATAGGACGATCGAAGTTTGGTCAACAGAAAGTCTGCAGGATAGTTGCTATGCTGGGCCAGGTGCCCGCTCGAACCACTAAGGTGATAATGCCCTCGGAAGTGATGGTATCAACGATGAGCCCTACCAACGTAGAGTCTATGGTTCGGAGATTTTCCATCCGCAACTTCATACTCATGAAAGCATCAAAATATAAAATATTAACAGAGCTTCCACTATCAACTAAAATTTGATATACATCATATTCATTTATAATGAGAGATATAACTAAAGCATCATCATGTGGATACTGTATCCCTCGAAGATCTTCGTTTGAAAAGGAGAGTTTGCCCTCTTTGGCGGACTTTCTTCTTCATCGGCCTGAGCTGAAGAGGATCCAATCATAGCAATCATATTGACATTGCCAACAACTGATGGGTTTGGTGGGGGCAGTTGGCACGGTCAGATTGACGATCTCCTCCATTGTTCAGCTTGGGGGCTCTTCTGAATCGTTCCAACCTCCCTCAGTGGATGAGCTGCTCAATCTTGTTCCGAAGCTGGCAGCATTCTTCAATGTTATGCCCATAATCCCGATGAAATCGATAGTACTTAGTCATATCCCTCCAAGCCATGTTTCCTCGAAGGGATGGTGGTCGAGGGATCTAATGCTTGATCTCCATCAAGTTCTACGCTCTTGGTGCAGTAAGCAGAGTATACTGCTTGAACCTCCATGCTGGACCTCGAGTGCGATCTCTAGGTGATGGAGGAGCTCTTTAACGGCGAGACGAGCTGCTCACATGACAAGGGAATCAATTCTTCTTCGAGCCTTTGTTCTCCTTCTTCTTAGTTTGCTCGGCTCGGGCTGATCTTCTTGATTCTTTGACTCTGGCATATTTATCTGCCAGAGCCATCATGTCAGAGAGTGTTGGCTCAGATGGCAACCCAAGAGGGGGGGTGAATTGGGTTCTTAAAAATTTTGGCACTTAAGAAGTAATTTCACAAAGTGAAAGTGCACAAGGATAAATGCAATGAGTGTGATGCAAGAATGCAAAGCTGAATATAAAGAGTGGAGTAGAGAGAAAAAGAGACAAGCATGACAAACTCAAAGATTTATAGTGGTTCGGTGTTAGCTACACCTACATCCACTCCCAAGCAACTTTTGGGCCCACACTATAATCTTTATGATTACAGCCAAGTTGTTTTACAAGCTCACAACTCAAACTTGTTGTTTTACAACGGGATTACAACGAACCTAGTCAGTTTTCACAAGCTCACCAGCATAAAACTTATCACAAGCTACCTAGCTTGTATAAGGCTAACTGCCTCACCTAATTGAATCAGCAACCAAATGTAATAAGAGTAAGATTACAACAGATAGAAAGCTCCTTAAGTGAGCAAATAAACAATATAAACAAGATAGAAATAGAAGAGCCTGATTTAGAAGATTTCTAAAGTTGGGCTTTTCTTCTTTTCTTCTTTTTCTCTTTTCCTTTTGGATGATCTTCCTTAAGATATGATTGAAGCTTTAAAAGATTTGCTGATGTAGAGGTTGTTGAAGAACTAGGGCTCTTTGCTTCTTCTTTTTTATTTGATGGAAATCCTTCAAAGTAGACTTTTGAATGCTTTGGATTTCTCTAAACTCTTTTTCGAACACTTGAGATTTTAAATCTGAACTTTTTCTTTTTTTTGTTCTCTCTTATCAAACAGTTGAAAGCTCACCTTTTATAATTTCCTCTTAATCCATCTTTGATAAAAACTAGCCATTGAATGTACTTATGGAGGTGTTTGACACAAAAGAGGAAAGAGCCGTTGAGGTTTATTGGAGAAAAGATAGTCGTTGGAGTTATATCTGACACAACTAAAATCTGCCTCTGATAGATTAGAGTTGGCTCTAATCTAGCCAGGTGTCAGCTGTAAGTTGGGGTGCTCAAAATAGCAAAATCCATCTATCACGGAGTCGGTTCTAACTTTTCATGGGGTCAACATATCGCGTGATAGAGTCGGCTCTAATTAGTGCGAGTGTTGGCTCTAATTTTGCTTTGAAAAACCATTCTCTATTTGTCAATTAGATTTGCTCTAATTTCCTGTAGGAGTCGGCTCTAATTTGATGCAGAAATGAGGTTCACTATTTTTCGATTAGAGTCAGCTCTAATCTCTGCTAGAGTTGGCTCTAATCCATGCCGAAAGTGTCAAACCATTCCGATACGCTCCGAAGTCGGCTCTAATCCTTCTAGAGTCAGCTCTAATGTCTGAAACTTGATACTTGACACTAGAATTGGATTCAAACTCATTTTTTCTTAAATTTTGATTAATTAAACACTTTAAATTCCTAAAACACTTAATCAAAATCATTAGTAACATAAGAGATATACTCATACGATTTTTGTTATTCATCAAAATCAATAATTAGGTCAACAATCTCCTCCTTTTTTATGATAACAAAAATATTGAGTATATGCATAACCAATTAAAGCATAAGTAATAATTAACAACTTCTTTAATCAAAGTGATAACCATCGAAATTTTAACATGATCATCTTGAGCAATTACTTCATTCTTTTCAAGTTTTCAAGTCTCAAAACTCAATTCAAATTATCAATTCTCAAGTAAGCTCAAATAAATTCCCTAAGTAATATAACTCCCCCCTAAATATGTACATATTATATAAGTCTAATTAAAGTCCATATGCATATTCAACTCTCCCCCTTTTTTGTCATCAACAAAAAAGTTAAGAAAGCATGTGGTAGTCCTTGCTCAGATTGAGATTTAAATCAACCTAAATAAGAATCAACCATTACAAAGTTCACTCATTTCATAAAGATCAAAAAGATTTCATTGAGTCATCAGAGCATTTCTTACATTTTCATTCTTGTTCATTGATTATGACATTTCAAGTCAAGTACAAGTTAAATGAAAGTACAACAAAAGTGTGAAATAAATATAGGACTCGATAACATAACATGATTTAACATTCCTAAGTACAAGTCTAAGATCAAAAATAACAGCATAGCCTAACTTAAAGCAAATATCTAAGTACAATATATGAAGTCCTAAAATCTAAAGATAAGCTAAAATAGATTGGATGATGGGTTGAGTTGGATTGATTGACTGGATCAGCTCAGCAGGAGAGGCAGGAATCTTTCACTTCAAACTCTTAGAAGTCTCTTCAATTTAGCTAAAATTTATCCCATTTCTCCTACTTGGGTTTTGCAGAATTCTTTCATTAGCCCTTCAATCTGAGAAGTTGCTTTTTCAATGTTGACTTGAAGTTTTGTAGAAGAATTAGCATAGATTTCTGAATCATCTGCAATGCATTTAAGTCTATCCCATATATACTGTAACTCGGTTTTCAAACATTCAGCTGATGAATTTATAGAATTTTCCATTTTTTCTACTCTTTCTTCTAAAACATAAATAAAATGCTTGATATTTAGGAACTTATCTCTGATATTCTCATTCAACCTTTCTTCTTGTTCAGCCAAAGCAGATTTCATTACATCTTTAATTTGCGAGAGCTACTCTGGAGTAAAAACAGATGAGACAGGGGAAGGTCAATAGAAGCTGCCGGTGCTGATGGAGGAGGTGCTGAAAAAGAACTCGGTCCAGGTGGAAGAACAGATGGTCCAGGAGCAAAGGATCTAGCTACTGAAGGTCCAGGGACCTCCTCTACAACATCATCATCAATCTCTATTGCTCTGACTGGCATAGATATATTAGATTATGTTCTTCTCTGCCATTGACCATTTATCTTCCTAAAGCCCATGGGTGAAGAGTGAAGATGTTGTAATAGTCAATATGCATTAGCTTTTTTAGTGGCTCATTCTCCAAAATGTTCACCCCTTGGAACCAAAAGATTAGAGTTAAAACCATCCCATAAGGTAGGGTGGACCTCTTCTTATTCCCAGCCTCTGCCATATAACCAATCATCATAACAGCTAGGTTTATAGCCTATCCAGTAATAACACAATCCATAACAACTACATCTCTTTCAGAAACATATTCAATTCTACCAATTTTTGAAAACAAAATTTTGCTACAAATGTTGTGAAGTAGCCTTAATTCCAAAGATAATTAATTTGCCATTATTTCTTCAAAATCAGTAACTTCTCTACCTAACATTCTTGATAAAGCTCTACTTCTGTCACTGTGCTGATTAGCAGTTATCCCAACTATAGGAATTTCCAATATGTTACCCACAATTTTAGAAGTAATATGAATTCTTGTTCCTCTAATAAAGCTAACCAATCCACCATCTCCTCTACTTACATTGTTGTAAAATTCTCTTACTAAAGCAGGGTAAGTGGGAACATCAAGTAAGCAAACTCTTTCCCAACCCATATCTTTCAACTATCTCCCAATATAGAAACCTTTAAGTCAAAGAAGTTGAAATCTACCTTTCTTTCCATTGTAATAACCTTTCTAGCCAAGAAATCAATCTGAGGTGAGGGAGGAGTAGGGATTGCACTTGGAGTTGAGGAGGAAGAGATTGAAGAAGTGCTTGGAGAGGGTGGCCTTGCCGGACATCGAACATAGTGTCTCCCGATGGTGATGGAGACACCAATGGTGGATGGACAACGTTTGGAGGCCACTGAGATCAAGGGAGTTGAGAATCAAGGGAGTTTGGAAGCTTGAGAGAAGTGGAGAGAAATTTGAAACTATTAGGAGTCAATTTGATTTGAGGATGTGTCGGCTCTGCCCTAAAAATAGTGACTAGGGACCACTTAGAGTCAGCTTTAACAAAGCGAGGTGTTAGCTCTAAATCGCTAACACAGTCAGCACCCAAAATAGAGTCGGCTCCGATAGTAGCTAGAATCAGCTCTAATAAGCAGACAGAGAGATCAGATAATTAGAGTGACTCCAACTTCAATAAAGTCAGCTTTAATGATAGTTTCAGTAAAAATAAGGGTTTCAAAGAAATTCGAAACTTGTCAATCAAAGCATCAAACTCTAAAAAAAAATTCTTAAACATGAGGGATCAAGAAAATCAAATATTTAGATGATTTTCTTTAGAAACATAAGAAGATTTTCAAAAAAATTGATTGAATTCTAGATAATTATTCTTAGGATTTTCAAAACTATTCTAATAGATCACAAACTCCTAATTCTCTTCAAAGAACAAAATCTCTCTTTGCTCAAGGGTTTTGTAAATATATCAGCTATTTATTCATCAGTACACCCATAATTAAGACAAACATTATTTTTAGCAATATGTTCTCTAATGAAATGGTGTCTAATCTCTATTTGTTTGGTTCTTGAATGTTGAATAGGGTTCTTGGTCAAATTTATTGTGCTAGTGCTGTCACATCTAATTAGAATCCTATCAAGTGTGATACTATAATCCTTAAGTTGTTGCTTAATCCAAAGAATTTAAACACAGCAACTGTCAGCTATAACATATTCAGCTTCAGCAGTTGATAATGCAACTGAATGTTGCTTTTTGCTAAACCAAGAGATTAAGTTACTGCCTAAGAATTGGAATGCATCACTTGTGCTTGTTCTATCTAGTTTACAACTAGCAAAATCAGAATCAGAATATGCAATCAAATTAAATTGTGAGTCTCTGGAATACCATAATCCTATATTTTTTGTACCACTTAAGTATCTAAAAAATTTTTTAACAGCAATTAAGTGAGATTCTTTAGGATCATATTGATATCTAGCACATAAATATACAGCAAACATAATATCATATCTATTAGCTATTAAATAAAGTAAAAAAATTAATCATACCTCTATAAAGCTTTTGATCTACTTTCTTACCATCTTCATCTTTATCGAGTTTGCATGAAGGACTCATTGGTGTACCAAGATGTTTAACAATTTTTATCCCAAACTTCTTAAGAATTTTTTTCATGTATTTTGTTTGGTTGATGAAAATTCTTTCTCTTTCTTGTTTAATTTGAAGTCCAAGGAAGAAATTCAGTTCTTCCATCATGCTCATTTTAAATTCTTCCTACATTAACTTTGCAAAATCTTGACAAAGAAGATTGTTAGTAGCACAAAATACTATATCATCAACATAAATTTGTACCACTAATAAATCCTTCTCTCTTTTTTTCAAAAATAGGGTTTTATCGACATTTCCTCTAAAAAAATTATTTTTAATCAAAAATTTATTGATTCTATCATACCAAGCTCTA
Source organism: Calamus simplicifolius (assembly GCA_900491605.1). Classification (NCBI taxonomy): domain Eukaryota; kingdom Viridiplantae; phylum Streptophyta; class Magnoliopsida; order Arecales; family Arecaceae; genus Calamus; species Calamus simplicifolius. Next base: position 1,810,959 of record UESW01003865.1, on the reverse strand, counting down.
GGTGTCTATTTTAAACCATAAAATGCTTTGTGTAGTTTAAAAACATAATTTGAAAATTCACGATCTTCAAAACTATGTGGTTGTTCAACATAAACTTCCTCATTTATAAAACTATTTAAAAATATACTTTTAACATCCATCTGAAATAAGTTAATGTTCATGCAATATGCAAATGCAAGTAACAACTTTATACCTTCTAATCTAGCAACTAGTGCAAAGGTTTTATCAAAATCGATACCTTCTTCCTGATTATATCCCTTTGCAACTAGTCTAGCCTTATTTCTAACAACTGTGCCATCTTTATCTAACTTATTTCTAAATAACCATTTGAATCCTATAACTGGATAATCTTTGGATCTATCAACTAAGGTCCATACCTTATTCTTAGTAAATTGATTCAACTCTTCCTACATAGCTAACATCCAATAACTATCCTTTTCAGCTTTCTCAATTGTTTTAGGCTCTATATGAGATACAAATACAAGATGATTATTGATATCTCTCATTGATGATCTAGTTCTTACATCTTGAGATTGATCACCTATGATTAGATCCTTTGAATGACCATAAGCATATCTACAGTCTCTTGATAGATCTGTATCATTATAACTAGTATCAACATCACCCTTCTTAGGTGAGTCAACATCCTTAGCTTCAGGTTCATGATCTGAAGATACATCAACATTCAACTTTTTAAAATCTCTTCCAAGGATATTAGTATCTTCTTTATCATCTTTCTTTTCTGAACTTGATGCTATAGACTCATCAAACACTACATGAATTGACTCTTCTACAATCAAATACTTATTATTGAATACTCTATATGCTTTGCTAGATGTGTAATAACCTAAGAAAATACCTTCATCTGACTTAGCATTAAAATTTTCTAGATTTTCCTTTCTATTATTATGAATGAAACATCTACAACCAAATGTATAAAAATAATTAATATTGGGTTTCCTATTATGCTATAATTCATAGGGAGTTTTCTTAAGAATTGTTGACCTAGATGGCAACCCAAGAGCGGGGGTGAATTGGGTTATTTTAAAAAATTTGTACTTAAAAACTAATTACACAAGATTAATGTGCACAAGTAAAGTAATGCAATAAATGATGAACACTATGTAGAAGAGAGAGAGACAAATAATCACGACAAACACACAAGGTTTATAATGGTTCGGTGTTAGCCACACCTACGTCCACTCCCAAACAACTCTTGGGTCCACACTATAATCACCCAGATTACAGCTGAGTTGTTTTACATCGGGATCGAACTTGTTATTTTACATCGGGATCACAACGAACCCAGCTGGTTTTCATAGGTTCACCAGCATAAAACCTACCGTAAGCTACTCTTAGCTTACCCCAAGGTCAACTACCTCAACTAATTCAATCCTCTTGATTGAATTAGAAAACAAACAATCCAAATATATATTTACAGCAATCAAAAGCTCCTCAAATGAGCAAATATGCAAAGTAAGTAAAATAAGATTAGAAGAACCTGATCTGAAGCAATGTGAAGTTGATCTTTTCTTCTTTTCTTCTTTTCTTTTTTTCTTCTGAAAGAACTATCAACACTTGAACTCCGATTCTAGAAAAGACTCGGTGAAGAGAGAGTTGAAAATTTAGGGCACTTGCTCTTCTTCTTCAAATCGGTGGAAATCCTTAGAAATTGATCTTGAAAGGCTATTGGATTTCTCTTCTATCTCTTTTCAATAGATGGACTTGGACATAGAGATTTTCCTTTTAGAAAACTTCTTGATTTCTCTCTTTTTCTTTCCATTTTTCTCTTCTTGTTTTTGAACGGTCCAAAGCCCCTTTTATAATCATTCTTAATCCAAAATTAGGTGAGAAATAGCCATTGAAATGTACTTGGATTACATCCTCATGCAAAGAAATACATCCATTGGGGGTTAGGTGAAAAAATATTATCGTTGGAATCCTCTCTGATAGATTTAAAAAAATGATTCTGACATGTTGGAGTCGGCTCCAACTTTTCAGGTGTCGATCTCTAAGTCAGTTTTCCAAAAATAGTAACAAAAAGTCCATCGTGGAGTCGGCTCTGAGATTCTGTGGTGTCGGCTCAACGCGATCTGGAGTCGACTCTAATCTCCTGGGTTGTCAGCTCTAACAATGTCTCGAAAATGTAGTCTCTATTTCTCGGGTTAGATCGGCTCTAGGTATCTAGGTGTCGGCTTCGAAATCTAAAGCAGAAAATAGTTTTTCGTATCTCAGGTTAGAGTCGGCTCTAACTTTTCAGGTGTCGACTGTAAACCGTGCCAAAAGTTTCAAACTGTTCTGATACGCTCTAGAGTCAGCTCTAATGACCGGGGTGTTAGCTCCAACTTCTGAACTTTGACAAATACATTTAAACATTATTTAAACTAACTTTCTATTTAACATTTGAATAATTTACCTTTCTAAATTCCTGAAACATGTCAATTACATTAGTAATACAAGGAATATACTCCTGGCTTTTGTTAATCATCAAAATCAATAAGTGGGTCAACAATCTTCTCCTTTTTGATGATGACAAAAACATTGAGTATATGCATAATTAATTAATAAAATTATTGAAATGAATAAGCTCTCATAGTTAAGCTCCCCCTAAATGAGGAGCTCCCCCTATGGATATGCATATAATAACTAATTCACTTTCATTTAAATTACATTCATTCTTTTTCTTTATGCACATTTTAATTCCATTTAACATTGATTCCATAGCTCCATATATAAGTACATTTACTCTTTAATTGCCCTATGCATATACAAAAACACTCTTTCTTCCCCTTTTTTGTTATCAACAAAAAGGTTAAGAAGAGGGTGCATCAATCAAAATACAAGCATAAGAATTGAGTAACTCAAAGTTTAAAATTTAAGTAACAAGATTAACTTCATATTGCATTGATTGAGTACAAAGTCATTACATCAAAATTTATTAAGTCATTACAAACTACATCATTCACATTATATCAAAGTATCAAAATACATCATTAATCCTAGTTAAAAACTAAAAACTAATGAAAGCTTGAAATTGAGTGGATTGAAGTTGAATTGGCTAGGCAATAGATCATCTCGAAATCCTTTTCAGTTCTTCTAATATCTGTCCCATCCCTTTCTCTTGAATCTTCATGAAATCATTAAACATTTCTCAACCAAAGCAGCCGCAACTGTAACTTTCTCCTGAAGTTCTGCATTGCATTTAGAATAAGTATCAGAGTCACCTGCTATATCCTTGATCTTATCAAATATTATTTTTAAATCTGACATCAAGGCAACTAAGATGAGCTCAAGATGACTCAATCTTACTGATTTTATCTTCCAAAGAGTAGCACAATTGCCTTACTCCCATAAGTTGATTTTCAATCTCATTCTTCATCTTGATTTCATAATTCACAAATAATTCTTTGAGCTGATCCAACTGACTCTCAAAAATCCAGTAGATGCTTGAGTAAAGGATGCAGGGGCTGGAGCTAGTGCTGGGGGTGTAGAACTGCTGGGACCTGGCGAAGGGTGTCTCACTGATAGCTCTGCCACTGATGGACCAGGGGTCATAGTCTCAACCTCAGCTGCTCTATCATCCATATGCCCTTTCTTTCCCAATGTCCATTGACCTTCACAAAGCCCATACGGTGTAAAGTTGCACAATTATAGTAATCTGTATGTCTAAGACTCTTCATTGGCTCATTGTCTAATATATTCACTCCTTGACTCTGAAATGCCATTGTCAAAATCATTCCATAAGGTAGTGTAGATCTTTCTTACAACATGCCTCTACCATATACCAATCATCATGCCTGGTACATTTATAGGCTGACCGTAACCACACAGTCCATTACAACTATGTCTCTCTCAGAGACATACTCAAACCTTCCAGTCTTGGGGAATAAAATTCTACTACAAATGTTATGCAAAAGCCTCGTTCTAGGGGTAATTGATTAGCCCTAATTTCCTCAAATTTTGCCACATCTCTACCAACATCCTTGACATGGCTTCACCCCTCTCACTGTGAGAGTTGGCAATCGGACCAATAACCGGTATCTCCAACAAATTTCCTAAAATTTCAAAGTCAAATGATTCTTTTCCTCTAACATGACTAACAATACCTCCGTCTCCTCTAGTAAATTGTGATAAAAATCCTTTACTAAAGCAGGGTAGGTGGGAACATCTAAGGAACATACCTTTTCCCAACCCATCTCTTTGATTTGTCTTCCAAGAGTGAAACCCTCGCTTCAAAGAAACCAAAATCCACTTTTCTACCCATTGTAATAACTTTCCCGGCTAGAAGATCTACTTGGGAGAGGATGGACCAGGGATAGCGCTCGAAGTGGATGATGACAACGTAGAGGATGAGCTGGGTGACGGTTGTCTTGTCGGATGCCTCGCCGTCCTTTTTTCATCATCATGGTTGCTCCAAAGACTGATCCGCTGCTTAGGTGCCATTGAGTCTAGGAAGAGTGATTAGAGGGATTTAGGATTTGGAAGTGGAGAAGGTTTTGGAAGAGTTTGGAGGATTGGGGATGAAGAGGTGTCGACTCTGCCCTAATAAAGTCAACCTGGGACCACAAGGTGTTGGCTCCCGCAAAGCGGTGTCGACTCCAAATCGCTAACACAGTCAGCGCCCGAACTGGAGTCGGCTCCGCAAAGGGGGTCGGCTCCAAGGTCACAGACCGAGAGCGACACAGACAGAGTCGACTCCACCAATAGTGGTGTCTCCAAGATAGTTTCAGTGAAAAAAATGAGAGTTTCAAGGGATCTGAAACTTGTCAAAAGTCATAAATTTTGGTTAAATTTTCTTGGAGTGTGGAGAATCAAAGGTTCAATTTTCTAGATAAGTTTTCCTTAAAATCACAAAAGAGAATTTTCAAGAAATTGATTTTGAATCTAGATAGTCATTCCTTAGGAGTTTAAAATCATTCCAAAGGATCACAAATCCCTAATTCTCCTCTAAGATAACAAAATCTCTCTTCACTCAAAGGTTTTGTAAATATGTCAGCTAATTGTTCTCAGTACAACATAATCAAGACAAATTTCATTATTAGCTACATGTTCTCTAATAAATGATATCTAATTTCAATGTGTTTGTTCTTGAATGTTGAATTGGATTTTTAGTTAGATTTATTGCACTAGTATTATCACATCTAATAGGAGTTTTATCAAGTGTTATGCCATAATCTTCAAGTTGTCGCTTAATCCAAAGGATTTGAGCACAGCAACTTCCGCTGCAACATATTCTGCTTCAGCAGTTGATAATGCAACCGAATTTTGCTTTTTGCTAAACCAAGAGATTAAGTTACTTCCTAAAAATTACATGCACCACTTGTACTTTTTCTATCTAATTTACATCCAGCATAATCAGAATCAGAATATGCAATCAAATTTAATGTTGAGTCTCTAGAGTACCATAATCCTACATTTTTAGTTCCACTTAAATATCTTAGAATTCTTTTTACAGCAATTAAGTGAGATTCTTTAGGTTCAGATTGAAATCTAGCACATAAGATAAGCAAACATAATATCTGGTCTACTTGCTGTTAAGTAAAGTAAGATCCGATCATACCTCTGTAATATTTTTGATCAATTTCTTACCATCTTCATCTTTATCCAATTTGCATGAAGGACTCATAGGTGTTCCAAGGGTTTGATTGATTCCATTCCAAACTTCTTGAGAATTTCTTTGTGTACTTTGTTTGGTTGATGAAAATCCCCTCTCTTTCTTTTTGATTTGAAGTCCTAGGAAGAAGTTGAGTTCTCCCATCATGCTCATCTCAAATTCACCCTGCATTAACTTAGCAAATTCTTGACACAAAGATTGTTAGTAGCACCGAATACAATATCATCTAATATATTTGTACTACTAATAAATCTTTATCTTTTCTTTTCAAAAATAAGGTTTTATCAACATTTCCTCTAGAAAAATCATTTTCAATTAGAAATTTGCTTAACCTATCATACCAAGCTCTAGGTGCTTGTTTTAAACCATATAGTGCTTTGTAATTTAAAAACATGATTTGGAAATTCATGATCTTCAAAACCAGGTGGTTGTTCAACAAAAACTTCCTCATTTATAAAACCATTTAAAAATGCACTTTTAACATCCATTTGAAATAAATTAATGTTCATATGACATGCAAATGCAAGTAATAATCTAATTGCTTCTAATCTAGCTACAGGTGCAAAAGTTTCATCAAAATCAATTCCTTCTTCTTGATTATATCCTTTTGCAACTAATCTAGCTTTATTTCTAATTACTATGCCATTTTCATCTAATTTATTTCTAAATACCCATTTAGATCCTATAACAGAATGACCTTTAGGTCTATCTACTAAGGTCCATACATTATTCCTAGTAAATTGATTTAATTCTTCTGCATAGCTAACATCCAATTACTATCTTTTTCAGCTTCTCAATAGTTTTAGGTTCTATTGAGATACAAATGCAAGATGATTATTGATGTTTCTCATTGATGATCTAGTTCTTACTCCTTGAGATGGATCACCTATAATCAATTCCTTTGGATGACCATAGGCATATCTCCAATCTCTAGGAGATCTACATCATTATGATAGTATCAATAACATCAACCTAGGTGAATCATCATCTTTAGCTTCTTGTTCATGATCTGAAGATACATCTATATTCAATTTTTCAATATCTCTTTCTAGCAAATTTGTATCTTCCTCATCATCAATCTTTTCAGAACTTGATGCTAAAGATTCATCAAAAACTACATGAATAGATTCTTCTACAATTAAGTACTTCTTGTTAAATACTCTATAGGCTTTACTAGATGTTGAATATCCTAAGAATATGCCTTCATCAGATTTTGCATCAAATTTTCCAAGATTATCTTTACCATTATTATGAATGAAACATTTACAACCAAATGCATGAAAGTAACTAATGTTTGGTTTTCTATTATTCCATAATTCATAAGGAGTTTTCTTAAGAATTGGCCTAATTAAAGCTCTATTAAGGATGTAACATGCCGTGTTTATAGCTTCTGCCCAGAAATATTTTGGTAGTTGGCTTTCACATAGCATGGTACGGGCCATGTCTTCTAAAGTTCTATTTTTTCTTTCTACAACTCCATTTTGTTGTGGTGTTCTAGGTGCAGAAAAATTATGATGAATGCCATTTTCAATGCAAAAATTTTCAAATAAATGATTTTCAAATTCAGTGCCATGATCACTTCTAAGAGACACTATGGTGTTGTTTTTCTCATTTGTGACTTTCTTGAAGAATTTCAGAAATATAGGGAAAGTCTCATCTTTATGAGCTAAAAATAATACCCAAGTGAATCTAGAATAATCATCTACTATCACAAGACCATATTTCTTTCCTCCTAGACTAGTGGTTCTAGTAGGTCCAAAAAGGTCCATGTGAAGTAGCTCAGTGGCCTAGAAGTGGAAACAATATTTTTAGATTTGAAAGAATTTCTAGTTTGTTTTCCAAATTGACATGCATCACAAATTCTATTATTTTCAAAATCTAGTTTTGGAAGTCCTTTTACTAAATCCATTTTAATTAATTTTGAAATTAAGGTGTGTGCTTGCATGACCTAATCTACGATGCCATAACCATCCAATCTCATTTATTAGCATTATTAGCAACTAAGCAATGATTACTAGTAGACAAATTGTCTAAATCAATTAAGTATACATTGCCATTTCTATTTCCAATAAATATAATGCTATTGTCAATGGGATTAGAAACAGTGCAAATAGAAGCTTCAAATGAAACTTTAAACCTTTATCACACATTTGGCTAATGCTAATTAAATTATGCTTTAAACCATCTACATATAAAACATTTTCAATAAAAGTGGAGGGAGTTATTTGAATTTTACCAAATCCCATGATTTGGCCTTTGCCATTGTCTCCAAAAGTACAACTCCTCCTCTTTTGCTTTCAAGGGTGATGAATTGCTCCTTGTCACCCGTCATGTGTCTTGAGCAGCCACTATCAAGATACCACTTTCTTTTTGATCTTTGGCCGCAAGACACTCCTGCAAAATCAAATCTTATGTTTAGGTACCCAAGCCTTCTTGGGTCCTTCATGGTTAGTAGCAATAAACATTGTTCCTTTTGGAACCCATATTTTCTTTCCTTTATATTTAAATTTTTATTTTTGAAATTACATTCATAAGATTTATGTCCTTTTTTGTTACAATATAACATGTAATATTATTTTTATTGTTCTTTATAAAAATTTTGACATATTTTGTTTCATATGGTCTATATCCTAAACCAGCTTTATCAAATATAGCTCTTTGATTGTTCAAAATAAATTAAGTTTTTCTGAGCTATATGTAAATTTATCAACAATTTCTTATATTTTCAACTTCTTCTTTAAATTAAATTTTCATTAGAAATTGATTCCTTTTCTTTTGACATGTCTTCTTTTTTAGATTTCAAATTTTTATCTCAAGAACTAGTTCATTTTTCTTTTTGAGAAGATTAAGTTTTCATTTTCAAAGTTTTGTTTTTTTTCAAAATTTAAAATCACTAACTAATTCATTAAAAGCATCATATAATCATTAAAAGTAAATCATCATTGGGGGTTTTAGAACTTACCTCATTTTCGTTTGCCATAAGCAAATGTTTGCAACCTCTTTTGTTCTTCGATGAAGATTCTTCGTTGTCGCTCCAAGTTGCAACATAGGCTTTCTTCTTCTTTTATCCCTTCTTTAATTGAGGACAATCATATCTAAAATGCCGTTTCTTACATTCATAACATATCAAGGGATCTTTTCCTTGTCCTTGTCCTTTTTTTCTCTTTCTCCTTCCATTTTAATTCCAGGTTTTCTCTTATGGAAGGGTCTCTTCTTTGCATGAATTTTTTGAATTTCTTTGCAAGGAGAGCTATCTCATCATCTTCTCATCTTCTTCGCTGCTGCTTTTTTCATTTCTGCAGCTTTAGAGCTATTGTCTTTTCTTTTTTGACATCTTCCTCTTGATGTTGTTTCATGTAAGCTCATGGGTCATAAGGGATCCAAGTAGCTCCTCCAAAGGTAAACATTGAGGTCTTTGGCTTCTTGGATTGCTGTCACTTTGGCTTCCCATGTTCTTGGAAGAGACCTAAGAATTTTTCGAACAATTCAGAGTTAGTATAAGTCTTACCAAGACTTTTAACCATTTACAATATCAGTAAATCTAGTGTACATGCATGTAATTGATTCATTTTGTTCCATGCTAAAAGTTCATATTTATGCACCAAAATATTAATTTTAGATTCTTTAACTTGATTAGTACCCTCATGGGTAACTTCTAATCTATCCCAATTTCTTTTGCTAAATTACATGTAGAATTCTATTAAATTCATTTGCATCTAAAGAACAATATAAACATTCATGGCTTTAGCATTGAGCTGAGCCATTTTCCTATCATTTTCATTCCAATCCCTTTCGGGTTAGGAACAATAGAACCATCTACTATGTGTGGGTGTTAGGTCCATTAAATGACACTCCATAATTCATAATCTAAAGCTTGAATAAAAATTCTCATTCTAGCTTTCCAATATGAATAATTTGTGCCATTAAACAAAGGAGGTCTTTATGGATTGACCTTCAGAAAAGATGATCCAGCTTGAGCTGCCATTTGGATCTTTAGCTCTTGATCGTTGATCAAATAAAATGAGCACAAGCTCTGATACCAATTGTTGGCCCAGATGGCAACCCAAGAGGGGGGTGAATTGGGTTCTTTAAAAAATTTACTTAAAAACCAATTGATTAATGTGCAAGTGAAGTGATGCAATAAATGATGAACACATAAGAGAGAGAGAGAGACAAATAATCACAAACACAAAGGTTTATAGTGGTTCGGTGTATCCAACCTACGTCCACTCCCAAGCAACTCTTGGGTCCACACTATAATCACCCAGATTACAGCTGAGTTGTTTTACAAGATCACAACTCAACTTGTTGTTTTACCCGGGATCACAACGAACCCAGCTGGTTTTCGGCTCACCAGCACAAAACCCAACCATAAGCTACTCTTAGCTTACCCGAGGTAACTACCTCAACTAATTCAATCCCCCTGATTGAATTAGAAAACAAACAATAAATATATGTTTACAGCAATCAAAAGCTCCTCAAATGAGCAAATATGCAAAGTAAGTAAATAAGATTAGAAGAGCCTGATTTGAAGCAATTTGAAGTTGAGCTTTTCTTCTTTTCTTCTTTCCTCTTCTTCTAAAAGAACTATCAGCACTTGAACTCCGATTCTGGAAAAGACTCGGTGAAGAGAGAGTTGAAAATTTAGGGCACTTGCTCTTCTTCTTCAAATCGGTGGAAATCCTTAGAATTTGATCTTGAAAGGCTGTTGGATTCCTCTTCTATCTCTTTTCAATAGATGGACTTGGACATAGAGATTTTACTTTTAGAAAACTTCTTGATTTCTCTCTTTTTCTTTCTATTTTCCTCTTCTTGTTTTTGAACGGTCCGAAGCCCCTTTTATAATCCTTCTTAATCCAAGATTAGGTGAGAAATAGTTTGAAATGTACTTGGATTATATCCTCATGCAAAGAAATAGATCCGTTGGGGTTAGGTGAAAAAATATTACCGTTGGAATCCTCCCTGACAGATTTGAAAAAACAATTCTGACATGTTGGAGTTGGCTCCAACTTTTAGGTATCGGCTCTAAGTTAGGTTTCCAAAAATAGTAACAAAAAGTCCATCATGGAGTCGGCTCCGAGATTCTATGGTGTCGACTCAACGCAATCTGGAGTCGGCTCTAATCTCCTGGGGTGTCGGCTCTAACAATGTCCCAAAAATGTAGTCTCTGTTTCTCATGTTAGAGTTGGCTCTAAATATTCAGGTGTCGGCTCTGAAATCTGAAGCAGAAAACAGTTCTCTATATCTCAGGTTAGAGTCGGCTCTAACTTTTCAGGTGTCGACTCTAAACCGTGCCAAAAGTTTCAAACTATTCTGATACGCTCTGGAGTCGGCTCTAACTTTTCAGGTGTCGACTCTAAACCGTGCCAAAAGTTTCAAACTATTCTGATACGCTCTAGAGTCGGCTCTAATGACTGGGGTGTTGGCTCCAACTTCTGAACTTTGACAAATACATTTAAACATTGATTTAAACTGACTTTCTATTTAATATTTGAATAATTTACCTTTCTAAATTCCTGAAATATATGTCAATTACATTAGTAACACAAGGAATATACTCATGGCTTTTGTTAATCATCAAAATCAATAAGTGGGTCAACAAGAATTGGTCAAGGCTCTATTTAGGATGTAACATGCTGTGTTTATAGGTTTTGCCTAGAAATATTTAGAGAGTTGGCTTTCACATAGCATGGTACGGGCTATGTCTTCTAGAGTCTTATTTTTTCTTTCTACCATCCCATTTTATTGAGGTGTCCTAGGTGCTGAAAAAATATGATGGATATCATTTTCAATGCAAAAATCTTTAAATAAAAAAATTTCAAATTCAGTTTCATGATCACTTCTAAGAGACACTATGGTAGTATTTTTCTCATTTGTGACTTTCTTAAAAAATTTAAGAAATACCAAGAAATTCTCATCTTTGAGAGCTAAAAATAATACCCAAGTAAATATAGAGTAATCATCTACTATCACAAGACCATATTTCTTTCCTCCTAGACTAGTGGTTCTAGTAGGTCCAAAAAGATCCATGTGTAGTAGCTTGAGTGGCCTAGAAGTCGAAACAATATTTTTAGATTTAAAAGAATTCCTAATTTGTTTTTCAAATTGACATGCATCACAAACTCTATTATTTTAAAATCTAATTTTGAAAGACCTTTAACCAAATCCATTCTAAGCAATTTTGAAATCAAGTGTGTGCTTGCGTGACCTAATCTACGATGCCATAGCCATTCAATTATAAGAAAACTTATGCAGGCAGATTTATGCAACTTATTTATTTTTTTTAAATAAAATAGTAAAATAATGATAAATTAGTCAAATCAATTTATCTATCTACCTACATCAGAAACTAATAGGATAATAGTGCATGTAAATGATATCAAAAAGTTAGAAAGCAAAACATAAAACTATTTTATATTAATGATTTGATAATATCAAATTACACTAAGGTACTTTACCTTTGCAAACTGTTGGATGGTTGAAGAGAAGAGCTTCTTAAGCCACACACATGTATGGCCTCTATAGGTAGTTCACACCAAGGCTTTTTCCTAATCAAATTCTTCGGAGTGCTAGCTCCTTAGGATCTACTAAGACTGATATTCTTCTTCTTCCTTTGGACAGCAAGACGGTCTTGTAGCCGAAGGAGAACTAGTAGAGGTAGAAGAGGAACCCTTTTCCAAACTACTCTCTACTTATTCGAAAACTTAATCCTCATATTATCCCACACTAAGGTAGAAAACCTTTGTCTAAAGTAGAAAACCCCCCAAAAAAATCCTCTCTGGCTACCACCTATTATAACCCTTATATAGAGGCTACCATGAGGGGAAGAGGTTTGGAAGGTGAAAGGATTTGTGGAGATTTGGAGAGGTTTGGAAGGTGGAGGGATTTGGGAAGAGGTTTTTGGTTTGGAAGATGGAGGGACTTGAGGAGAGGGTTAAGGTGAAATAAATATTTAACTTTTAAGTGTTCCAATTAGTTCTAGGTTTTAATTTTGAATTCCAATTAAATCTAAATTCCAAATTCAAACTTCAAAAGAATTCCAAATTTAAACTCAAGACTAATTTTAGTAAAAATTAAATTTAAATTTAAAATTCAAATTTGAATGCAATAAAAGGAAAGAAAGAGTGCATGGTTAAGTCCAATCCAATTGGATCTCAAACCAAAATATATTTGGCTTGACTCAATCATCGATCAGCCTTTAGATCATGAAGAAAACCACTATGGTGTATGACCCTATAGGTTCAAACACTAAGCCGGTAGTGCCAGAATATTTTTAGCATCAATCGGAATCACCATCTAGCAATGATACCCGATGTTCGGATAGATCAAAGATTACAAAGCAATAATCTAAATCCTCTATATGGTTACCATATAATTCATCCCTTTGACCTCATAATGCTCAGGATGACTTAGGGTTTAACTGCTAACCCTTAATCAGCACATCCATAATGTGCCTCAACCTTACAAGTCCTGTGACTTCTCACAAAAAGTTGAGATATAGTGAGACATTTACTCCAAACTATTTGAAGGGATCAATCCCATCTTGATCCACCATTGCTCCACAAGCACTTGACTGTACCCAGATATCTTTTGCCACTAGATTAGAAATCTAGGTAGTCCCACACTAAAGCGCAGTGAGTTGCTTAAGCTATCATAGTGATCTCAAGTTTGAGGGATAGTTATATCCATATCCCTTCACGAGCAACCCTTGGCAAAAGGGAGCTCCGCAGGTGGGTCACATTCAATGAAATGTCATACATTTCACAGTATGCCATACTAGTGTCTCCATACTCCTTGGTTAAGAGGACAACCAACCTCTATGACATACATCAACCTATACTTGATACGTTGTCGTCCAATGTTGGCCCATATGGCAACCCAAGAGGGGGGGGGTGAATTGGGTTCTTAAAAATTTAAGACTTTTTGAAATATTTTAGGAAAATTAACTCAAGATGTGCAAGTGAGAGAAATTAACTTATAAGCAATGCACAAACAGAAATATAAGAGAGATAGAGTGAGAGACAAATGACCACGGCAAACACAAGATATTTTTATAGTGGTTCGGTGTAACCAACACCTACGTCCACTCCCAAGATTCACTTGGGTCACCACTATAATCTCCCTAGATTACAGCCGAGTTGTTTTACAAGCTCACAACTCAAACTTGTTGTTTTTTGGGATCACAACGAACCCAGCCGGTTTTACACGGGCTTACCAGCACAAAACCCAACAACGGGATCACAACGAACCCAAAAACGTAAGCTATCCCAAGCTTACAACGAGGTACAACTACCTCCACTGATTCAATCCACTTTGAATCAGTACTCAAGAAAATAATTTGAGTTTAAATACAAACAGCTCCTCTAGAGCAGAATAATCAAAATAAAGCTTAGGTTTAGAAAAGCCTGATTGATTAAGCTTGAATGCAGGCTTGGCTTCTTTGCTTCTTTCTCCAACTCCTTTGATGTGTGGAATCAGGCCTCAGCACAGATTCTCCTAGCTTTGGGGCTTTTGGAGTTGGTTGAAGCTTTTCTTCTTTTTCTTCTAGGTTGGAGGATCTTCATTTGCTCTTGGTTGCTTTGGGATCTCCTCTAGAACTTTTGTTGATTGTAGCTTGGAGCACACGAATCTCTCCTTTGATTTCACTCCTTTTGAATCTCTCTCTTTGAGTTGAAGGATTTTTCCAATGAAGCTCTGTTTTTCCCTCTTTCTCTTCTTTTTCTTTGAAATAAATTTCTCTCTATTGTCTTCTTTGATTTGAAAACTTCTCTATTTATAGATTCTGCAAAATATAGCCGTTAGAAACAAAGAAAAATAGCCGTTAATCAAAAATCTTACCGTTGGAGCTGAGTTGGCATCCGAAAAATTTTGCCCAGATTTGCTGGAGTCGACTCATGCTTTTCCGAGTCGGCTCGAGCTCGATACTAAAAATAGAAACATTTTAAAGTTAAGGGTCGACTCGCGAAAAGTAAAGTGTCGACTCCTGACAGTCGGGGTCGACTCATGAAAAGTTGGGGTCGACTCGCGAAGTGCTCAGAAAAACACTCTCTGGTGTCTGAGCGGAGTCGACTCGCACAGTCATGGAGTCGGCTCGACAAATCGGGGGTCGACTCGAAAATTTCGTGGGTCGACTCGAGACAGATCACATTTCTGTACACTGAGTGGAGTCGACTCTGAAACTCAAGAGTCGGCTCCGGAACGTATCAAAAATCAGAAATTTTCTGATTGACTTTAAAATCGTTCCAGATTTTTTAAATCATATTTTTGACTTGAATTCAATAAATTGACATTAAGAATCAATTCAAGAAGTTCCAAAAACTCATTGATTAAATATGAATTATAAAATTTCTTTTTGAAAGCTTAAACATTGAGCTTGAAGTTACTTTCAAATGATTAAAGTCATACTTTAACATTCTCATTGATTGTTCAAAAAATTCATTGCTCATGTAAATAAACTCATTACATCTTTTAATGTACTCATGGCTTTTGGTAATCATCAAAATCAATAAGATTGGGGCATATATTTTCAACAATCTTCCAACAATCTCCCCCTTTTTGATGATGACAAAAACATTGAGTTTATGCATGATTGATTAGTGAATTTATTTTGATTTCATAAATAGGCTTAGGCTCCCCCTGAATGAGGTAGCTCCCCCTATGAAACTAAATAAATATTTCATTGATTAACTTGATTTTCTTATATGCATTTTCAATCATAAAACTATAAAACTCTCCCCCTTTTTTGTTATCAACAAAAAGGTAGAGAAGCATAAACATTCAATCAAGATAAGATTTAACAATTTCATTCATTCATTGAAAGAAGGAAATACATTGAGTAATCAACATAAAGAATTCATTCCATCAAAAGGTCTAATACATCAAATGTTCAATACATTGATATCAAAATGTAAACATACATTATTTCATACATTGCAAGGATTGAAAATCTAATACATCAAAATGAGTTCTAACAATCCTAGTTAAATGATCTATATGTTCTTCATTCCATCAGTTGATTTTACATAATCTTTATCTTTCATCTACAAAAGTGCAAGCAGTCAAAATCTTGTCTTGAAGCTCCGCATTGCATTAGATAGGTCTCACCATCTCCGCAAATATCTTTAAGTTCTTCAAAAATATTTTTAGATCTCCACTTAAAGACTCAGAAGAAGAGCTGAGAGTAGACTCATCTTGTGATCGATCATCCAATGAATATAGAGTTTCCTTTAAATTCATGAACTTATTTCAAACTCTGATTTAATTTTTCTTGATCATCAAAAGACTTTGAGTTGCTTTAACTGAGATCTGAGAAACCAGAAGATGATGAAGCTTGATCAAATAATGGAGCGGGGGTGGAGCAGGAGCAGAAGTAGAAGGGCTCGGAGGTGCAGGTGAAGATGTCTAACTGAAGGTCCTGGTGCCTCAACATCTGTAGCTCTCTCTTCTATCATCCTTTCCTTCCCATCTTCCATTTTCTTATAAAACCCATTCGATGAATAGTGGCCAAGCTATAAAAGTCTGTATGTCTCAATTCCTCATTGGCTCACTATCAGAAATACAATCCTTGGCTCTGAAAAATCTTAGTGAGAATCATGCCATAGGGCAGACTAGATTTCTTTTTCCTCCACAGTCAGCAATGTACCAAATATCATACTGGGAAGGTTATAGGTTTGCCCGTACAATGGCATCCATCACAAAATATCTCTTTCAGATACATAATCAAATCTCCCATCTTTGGGAAAGAATCCTACTGCAAATGTTATGGAAAATCTTAGTTCTAATGGAAAGTTGATTGGCAAAAACTTCTTCAAAACCGACAACTCTTTAATAATCTAGAAGAGCGGGCTTCTTCAGAAAAAGTGGAGTCCATAAATCCAAAAGTCTAGAAAGAAGCTCAACAGTCACAGAGATCCTATTTCCTCTACTGTGCTTATAGACCATTATCTCCTCTAGACAGATTCTTATAAAATCCTTTACTAGAGGGGATAGGTAGGGCAATCTAGGAACATATCTTCTCCCAACCCATCTCTAATCAATTGTCTCCCAACAGAAAACCCTCTGCCTCAAAAAGCTCAAAATCCACTTTCCTCCCGTTGTTATGATTCTATCGCTAATATCTACCTGATAGTAGCAGGGAGAAGCATTGAAGAGATGAAGTGGAATCCGTGCTCGGAGAAGGCTCACGACCGGGCGCCTCACGTCTTCCTCACGGCCCTCTTCCTCTTCACCGGCCGCACAAGGTAGAACCTCGAGTTTTGGGTGCCATTGGTCGATTGGAAGGTTAATCAGGGATTTTGGAATTTGGAAGGTTGGAAGATTTTGGAGAGTATTTTGAGAGATTGGAAAGTTAGAAATGAACGGCGAGTCGACTCTGCCCTAGATAAATCAACCTGGGACCACTTCGAGTCGGCTCCCGCAAAGCAGGGGTCGACTCCGGACAGTCACAGAAAACCATCCCGAAGTGGAGTCGACTCGCGCAGAGAGGGGTCGACCCAGAGTTTCAGTAGAAACCAGGAGTCGACTCCGATACTCACCGAGTCGGCTCCGAGACCATTTCAGAGCAAAAACATGAAATTTCTGAAATGTGTCCGGAATATGATCATAAAAATTGATAAAATAATCATTGATTGAATAGATCAATTAGATATGAATTCTAGATAAGATTTCCTTAAAGATCAAGGATTTGAAAGAATTTAGATAAAATTTCCTTAGGGGTTTCAAATTCATTCTAATGGATCACAAATCCCTAACTCTCCTCTAAGATAACAGAATCTTTCTTCACTTAAGGGTTTTGTAAATATATCAGCTAATTGTTCTTCAGTGTTAACATAATCAAGACATATTTCATTATTTGCTACATGTTCTCTTATAAAATGATATCTAATTTCTATGTGTTTGTTCTTGAATGTTGAATTGGATTTTTGTTAGATTAATTGCACTTGTGTTATCACATTTATAGGTGTTTTATCAAGTGTGATACCATAGTCTTCAAGTTGTCGCTTAATCCATAGGATTTGAGCACAGCAACTTCCAGCTGCTACATATTCAGCTTCAGTAGTTGATAATGCAACTGAATTTTGCTTTTTGCTAAACCATGAGATTAAGTTACTTCCTAAGAATTGGCATGCACCACTTGTGCTTTTTCTATCTAACTTACATCCAGCATAATCAGAATCAGTGTATGCAATTAGATTTAATGTTGAGTCTCTAGAATACCATAAACCTACATTTTTTGTTCCACTTAATATCTTAGTATTCTTTTAACAGCAATTAAATGTGATTCTTTAGGTTCTGACTGAAATCTAGCACATAAACAAACAGCAAACATTATATCTGGTCTACTTGCAGTTAAGTAAAGTAGGGATCCGATTATACCTCGATAATACTTTTGATCAACCTTCTTACCTTCTTCATCTTTGTCTAGCTTGCATGAAGGACTCATTGGTGTTCCGAGGGGTTTCATTGATTCCATACCAAACTTTTTGAGTAGTTCTCTTGTGTATTTTGTTTGGTTGATGAAGATTCCCTCTTTGCTTTGTTTGATTTGGAGTCCAAGGAAGAAGTTGAGTTCTCCCATCATGCTCATTTCAATTCTCCCTGCATCAACTTAGCAAATTCTTGACATAGAGAATTGTTAGTAGCACCAAAAATAATATCATCAACATATATTTGAACTACTAATAAATCTTTACTTTTCTTTTCAAAAATAATGTTTTATCAACATTTCCTCTTATAAAATCATTTTCAATTAAGAATTTACTTAATCTATCATACCAAGCTCTAGGTGCTTGTTTCAAACCATATAATGCTTTGCAATTTAAAAACGTGATTTGAAAATTCATGATCTTCAAAACCTGGTGGTTGTTCTACATAAACTTCTTCATTTATAAATCCATTTAAAAATGCACTTTTTACATCCATTTGAAATAAGTTAAAATTCATATGACATGCAAATGCAAGTAATAGTCTAATGGCTTCTAATCTAGCTACTGGCAAAGGTTTCATCAAAATCAATACCTTCTTCTTGATTATATCCTTTTGCAACTAATCTAGCTTTGTTTCTAATTACTATGCCATTTTCATCTAGTTTATTTCTAAATACCCATTTTGATCCTATAACAGAATGATTTTTAGGTCTTTCAACTAAAGTCCATACATTATTTCTAGTAAATTGATTTAATTCTTCTTGCATTGCTAACATCCAATTATTATCTTTTTCAGCTTCTTCAATAGTTTTAGGTTCAATTTGTGATACAAATGCAAGATGATTACTAATATTTCTCATAGATGATCTAGTTCTTATTCCTTGAGATGGATCACCTATAATCAATTCCTTAGGGTGACTATAAGCATATCTCCAATCTCTAGGAAGATCTATATCATTATGATTGTTAGTATCATCATCCTTAGGTGAATCATTATCTTTAGCTTCTTGCTCATGATCTGAAGATACATCAATATTTAATTTTTCAAGATCTTTTTCAATTATGTTTGTATCTTCCTCATCATCAAACTTTTCAGAACTAGTTGCTAAAGATTCATCAAAAACTACATGAATGGATTCTTCAACAACTAAAGTTTTCTTGTTAAATACTCTATATGCTTTACTAGTTGTTGAATATCCTAAGAATATTCCTTCATCAGATTTAGCATCAAATTTGCCTAAATTATTTTTACCATTATTATGAACAAAACATTTACAACCAAATGCATGAAAATATTTTATATTGGGTTTTCTTTCATTCCATAATTCATAAGGTGTTTTCTTTAAATTGGTCTTATTAGGGCTCTATTTAAGATGTAACATGCTGTGTTAATAGCTTCCGCCCAAAAGTATTTGGTAGGTTGCTTTCACATAGCATGGTACGGGCCATGTCTTCTAAAGTCCTATTTTTCTTTCAACTACATTTTGTTGTGGGGTCCTAGGTGCAGAAAAATTATGATTAATACCATTTTCAGTGCAAAAACTTTCAAATAAGTGATTTTCAAATTCAGTTCCATGATCACTTCTTAGAGACACTATGGTAGTGTTTTTCTCATTTGTGACTTTCTTGAAGAATTTCAGGAATATCGAGAAAGTCTCATCTTTGTGAGCTAAAAACATTACCCAAGTATATCTAGAGTAATCATCTACAATCACAAGACCATATTTCTTTCCTCCTAGACTTGTGGTTCTAGTTGGTCCAAAAAGGTCCATGTGAAGTAGCTCTAATGGCCTAGAAGTTGAAACAACATTTTTAGATTTGAAAGAACTTCTTGTTTGTTTTCCAAATTGACATGCATCACATATTTTGTTATTTTCAAAATCTATTTAGGTAAACCTTTAACTAAATCCATTTTAATTAGTTTTGAAATAAGGTGTGTGCTTGCATGACCTAATCTACGATGCCACAACCAACCAATTTCATTCATATTAGCATTATCAGCAATTAAGCAATGATCACTCAAGATAATTTGTCTAGATCAACCAAGTATACATTGCCATGTCTATAACCAGTAAAACAATGCTATTATCAATGAATTAGTTACAGTGCATAAAGATTTAAATGAAACTTTAAAATTTTTATCACATAATTGGCTTATACTAATTAATTATGCTTCAAACCATCAACATAAAGTACATTATCAATAATGTGGATGGAGTTATACGAATTTACCAAGGCCCATAATTTGACCTTTACCATTATCGCCAAACGTAACAACTCCTCCTTTCTTTTCTTCAGGGTGATGAATTCTCTTTGTCACCCGTCATATGTCTTGAGCAGCCACTATCAAGATACCACTTTCTCTTTGATCTTTTGGCCACAAGACATTCCTGCAATATAATCAAACTTTATGTTTAGGTACCCAAGCTTTCTTGGGTCCTTCATGGTTAGTAGCAACAAAAATTGTTCCTTTCGGAACCCATATTTTCTTCCTTTAATATTTAATTTTTTATTTTTTTTGTTTTACATTCAAAAGATTTATGTCCTTTTTGATTACATTTAAAACAAGTAATATTACTTTGGTTAGCACTTACAAAAATATTTTTTAATGATTTTTGTTTTCTTAATGTGTTATATCCTAATCCAGCTTTGTCAAAAACTGCTTTTTGACTATCTAAAATCATGTTTAGTTTAGTTGAGCTTAAGTAAATTTATCAACAATGTCTTTATATTTTTAACATCTTTCTTTAGAAAATCATTTTCATTAGAGATTGATTCTTTTTTTTAATTAGATTTTTTTCAGATTTTAAGATCATTCTTTTCTTACTTTTATCTTTAAATCTTTAATAAAGATTTTTCATTTTTCTTTTAATTAAATTTAAGTTTTCAGTTTTCAAAGATTTGTATTTCTTTTTCAAAATTTGAAATCATCACAAGTTCATTAAAGCTTCAAACATTTCATCAAAAGCAAATTCATCATCGGGGGTTTCGGAACTTACCTCATCGTTGTCGTCCGCCATGAAACAAATTTGCAACTTCTTTTTGTTCTTCTTCTTCGGAAGAAGATTCATCACTGTCACTCCAAGTTGCCATGTAGCCTTTTTCTTTTTCTTGAAGGCTTTTCAATGGACAATCATATCTAAAATGCCCCGGTTTCTTACATTCATAACAGATCAAGGGGTCTTTCTCTTTGTCCTTGTCCTTGTCCTTTTTCTTATCCTTTTCTCCCTTCCATTTTTTCCAAATTTCTTTTGTGGAAGGGTTCTTTTTCCTCATAAACTTCTTAAATTTCTTGCTAAGAGAGCAGTCTCATCATCATCATCATCATCATCATCGCTGCTGCTTCTTCTTTTTGCAGCTTTGAGGGCAATGGTTTTCTTCTTTTTGCTCCTCCTCAACATGTTGCTTCATTGTCAAGCTCATGGGTCATAAGGATCCAAGAAGCTCCTCCAAGGTAGTGTTGAGGTCTTTGGCTTCTTGGATTGCTGTCATTTTTGCTTCCCATGATCTTGGTAATGACCTAAGAATTTTGCGAACAAGTCAGAGTTAGTATATTTTTCCAAGACTTTTCAAACCATTCACAATATCAGTGAATCTAGTGAACATGCATGTGATGGTTTCAGATTGTTCCATGCTAAACAATTCATATTTATGAACAAGAATATTAATCTTTGATTCTTTTACTTGGTTGGTTCCCTCATGGGTAACCTCTAACCTATCCCAAATCTCTTTTGCGGAATTACATGTAGAGATTCGGTTAATTCATTAGCATCTAAGGAACAATATAAAATTTAATGGCTTTAGCATTAAGCTGAGCCATTCTCCTATCATTATCATTCCAATCCCTTTCGGGCTTAGGAACAATAGTGCCATCATAAGTGTGTGGGTGTACTAGGTCCATTAATTATACACCCCAAATTCATAATCAGAAGCTTGAATGAATATCCTCATTCTAGCTTTCCAATATGAATAGTTGGCCATTAAAAAGGAGGTCTATTCGTAGAATGACCTTCAGCAAAACTGAACCACTTGTGTTGCCATTTGGATCTTTAGCTCTTGATCGTGAGATCAAAATCTAAATGAGCACTTGCTCTGATACCAATTGTTGGCCCAGATGGCAACCCAAGAGGGGGGGGGTGAATTGGGTTCTTAAAAATTAAGCTTTTTAAATTTTTAAAATTAGATGTGCAAGTGAGAAAATTAAAAAGCAAAGCACAAAAAATATAAGAGAGAGAGAGACAAATGAACACGGCAAACACAAGAGATTTTATAGTGGTTCGGTGTATCCAACACCTACGTCCACTCCCAAGATTCACTTGGGTCCACTATAATCTCCCTAGATTACAGCCGAGTTGTTTTACAAGCTCACAACTCAAACTTGTTTTTTTCCGGGATCACAACGAACCCAGCCGGTTTTACACGGGCTCACCAGCACAAAACCCAACACACAAGAACTAAGCTTGCTTACCGAGGTAAACTACCTCCACTATTCAATCCACTTTGAATCAGCCAAAAAAATAATGAGTTTAATACAAAGCTCCTTAGAGCAGATAACAAAATAAAAGGTTTAGAAAAGCCTGATTATTGCTTGAGTGCAGGCTTGGCTTCTTTCTTTTTCTCCAACTCCTTTGAAGTGTGGAATCAGGCCTCAGCACAGATTCTGAGCTTTTGGAGTTGATTGAGCTTTTCTTCTTTTTCTTCTAGGTTGGAAATCTTGATTTGCTCTTTGCTTTGGATGAACTTTTGGATTGAGCTTGAGCACACGAATCTCTCTTTGATTTCACTCCTTTTCTTCTCTTTTTGAAGGATTTTTTCAATGAAGCTCTGTTTTTCCTCTTTCTCTTCTTTTTCTTTGAAATAAATTTCTCTCTATTGTCTTCTTTGATTTGAAAACGCTTCTCTATTTATAGATTCTGCAAAATATAGCCGTTAGAACAAAGAAAAATAGCCGTTAATCAAAAAACTTACCGTTGGAGCTGAGTTGGCATCCGTAAAAATTTTGCCCAGATTTGCTGGAGTCGACTCATGCTTTTCCCGAGTCGGCTCGAGCTCGTCTTACTAAAAATAGAAACATTTTAAAAGTTAGAGGGTCGACTCGCGAAAAGTAAAGTGTCGACTCCTGAAAGTCGGGGGTCGACTCATGAAAGGTTGGGGTCGACTCGCGAAGTGCTCAGAAAAATACTCTTCTGGTGTCTGAGCGGAGTCGACTCGCACAGTCATGGAGTCGGCTCGACAAATCGGGGGTCGACTCGAAAATTTCGTGGGTCGACTCGAGACAGATGCACATTTCTGTACACTGAGTGGAGTCGACTCTGAAACTCAAGAGTCGGCTCCGGAACGTATCAAAAATCAGAACTTTTCTGATTGACATTAAAATCGTTCCAGATTCATTTTAATTCATATTTTTGACTTGAATTCAATAAATTGACATTAAGAATTAATTCAAGAAGTAATCCAAAACTCATTGATTAATCTATGAATTATAAAATTTCTTTTTGAAAGTTTAAACATTGAGCTTAAAGTTACTTTCAAAAATGATTAAAGTCAAACTTTAACTTCTCATTGATTGTTCAAATAATTTATTGCTCATTTAAATAAACTCATTACATCTTTTTAATGTACTCAATGGCTTTTAGTAATCATCAAAATCAAAAGGATTGGGGTATATGCATTTTCAACAAACTTCCAACATCCAATAACAATGTATCCTTTGGTTGCAAATAGTTTTAAGAACTACTCGATATATCCTCTCTATATCAAATGCAAGGTAGTTCTAAGGACTCCATCATGCAAGAGTTTTTACAAAAAATTATAAATGTAATGAATTGCAAAAAATATTTTTATTTATTTTAAAGCTCATATACAATTACAATGAGCATAATCATCTACAGCCTAGACGATTGGCTTTGGGACACATTTTTCAATAACTCCCACTTGGACTAAAGCCAATCAAAACAGAATCTGATTCCCATTTCCATTTACAATCATTGAACTCTTGGATTCTAATGGCTTTAGTGAATGGGTCGGCTAGGTTCTCCTTTCCATCGATCTTGTGAAGGTCGATGTCAGCTCGCTCCACGATTTCTTGCACAAGGTGATAGCGGCACAGAATATGTTTGGTGTGTTGATAGGACTTTGGCTCTTTTGCTTGAGCAATGGCTCCAGTATTGTCACAATACACCAAAATGGGACCATCCAGAGAAGGTGTCACTCCCAATTCACCTAGGAACTTTCGCAACCATACAGCTTCCTTTGCTGCATATGATGTCGCAATATATTCTACCTTGCAAACTAAGTCTGCCACAGTCTGCTGCTTAGAACTTTTTTAGCAAATCGCTTCTCCATTTAGGATAAAGATAAATCCTAACACACTTTTGTTGTCTTCCCTATCTGACTAAAAACTGGAGTCAGTATACCCCAAAAGTTTGAAGTCAGGTTCTCCATAAATTAGCCATCGATCTTTAGTATTTCAAAAATACTTAAGGATAGTCTTCACTACTTTCCAAAGAGCTCACCTAGGTCAGACATTTATCTGCTCACTACCCTTAGTGAGTATGCCACGTCTAGTCTTATACATGTCATGGCGTATATGATAGAACCCACTGTTGAAGCATATGAAATCTTACTCGTACGCTCTCTCTCTCCTCAGGAGTTATCATACAATCATTTTTGGAGAGAGAAATTTCATGGCCTATCGGAAGATAGCATTTCTTGGAATTCTCCATGTTGAACTGTTTCAGCACGATGTCTATATACGTAGATTGGGATAATCCCAGAAGCCTCCTATATCTATCTCTATAGATCTTCATACCAAGTATATAAGAGGCTTCACCCAAGTCCTTCATAGAGAACTAAGATGATAACAAGACCTTTATTCCCTATAGTGCTGAGATGTCATTCTCGATTAAGAGAATGTCATCCATATACAATACAAGAAATACAACCATAGAACCATTAGCCCATTTATAAATGTAAGGTTCCTCTCTGTTTCTAATGAAACCATATGTCTTAATACATTTATCAAAATGCATGTTCCAGCTTCGAGATGCCTGCTTCAGTCCAAGATGGATCTTTAAAGCTTGCACACTTTTGACTCATATATGGATATGAACCCTTCAGGTTGTATCATATACGCCTTCTCTTCTAGCTCACCATTAAAGAAAGCTGTTCGAATATTCATTTGCCAGATTTCATAATTAAAGTGTGCTGCTAAAGCAAGCATAATCTAAGTGGATTTAAGCATTGCCATAGGAGAAAATATCTCATCATAGTCTATACCATAACGTTGATGATATCCCTTAGCAACAAGATGGTCTTTATAGGTCTCTACCTGCCCATCAGCACCCCTTTTCCTTTTAAAAATTTATTTATACCCAATGGATTGTATCCCCTCAGGTGGATCAACCAATGCCCATACATTGTTGATCTCCATGGAATCCATTCTGAATTCATGGCTTCTAACCATTTCTCAGAATCAGACCTCTGCATTGCATCCATATAGGTGATCGGATCCTCATTGTTCTCTTCGAGTTCAATAGGATCATCATCCCGGACCAAGAAACCATAATATATGTCCGATTGACGTAGTACCCTACCAGATCTCCTTAATGATTCATGTATGGGCTCTGGGTTTGATCTAGTCAAAACCATTTCTATGTCATCTCTTAAGTGTGTCGATTTTTTTACCTGTTGAACTTCACTAAGTTCAACCTTAGTGGCCCCAGTTCCTTTACTAAGGAACTCTTTTTCTAAAAAGATAGCCCTAAGACTGACAAACAACTTTTATTCTTTAGGTAAGTAAAAGTAGTACCCCTTAGACTCTTTTAGATACCCTACAAATAGGCACCGGTCAGACCTAGGTCCAAGCTTATCTGTTTCCAAATATTTTAACACAAGTCGGGTAGCCCCAAACCCGAAGGTGTGAGAGTATCGGCTTACACCTAGTCCATATCTCATATGGTGTTTTGTTAATAGACTTACTTGAAACTCTATTTAAAAGGTAACATGCTGACTCTAAAGCATATCCCCAAAAGGAGATCGGCAAAGAAGCAAAGCCCATCATGGACCGAACCATGTCTAACAAGGTTCGATTCCTCCTTTCAAACACTTCATTTAACTGAGGTGTCCCTGGAGGTGTCCATTGAGAGAGAATCCTATTCTCCTCAAAATATGACAGAAACTCACTAGAAAGATATTCACCATCTCGATCTGATCGAAAGGTTTTGATAAACTTTCTAGCTTGTTTTTCTACTTCATTACGATATCGTTTGAACATTTCAAATGATTCAGACTTATGTCTCATCAAGAATATATAACCATACCTCGAAAAATTATCTATAAATGTAATAAAATAATTATACCCACCCCTAGCATTGACATTCATAGGTCCACATACATCGGTATATACTAGACTTAGAATTTTATTGGCCCATTCACCTTTTCTACTAAAAGATGATTTGGTCATTTTACCCAGAAGACAAGATTCACAGGTTGGTAATGATTCAAAATCATTAACCTCAAGTAGACCTTCTTGTCTCAACATGTTTATCCTATTCTTATTAATATGGCCTAGCCAGCAGTGCCAAAGGTAAGCATCACTGATATCATTTATCCTAGGACGTTTGCTAGATATATACATTATACTAACAGATCGTGATAGTACATATATACTATTACTCATATATCTATTCATCACAACAGAACCATTCATAATGATTTTGCAAATGTTATTCTTTATTGATGGTTTATAATCAGACATGACCAATTGACCTACAGAAATGATATTTAAAATGCAAGATGGACAATAATGACACTCATTTAGAATAATTGTACAAGACTCGAAAACAATTTTGATGACTCCCAATGCTAGGACTGAAACTTGGCTTCCATTTTCCATATTTAAGAATCTCTCGTCATCCTCGAATCTCCTACTAACTTGAAGTCCCTGCAAAGAATTACATATGTGAATTGGACTTTCGGTATCCAATATCCAATTAATAGTATCATAGATAGAGAAATTACAAGGCGTTATCATATAAATACCTTGTTCAGCATTTCCTTACTGCTTCCTCTACTTAGACCTATTCGGGTCAAGGGATGCAATATAAAGAGGACAGTTTCTCTTCTAATGACCCTGCTTCTTGCAAAAGATGTACTCCGCCATACTTTGATCAGCTTTAACTTTTTTAGCCTGACTGGTCCCAGCATTTTGCATCTTCTTCCTTTTATTTTTCTTTTTTCCTTTCTTAAAGGGACAACAACATCCCAAAGAACCTTCCACTAAATTCACCACCACTTTATTGAGCTGGTGATCTTTCTCATAAGTCTACAGTAAACCAAGTAAACCATGGTAGTTTACTACAGGCCTATTCATTCTATAATGATCAAGAAAATCGAGATAGAAAGGGCGCAGGGAGTTCAGTATCGCATCTTTTCCAAGTTGTTCATGCAAGGAATAATCGAGTTTTTCCAAGCGCTCAATCATCTCGATCATATACAATACATGATTAATGATCGAGACTCCATCATGCATCCATGCATTATAGATGGTATAAGAGACTTTGTACCTCTCAACGTCGTCTGGTGTGCCAAAGGATTCCTTCAACTTTTGAAGGATTTTCTCTGGCCGGGCTTCCTCAAATTTGCGACTGAACTCATCGTTCATCGCTGCTAGCATTATACATCGAACAGTGGTCCAATCAGAGAACCACTTCTAATAAGTATCCCTAATCGAACCCCGAGCATTAGGAGCAGGGACTTTAGGTGCTGGATCTGTTATCACATAAAGGATTCGTTCATGCTCCAGGACAATCCTGAGCCTTCGATACCAGCTATCAAAGTTGGGACCCATAAGTTTTTCATTATAAAGCAATGATCGGAGCGACAAATTGGTAGACATTAACTAAAAGGAAAACCAAAAACCTATTATTATATGTGAATTATTATCCTAAATACATGGACTTTAGTCTAAAGGCCCTCATACTATTTTATTCAGACTGGTAGCTTCTACCTTCAATTTGAGAAATTACTTTTAATCCCTCAGTGGGTACTAGAATCCAATAGGCAATACATAAGCCTGACTTTGGTTAGCCCACCCATGCACATCTAAAGATAGGTTCTTTAACCGATTACTTCTCCAAGTAACTTCTAGTAATTAATTTTGCTCCAGGATGCACTTCAATCAGCCTTTGGGCCTCCTATTGAAGGTCCTGGTTAGGTCTAACCATTAAATTGATAAAATTTAATGCTTCTAACCAATGAATAGTCAAGCTCGACTTTGACTGGCCCACCTAACCACCGTTAAGAGAGTCACATTGAGCCATCATATTAGGATTGGCAATTTCAATAGCCTGATGAACATTCAGCCTTTGGGTCTGCCAATGATCACCTAACTATTGGACCCATTACCATCCAATTAATGGGAAGCTAAGACTTAGTTATCCCCATAACTTTATCTTTTTAAGGACTTAATAATTTAGAGGGTTTCACTTTAACGTATGACATATGAAAGAGAACACATGAACCATAATCAAGAATCCTCCCACTAACTTATAGAAGGGTTCATGAACAATTGGTCCATGGTTACCTAAATTAGTCATACTGAATCATCTTAGGTGACATGGGCTAACTCGAATTAACAAGCTACCCAATCAATTTTGATCGACCACATTTTTCATGTAAGTAAGATCATGGGATGGGTTCATCAGATTTGATTAGATTAGCCTAAAGACTCAGGCTCACCACTAAGCCACAAATCAGGTCCATTTAGATTTATGGACTGATCAATCTAACTAATTAGAGAGATCTAAAGAGAAGGTAATCTAACTCAACTTTTGATTAGATTTAAGTTCTCTTTTTAGTTAAATTAATTTAAACTTAGGTTTAACCCAATTAAGCATCTAACTCAAGCTAACCCATGACTCTTAAAGCTTATGCAAATGACTTAAGATATTTAAATCACATTTCTAGATTTTTTTGTCATTTAAGATAATTTAATTTTTTAATTAAATTCAATAAGCTTTTAAATTGAAACGATTTCAATTTAACATGTAAAGCAAATTTTATAAAAATTAAAACAGTTTATGATCATGCCATCCAAAAATAATATTAAAATAATTTTAATCTACAATCTATTCACTTTTCTTCTTCATGGGTCATGATACAAATAGCACCACTACACGCCATAGGAGATCACAATGAATGGAAAGAGAAGGTCTTTAAGCCCTACTTTTCTCTTATGATCGGACGGCCTTCGTGAATCCACCCAATCCAAGTACTTTAGTGAGAAAAAAACTCAAGATATCATATTAACATGCAACTTTTATCATGTTACAAGAACCATGCTCTGATACCATTGTAAGAAAACTTATGCAGGCAAATTTATGCAATCTATTTAATTTTTTAAAAATAAAATAGCAAAAATAATGATAAATCAATCAAATTGATTTATCTATCTACCTATATCAGGAACTGACAGGATAATAGTGCATGTAAATGATATCAAAAAGTTAGAAAGCAAAACATAAAACCATTTTATGTTAATGATCTGATAATATCAAATTACACTAAGGTACTTTACCTTTGCAAACTGTTGGATGGTTGAAGAGAAGAGCACCTTAAGCCATACACATGTATGGCCTCTATAGGTAGTTCATATCAGGGCTCTTTCTTGATCAAATCCATTGGAGTGCTAGCTCCTTAGGATCCACTAAGGCTGATCTTCTTCTTCTCCTTTGGAGTGCTAGCTCCTTAGGATCCACTAAGGCTGATCTTCTTCTTCTCGCTTTGGATAGCAAGACAGTCTTGTAGCCAAGGAAAACTAGTAGAGGTAGAAGAGGAACCCTTTCCCAAACTACTCTCTACTCATTCGAAAACTTAATCCTCACAATATTCCACACTAAGGTAGAAAACCTTTTTCTAAAGTAATAAACCCAAAAAAAAAAATTCCTCTCTGGCTACCACCTATTATAACCCTTATATAGAGGCTACCATGAGGGGAAGAGGTTTGGAAGGTGGAAGGATTTATGAAGATTTGGAGAGGTTTGGAAGGTGGAGGGATTTGGGGAGAGATTTTTGGTTTGGAAGGTGGAGGGACTTGAGGAGAGGGTTAAGGTGAAATAAATATTTAGCTTTAAGTGTTCCAATTAGTTCTAGGTTTAAATTTTGAATTCCAACCATAATAAGATTAAATCTAAATTCTAAATTTAAACTTAAAAATAATTTCAAATTTAAACTCAAGACTAATTTCAATAAAAATTAAATTTAAATTTAAATTCAAATTCGAATGCAATAAAAGGAAAGAAAGAGTGCATGGTTAAGTTCGATCCAATTGGATCCCAAATCAAAATATATTTGGCTTGACTCAATCATCGATCAGCCTTTAGATTAGGAAGAAAACCCCTATGGTGTGTGACCCATAGGTTCAAACACTAAGCCGGTAGTACCAGACCACTTTTAGCACCAATCGATGTTTCCATCTAGCAATGACACTGGACGTCCGAATAGGTCGAAGATTACAAAGCAATAATCTAAATCATCTAGCATATGGTTATCATATAATTCATCCCTTTGACCTCATAATGCTTAGGATGACTTAGGGTTTAACTGCCAACCCTTAATCAGCACATCCAAAATGTGCCTCAACCTAACAAGTTCTGTGACTCCTCATAAGAACTACCCTGGCCAAGGTTTTGCTAATTTGAGACATAGTAAGACATTTACTCCAAACTATTTGAAGGGGTCAATCCCATCTTGATCCACCACTGCTCCACAAGTACTTAACTATACCTAGATACATTTCATCACTGGATTAGAAATCCAGGTAGTCCCGCACCAAAGCATAGTGAGTTGCTTGTAAGCTACCATAGTGATCTCAGGTTCGAGGGATACTTATATCCATATCCATTCACAAGCAACCCTTGGTAGAAGGGAGCTCCGCAGGTGGATCACGTTCAATGAAATATCATACATTTCACAGTATGCCTAATAGTGTTTCCACACTTCTTGGTTAAGAGGACAACCAACCTATATGACATACATTAACCTATACTTGATACGTTGTCATCCAATAACAATATATCCTTTGGTTGCAAACAGTTTTAAGAACTACTCGATATATCTTCTCTATATCGAATGCAAGATAGTTCTAAGGACTCCATCACACAAGAGTTTTTATAGAAAAATGTAAATATGATATGCTACCAAAAAATATTTTTATTTATTTTAAAGCTCATATACAATTATAATGAGCATAACCGTCTATAGCCTAGACGATTGGCTTTGGGACACACGTCCCAACACCAATCTCATTTACCTTAGCATTATCAGCAATTAGACAATGATTACTTGTAGATAAATTATCCAAGTCAATTAAGTATACTTTGCCATTTCTATTTCCAACAAAGATAATGCTATTGTCAATGGGATTCGATACAGTACAAATAGATGCTTCAAAAGATACTTTGAAACCTTTATTGCATAGTTGGCTAATGCTAATCAAATTATGTTTTAATCCATCAATATATAAGACCTTTTAATAAACATAGATGAAGTGATCTAAATTTTATCAATGCCCATAATGTGATCTTGACCATTGTCCTCAAAGGTCACCACTCCACCTCTTTTGGTTTGAAGGGTGATAAATTGATCCTTGTCATTCGTTATGTGTCTTGAGCAACCGCTATCAAGATGTCATTTTCTTTTTATTCCTTTGACTATAAGACATGTCTGCAAAACAATTATATCTTATATTTAGAAACCCAAGCCCTCTTGGGTCCTTCATGGTTAGTAGCAACAATATAGTTCCTTTTATAACCAAATTATCTTACTTTTATAACCAGCATTTGCATGAGATATCTTATGATTGCAAACATAGAATTTATGCCCCTTCTTACCACAACAAAAAAAGAAAATATCTTTTTTAACCAATTTCTCTACAAAGAAATTGTTAACTAATTTTTATTTCTTATATGGTTTGTAATCGAAATCAGCCTTATCAAAAACTGCTCATTGATTGTTTCAAAGTAAATTTAGTCTTTTCGAGCTATAAGTAAATTTATCAAAAATACTCTTATGCTTTTCAAGTTCACTTTTCAAATCTAATTTTCAGCAAAAATTATATTTTTCTCTTTTTTCAAATCTTGCTTTTCAGATTTTAGTTTTTCAAATTCAAGAATGAATTCTTCTTTTTCTTTGAGAAGATTTATATTTTTAGTTTTCAAAACTTTCTTCTTTGTTCTCAAAACTTTAAAATTACTAAGTAATTCATTAAATGCATCATAAAGTTCATCAAATGTAAAATCATAAGTAGAATTTTCAGAACTTACCTCTTCTTCATTGGTTATAAGACATATGTTGACAACTTCTTGTTGTTCATTTTTGGATGAAGATTACTCACTGTCACTCCAAGTTGCAACATATGCTTTCTTTTTCTTTCTAAATCCCATTTTAAGCTGTGGACACTCGGATTTGTAATGTCTGGGCTTCTTACATTCGTAGCACTGGATCTTTCTCTTTTTTCTTATCTTTCTTCTTATCTCCTTTTATTTTGACATCAATTTTTCTTTTGTGGAATGGCCTCCTTCTTTGCATGAATTTCTTGAACTTTCTTGTAAGGAGAGCGGTGTCATCATCGTCTTCATTTTCTTCACTAATGGTTGCTTCCTTTTCAACAACTTTAAGTGCAATAGTCTTCTTCTTTTTCACATCTTCTTCTTGATGTTGCTTCATTGTGAGTTCATAGGTTATGAGTGATCCAAGAAGCTCCTTCAAAGGTAAGGTGTTAAAATATTTGGCTTCTTGGATTGCTGTCACTTTAGCTTTCCATGCTCCTAGAAGGGACCTAAGAATTTTTTGAATAAGTTCAAAATTAGTATAGGTCTTTTCAAGACTTTTTAATCCATTCACTATGTCAGTAAATCTAGTGTACATGCAAGTGATGGACTCATTTTGATCCATGTTAAAGAGTTCATATTTATGAGCAAGAATGTTAATCTTGGACTCTTTAACTTGGTTAGTACCCTCATGGGTAACTTCTAACCGATCCCATATCTCCTTGGCTAAGATGTAAGTGGATATTCTATTAAATTCATTTGTATCCAAGGAGCAATATAGGACATTCATGGCCTTGGCATTGAGCTGGGCATTTTTCGATCATTTTCATTCCAATTCCTTTCAAGCTTAGGAATAATGGATCCATCAACTATAAATGTGAGAGTGCTAGGACCATTGATAATGACACTCCATAAATTATAGTCTAAAGCTTGAATAAATATCCTCATTCTAACTTTTCAATGTGAATAGTTTATGTCATTAAACAAGGTGAACGATTTATGGATTGTCCCTCAGAAAAGAAAGAACCGGCTTGAGCTGCCATTTGGATCTTTAGCTCTTGATTGTTAGATCAAGGAAGGATGAGCACAAGCTCTGATACCAATTATTGGCCCATATGGCAACCCAAGAGGGGGGGTGAATTGGGTTCTTAAAAATTTTGACACTTAAGAAGTAATTTCACAAAGTGAGTGCACAAGGATAAATGCAATAAGTGTGATGCAAGAATACAAAGCTGAATATAAAGAGTAGAGTAGAGAGAAAAAGAGACAAGCATGACAAACTCAAAGATTTATAGTGGTTCGGTATTAGCTACACCTACATCCACTCCTAAGCAACTCTTGGGCCCACACTATAATGTCCTTAATTACAGCCGAGTTATTTTACAAGATCATAACTTAAACTTGTTGTTTTACAATGGGATCACAACGAATCCAGCCAGTTTTCATAGGTTCAGCAGCATAAAACCTATCACAAGCTACCTAGCTTATACAAGGCTAACTGCCTCACCTAATTGAATTAGTAACCAAATGTAATAAGAGTAAGATTACAATAGATAGAAAGCTCCTTAAGTGAGAAATAAACAAGATAAATAAGATAAAAATAGAAGAGCATGATTTAGAAGATTTCTGAAATTAGACTTTTCTTCTTTTCCTCTTTTCCTTTTGGATGATCTTCTTTAAGATATGATTGAAGCTTTGTAAGATTTGCTAATATAGAGGTTGTTGAAGAACTAGGGCATTTTGCTTCTTCTTTTTGATTTAATGGAAATCCTTCAAAGTAAACTTTTGAATGCTTTGGATTTCTCTAAACTCTTTTTTGAACACTTGGGATTTCAAATCTGAACTTTTTCTTTTTGATTTTTCCTTTTTTTTGTTCTCTATTTTCAAACAGTCGGAAGCTCCATTTTATAATTTCCTCTTAATCCATCTTTTGATAAAAATTAGCCATTGAATGTACTTATGGAGGTGTTAGACACAAAAAAGGAAAGAGTCATTGAGGTTTGTTGAAGAAAAGATAGTTGTTGGAGTCATCTCTAACACAACTGAAATCCCCCTCTGATAGAATAGAGTCGGCTCTAATCTGGCCAGGTGTTAGCTCTAAGTCAGGGTGCTCAAAATAGCAAAATTTATCCGTTGCGGAGTCGGCTCTAACTTTCTATGGGGTCGATACATCGCGTGCTAGAGTCGGCTCTAATAAGTGCGGGTATCGGCTCTAATTTTGCTTTGAAAAACCATTCTCTGTTTGTCAATTAGAGTGGGCTCTAATTTTGCTCCAAAAAACCATTCTCTATTTGTCAATTAGAGGCGGCTCTAATTCTCTGCAGGAGTTGGCTCTAATTTGACACAGAAATAAGGTAAACTAATTTTTGATTAGAGTTGGCTCTAATTTTTGCAGGAGTCGGCTCTAATCCATGCCGAAAGTGCTAAACCATTTTGATACGCTCCGAAGTCGGCTCTAATCCTTTTAGAGTTGGCTCCAATGTCTGAAACTTGACATTTGACACTAGAATTGGATTCAAACCCAATTTTTCTTGGATTTTGATTAATTAAATACTTTAAATTTCTAAGACACTTAATCAAAATTATTAGTAATATAAGAGATATACTCATATGGTTTTTGTTATTCATCAAAATAATAATTGGGTCAATAGAGAGGCTCTTCGAGTAGTTGACTTCCAGAGCCAAGTAGAAGTCCCCCTCCTTGGATACCCCGCCCGCTAAGACGGATATGGCCACCTCATGGTTGAGGTGGTCTACTTCCAGTATGACTGTATTGAAGTAGCCAAGATAATTTTTCAAGGACTCCCCTTCTCATTGTTTGACTTCGGAGAGGGAGTCAGATCTCCTTCGATGGTGATAGCTATTGACGAACTGGCTAATGAATAGACAGCTCAGCTCGTCGAAGGAATCGAAGGATCCTGGCTTTAGGCTATTGAACCAAGTTCTAGTGGATCCCCTAAGAGTGAAAGAAAAAGCTCGGCATAGGATCACATCTGATGCTCCGTGGAACATCACAATGGATCGGAAGCTGCTCAGGTGATTGTTAGGATCGGTGGATCCATGGTAGGATTTGATAATGGGGAGCTTTACATAAGGAGAGATCACTTCCCGTATGATCTCCTCAGAGAAGGAGATGCCCTGTTCTGCCTTCAGTTGAGGAAGAGGAGCTTGCTTGACAGCATCCAGCTCTTGGCCCACTCCTAGCGCATCTCATGGAGTTGTCATTGGACTTCCTTATCACGGGCGGTAGGAGAAATGGGATGAGGGGATCATGGTCGCGGTATCGAATCATGGCGGGAGTACATCGAGGAAAGAGATCGAGCTCACCTAGATCAAGGTGGGCTCTTTTCCCCAGTCATTCATGGTGCCATCTTAGGCCCTTTGTGGTTAGGCTGCTGGAGATGGCTTGTGACTTCGAGTGGACTGGAAGATGAAATCACCGGCAAAATAGGGGCAACAGCGCTGTCAAGATATTATGGAGCAGGTGCAGTTGGAGGAGAAACTCTGTGAAGTCCCTATACTAGCTGAGCCAATGCTTGGACCTACTGAACTAGCATGGCAAACTGGTCCTGAGTAACTGGGACTGTTGGTGGTGGATGAATTTCAACCGACGATAGTTGCAGGGGTGCAACATTATTCATAGAATCAGGCCCTAAGAAATGGCCTGATCTAGAGCATCTGAGGGTGCTTTTCTTCGATTGGCCATTGAGGGAGTGTTCTTCAGGCTCAAAGCCTTGTCTCCTTGAACAAGTTTATGGGAGTTGAGGCCCTTCCTTTAGCGCCAATCTATTGCCGTGAAATCTCGTTTTTCGGCTTGAGTGCGACTCACACCGGGATTTAGATGGTGATCTCCCGTATGAGCGAACTTGCAAGACAATCCTCATGTAGGAAGCATTGGGGGTGGCTAGCTTCCTGCGGAAGAACCTTCGATGCCTAAGTCAGTGAAGATTCACAGCAAACAGATATGAGAAGAAGGCTCTTACAGAAGAGTCTTCAAGAATAGTTTCTCAAGAGCCAAAAACTCTGCTCGAGCTTGTCTGGATTTAGAATAAAAGAGTCAGCGTACCTGAGGAAGTCTTAAGGCAAGATATTTATAGGTCGTAGGAATGATGGCGGGCTATTACCTGACTTCTTGAACGTGCCTTAGGGAGTTAGGGACTAGTATGATTTGAATCTAATTCGAATTGAGTTAGCTATGAGGTTGGTAGGATTCGGATCCTATTTGTTATGAAGATCGATGGCCAAGGAAGCTGATCAGTACTTCAAGATTTGGTTATTTTGTTATTTATGGGCAGTAAATCATATTTGGCTTCATTCCCTTCTCGAGGATGCCAGGGGCTATTGTTATTGGAATCTTGCCAAACATTCAGGGATTTCTATTGATCAT
Source organism: Calamus simplicifolius (assembly GCA_900491605.1). NCBI lineage: Eukaryota > Viridiplantae > Streptophyta > Magnoliopsida > Arecales > Arecaceae > Calamus > Calamus simplicifolius. The sequence goes on along the minus strand of UESW01003865.1, from coordinate 1,774,203 downwards.
GGTTGGAGGGCCATATTCGGCCCCTGGTTCCTATTTTGGGAAGATTGTTCTTAGTGCTGCCAAGGTATATGGATGGCTCGGTCCTGCCGAGGTATGAAAATAGTTTGGGCTCGTCAAGGCTCGGTCCTGTCAAGGTATGGAGGTGGCTCGGTCCTACCAAGGTATGACTCGCCAAGGCTCGGTCCTGCCGAGGTATGAAGATGGCTCGGTCTTGCCGAGGTATAAAAATAGTTCGGACTCGCCAAGGCTCGGTCCTGCCGAGGTATAGAGGTGACTCAATCCTACCGAGGTATGAAAATAGTTCGAGCTCACCAAGGCTCAGCATTTTGTCCTTTTCCAGACGTGGTGGTTGGCGAGCAAAAATCAAAATCAATCCTAACCTTTTTGCCATATGCACGGATATTGATGCAATGATAATTTTACCCCATATTAATATTTATAAAATTTACTTTTATAAATTGATCAGATTCAAATTGAATCAGTTCTATTTTTATTGACCTAAAATGTCAAACAGATCGGATTAGGAGCAGGGATGAAATTTAGATCAGACCCGCGAAAGAATTATGCCCTAAAAGCCAATCACAGCTGTTGTATCAGTGGCAAAATTTGTAATTTCTCTCAACTCAAGAATGATAATAAAGGCAATTTTATATTTCATCATATGTTGTGTCCTATATTTTTTATGATGAACCCATAGAATAAGGCAATATTTTTAGGGTTACAGAGATAACAGTGAGACCTAAAACCTATAAACCCTAATCTAAAATATTCCTAGTCATAGGATCATAGATTTGGGGATCGATGAATCCGGATAGACTAACACATCTTATGTATGCTCGATTATGAGGGTGGTTGGTCTCACGACCACTTATGTAGGGACACTAATACAAAGATGTGGGTGCTCATTAGGTTATGAGTTCACTGAATTGATCCGATCGAAGAACATCAAATGGAAGTTTTACTTACTTGTCATAATAAATTGTTCTCTAAGTGGGAGTTGTGTAAGTAATCCTTAGACGTGAGACCACCATAGTATCTTGTGCACATGAATCCATATTTTGGTTCATATTCATTCATAACAAAAGGTCATGTACAGGGTGATGCTAGATATGAAGGATTGTGTATGAAGGTAATGAGTAGGTCAACAATGAATCGATAACTCCTAGTAAGAGGAGTATTTATCCCAAGTAATCTCATCAAATGTTGACTCAGAAAATCTTTGATCAAAGTATGATGAAATTAGAAAAGGTTTTTTAATTTATCATCGGTTGAGTCTTCATTAATGATTAGATATTCAAATGGATCAAGTATGAGGGTTTGACATTTATCCATGCCCATCACTTAATCGGGTTAAAGAAATATCGAAGGATTGAATTACACGGTAACTTGCCACTAAAAGGTATTTTGATAATTTCTACCAAATTTCTCATTTTTGGGTAGGCATGACATATTCCTAGATGTCAATCTTGTCTTGTAGGTTTTTTATGAATCAATTAAATTGATTTCATAAGTCAATTTGAAGGTTAGTCCAGATTGATAGTTTAAGTTAGCCTAATTTGACCTGTTCAAATAGTCGGATACATAATCGGGCTAAACCAAAAACCTACTGCTGGCTAGATGAGGAATCCAGAGGGTCACACACAATAGGGAATTGATTGAAGAAGTTAAAAATATTTTTATTATGATTTTTGGATCTAATTGGTTGGCCAAGATCGCATACTAGCATATGTGGGCTAACCCGAGCTTCTGACTTAATCTGTTTAGGTCAATTTGCTTGCTGATTGGGCTAATAAATTTAAGTTGGACTTAAATTAACATTAGACACATATTGGGTAGCCTATCTAGAATTTAATCTAAATTTATAAGATTTTTCTAGATTTTTATGATGATCAAATTCGAATTGGATTCAAATTTCAGCCTGATTTGGTTAGTTTGGGTTGACTTGGTTAGTCTGGGTTGACCTGAGACCTTAGTCCTTTTTGAACCATTTTATTTTGAATTTAAATGAGTTTAATTTATTAAATATTATTTAAATTTATTAATAAAATAATTTAATAAATTAAATGCTTAATATGGGCTTGTGGGGGTTTGAACCGAAGACCCTTGGACACTTGGCACCCCCTCGGAGTGGATGGGAGCGCTCCTCACGTAAATCGTCTCCCCCCCTCTTTATGCCTCTTGGATGGCGTCTTTCTCTCATCCAACGTCTCTAATTGCTGCCCCTTCGTTTCTATTTAAAGAAGGCCGCAGAAGGGATTTGGTGAACCGAAAAAAAGAAAACAGAGAGCCCGTAAGCCCTCCTTCTCCCCTGTTCTTCTTCCCTTGTCTTAATATCACTATCATATTAAGACAAGCCCTAAGTTGAGATGGAGAAAGGCTATTAGAGTGTGTAGAGGCTTGTTGGAAAGCTTTTGAAGAGGGGAAAGTCCAAAGATTAAAGGCTGCATATGATCAAAAGGCTGCCAGGAAGGTTCTAGCAAGCAAATAGGAGTGCTTCTTCGAATTGATTTTCGTGTGGATCACCTTTGAAGGGCATACACTTGTGTGCCTCTTGGAGATTATTGGATTTAGCAATTTAGGTATTTTTCTTAGTCATTTATTTTAGATTTTAATTGATTTACTTTTTGAACTGCATAAAGGCGATCTTGGAAATTAGGTTTTTGCGATGTTTGTTTACAAAATGATTAAAGTTTTTGAAAAGCATGCCTCCAAGCATCCCAAAATTCCCATCAGTGGTATCAGAGCCTTCTTCATGCATTCAAGAAGAAATCAAATTAATCTATTATGAATGATTAAATTGATAGATCATTATATGTTTATAGCAAAATAGTAAGTTATGTTTAACCTAATTGGCATGATATGCATAATGTAATGATATGACTATATTACATTCATAAAATGGTTATTATTATGATTGTTAAAGTAAGTAAATCATTATGTTCTAATGCATAATTAGCAATATATGTTATACATAATTGACTATTATGCTTTATATAATGCAATGTCCTAGTAACTACTTCGGATTGGGTTAGTCACCATGGCCATTTGATCATAGGAGCCAAGTTGGTTTTTTAAAGGCCCTCTCTTCCCATTCAATGGGATCTGGGGTGCCGATGTGATCTTATCCCATGAACAAGTAATGAAACGGATGATTGCTTTTAATCATATGCTTTTGTGATGCATATTAGGACTAATATACGTATTAGTTGAAATAATGAGATGAAGCATGTATTGATTGATTGTATGCCACAAGATTAGGGTTTCACTATAACCCTAATCAATTTAGAGATATGTTTAAAAGTATTAGTTGTCATTATGTTGTAATATTAATGACACACTATGCACATAAATGGATATGTGATACTTAGAAACATAAGGATGTGCTCGAGATGGTAAAAGCCCTCCTAAAATTATATTTAGTTGTAGTGTTATATTATCATGAAGCAAATCCTTTTTAGGGTTAATTGATCGATTGGTGTCTAAGAAAAGTGGTTCTGGGAAGGTAAAGAGAATGTGGTTTTTTAATTAGTTCCGTTACTTACCTGGCCAAATTTATTTGGTGTCTAAGGCAAGAACGAGGACTCCCACACCTCTTCCACTTACCTGGCCAATTCGATTAATTTAAACCTTAGAATTGGAAATGCTAATTGGTTATAAATGCACTACAAAATGCCTTCCTTCATGCCAAGCCAAAATTATATCAAAATTATAGTAGGCTTGTTGAGCAAACTCAAGGCTTACTATTAGGGTTTGATATAAAATTTGACTTGGTGCATATTATGCTTTATAGTATGCTTGTTAATGTTACTTTGTTGAGCAAACTCAAGGGTGACATTATTCAATCATGACTATATAGAATGAAGGGTCTGACTAAACTAAGACATTATTGTTTGTTGTGCAAACACAAGGCTATAAGTGTCTTAGAGGCAAGTGTAATGTTGATGAAATTGGAAAGGGAATTTCCTACCCTTGAACTTATAAATGTTTGTTGAGCAAACTCAAGGCATTTATAAGGAATTGGGATCTCAACCCCACTAAAGAAACCGGATATTGGTTTCTCGTTTAACATAGTAGAGGGTTATGGTATTCGAAGAAAATAGTGGGAGACACAATTAGATTCAAAGTCCTTATCTAATTGTGATTATCATTTTGGGTGGTCTACTTATGTTTTGTTCTTGTTTGTTTGTAGACAATTAATGGCTTCATCATTATCACTGCGGGGCATTTTAGATGCCAATAAATTATCAAACCAAATTATGTCGATTGGTTGAGGAACCTGAGGATTGTATTAGCTCAGGAGAAAATTTCCTACATTCTTGATTCTCCGAATCCAGATCCGATCGGAGAAGATGCTTCCGAGGAGGAAAGGGCCACATATAGGATGTGGCAGAATGACAGTATGACTGTCAAGTGCATCATGTTGGCCTCAATGAGCAATGAGCTCCAGAGGCAACATGAAAGATGGAACCTCAGTCCATACTTCTCAACTTAAAAGAGTTGTATGGAGAGCATAGTAGGACTGCAAGATATGAGATATCTAAGCAGTTGTTTCATGCACATATGAGTGACGGCTCGCCTGTTCAGGTTCATGTCCTAAAGATGATTGACTTAATCACCCAATTAGGTCAATTAGGCTTCGTCATGGACGAGCAGCTAAATCAGGATCTGATCTGCAGTCACTCCCAGATTCCTTCTCACAATTTGTCATGAACTACCACATGAATAAATTGAATCTTACATTACCAGAGCTACTTAACATGCTTAAGACTGCTGAGAGCCATTTTAAGGGAGAAAAGGCTCATCTTCTTCTGATCGATGGGAAGAAGAAAGAGGTGATGAAGAAGGGTTTAAAAAGAAAATTAAACCCCAAAAGGAGCATCAAGAAGAAGAAGAAGGCAAAGAAGTCTTCAGATGATGGATCTTGTTTCTTCTGCGGTAAGAAGGGACATTGGAAGAAGAATTGTAAGAAGTACCTGGCAAGTTTGAAACAGGATACTGATAAAGCATCAAAAGGTTTGTTAATGATACAAACAAACTTATCATTGAGTTTTTCAACTTCTGATTCATGGGTATTGGATACCGCATGTGGGGCTCACATATGCAAATCTTTGCAGGGCTTCACAAAATTAAAAGGTTGGAGAAAGGTGACTTCAAGCTTTATGGCGCGAGTGGAGAGGCCATCCATGCAGAAGCTGTTGGAACCTACTTGTTATTATTGCCTACAGGCAAAATACTTGAATTAAAAGATTGTTATTTTTTCAAATGTAGTCAGAAATATTATTTCTGTACCGTTGTTATTAAAACAAGGTTATGAAATAAAAGTTGAGAGCAATGGATGCTCTATATCTTATTCAAATGACTTCTTTGGAATGGAAAATTTTGTGAATGGTCTTTTAACTCTATCACTCAATGATAATGTGTTGCTTGTTGAAAACAAAAGGAGAAAGAGAGATGATACCAATGAAACATTCCTTTGGCATTGCCGATTAGGTCATATAAGTGAGTCAAGGATTAACAAGTTATACAAAGAAGATTTCTTTGGACCTTATGATTTTCAACCATTAGGAACTTGTGAATCTTGCCTCATGGAAAAATGACCAAATCTTCATTTACTGGACATGGAGAAAGGGCAACTGAGTTATTAGGGTTAATACATTCAGATGTATGTGGACCCATGTCAACTCAAGCTATAGGAGGATACTCTTATTTCATCACATTTATAGATGATCTATCAAGGTTCGGATATGTGTATCTTATGAAACATAAATCTGAAGCCTTTGAAAAGTTTAAAGAGTATCAAAATATGGTTGAGAAACAAACTGAAAAATATTAAAATCCTTCGATCTGATCGAGGAGGTGAATACTTATCCAGCGAGTTTCTTAATCATCTTAAGGATAATGGTATTCTCTCTGAATGGACACCTCCATATACACCACAATTAAATGGTGTAGCAGAAAGGAGGAACCGTTCCTTGTTTGATATGGTACGGTCCATGATGTGCTTCATGGATCTTCCAATATCCTTCTGGGGTTATGCCCTAGAAACTGCTGCATATGTAATAAACAGGGTACCATCAAAATCAGTTCTAGCACTCCATATGAATTATGGAATGGCAAGAAGCCAAGTCTTAAACATCTTAAAATTTGGGGTTGCCCAGCTTATGTTAAAAAGAATTTGTACATAAGCTAAATGCTAGGGCTGAAAAATGTAGGTTCATCGGTTATTCTCAAAAAGGTATTGGATACCTTTTCTATCATCCTACTGAACAAAAGGTATTTGTTAGTAGGCATGCTGTCTTTTAGAAAAGAATTTATTCAAGAAGAAGTAATGGCAGAATAATCGAATTGAGTGAAATTCAAAATAAACAAACTCAAGTTCCTCAATCAGAAGTACAAATTGATAAGGTATAACACAACATACACCTCCTCTCCGTAGGTCAGAAAGAGTGCGGGAAGCACCTCTTAGATATGGTTTTATGATTGGAAACAATAATGAAGCCAACGTTATTGAAAATGATGATCCACTGACGTATATGGAAGCAGTCGAGAGTAAGGACTCCGATAAATGGCTTAATGCCATGAAATCCGAGATGGACTCCATATATAACAACCAGGTTTGGACTTTGGTTGACCCACCTAAGGGAATTGTCCCAATAGGGTGCAAATGGATCTTCAAAAGAAAGATTGGAGCAGATGGGCAAATAGAAACCTACAAGGCTAGGTTAGTGGCAAAAGGTTTCAAGACATGGTATTGACTATGATGAAACTTTTTCACCAGTTGCCATGCTCAAGTCCATTAGGATTATGCTTGCTATTGCTGCATACTATGATTATGAAATCTGGCAGATGGATGTTAAGACTGCATTCCTTAATGAAATCTTGAGGAAGAAGTCTATATGTCACAGCCAGAGGGGTTTGTCTCAAGTGGGAGACCAAACCAAGTATGCAAACTTAGAAAATCTATTTATGGATTAAAGCAAGCATCGAGGAGTTGGAACATTCGTTTTGATGAAACTATTAAAGAATTTGATTTCATCAAGAATACGGATGAACCGTGTGTGTATAAGAAGATAAGTGGGAGTGCATTTTTTTCTTGGTCTTGTATGTGGATGACATACTTATCATTGGAAATGATATTCCAATGATGCAATCAGTCAAGACTTGGTTGTCAAAACGATTTTCCATGAAGGATTTGGGAGAAGCATCTATATTTAGGAATAAAGATCTATAGAAATAGATCTAAGAGGATGCTAGGGTTATCCCAATCCAGGTACATAGACTTAATATTGAAGAGATTCAATATGGAGGGAAGTAAGAAAGGTTATTTGCCATGAGTCAAGGCATACACCTATCTAAAAGGATGTCTCCTAAGACTCCAGAAGAAAGAGATGAGATGAATAAGATCCCTTATGCTTCGGCAGTAGGATCAATTATGTATGCAATGTATGTACCAGACCTGATGTTGCTTATGCTTTAGGCATAGTAAGTAGATTTCAGGCTGATCTAGGGGAGGATCATTGGAAAGTAGTGAAAAATATTCTTAAGTACCTGAGAAGGACTAAAGATGTTTTTCTCATATATGGAGGATCAAACTTAAAACTAGAAGGCTACACAGATTCTAGTTTTCAATCTGATCCAGATGACAGTAAGTCTACATCAGGGTATGTCTACACTCTGAATGGAGAGCAGTGAGTTGAAAAAGTACCAAGCAGCCAACTGTAGTTGATTCAGTCACTGAGGCAGAGTACATAGCTGCAAGTGAAGCCGCTAAGGAAGCTGTCTGGATGAAGAAGTTCATCACCGAATTGGACGTAGTTCCTACTATACAACAGCCGGTGCCATTATATTGTGATAACACTGGAGCTGTGGCACAAGCGAAGAAACCTAGGTCTCACCATAAATCCAAGCACATCTGAGACGCTTCCACCTCGTTCGAGACATCATTGATAGACATGATGTGGTGATAGAATGAGTTGAAATGAAGAACAACATAGCAGACCCATTCACTAAGGCCCTTCCACTACAGCAGTTAGATCGCCATCTTGATTGTATGGGTATTAAATACAAGGGCAATTGGCTTTAGTGCAAGTGGGAGATTGAAAGAATTATGCCCTAAAAGCCAATCACAGTTGCTGTATCAGTGGTAAAATTTGTAATTTCTCTCAACTCAAGAATGATAATAAAGGCAATTTTATATTTCATCATATGTTGTGTCCTATATTTTTTATGATGAACCCATAGAATAAGGCAATATTTTTAGGGTTACAGAGATAACAGTGAGACCTAAAACATCTTATGTATGCTCGATTATGAGGGTGGTTGGTCTCACGACCACTTGTGTAGGGACACTAATACAAAGATGTGGGTGCTCATTAGGTTATGAGTTCACTGAATTGATCCGATCGGAGAACATCAAATGGAAGTTTTACTTACTTGTCATAATAGATTGTTCTCTAAGTGGGAGTTGTGTAAGTAATCCTTAGACATGAGACCACCATAGTATCTTGTGCACATGAATCCATATTTTGGTTCATATTCATTCATAACAAAAGGTCATGTACAGGGTGATGCTGGATATGGAGGATTGTGTATGAAGGCAATAAGTAGGTCAATAAGGAATCGATAACTCCTAGTAAGAGAAGTATTTATCCCAAGTAATCTCATCAAATGTTGACTCAGAAAATCTTTGATCAAAGTATGATGAAATTAGAAAAGGTTTTCTAATTTATTATCAGTTGAGTCTTCATTAATGATTAGAGATTCAAATGGATTAAGTGTAAGGGTTTGACATTTATCCATGCCCATCACTTAATCAAGTTAAAGAAATATTGAAGGATTGAATTGCATGGTAACTTGCCACTAAAGGGTATTTTGATAATTTCCATCAAATTTCTCATCTCTGGGTAGGCATGACACATTGCTAGACGTCAATCTTGTCTTGTAGGTTTTCTATGAATCAATTAGATTGATTTCATAAGTCAATTTGAAGGTTAGTCCAGATTGACCGTTTAAGTTAGCCCGATTTGACCTATTCAGATAGTCGGATATATAATCAGGCTAAACCAAAAACCTACTGCTGGCTAGATGAGGAACCCAGAGGGTCACACACAATAGGGAATGGATTGAAGAAGTTAAAAATATTTTTTATTAGAATTTTTGGATCCTAATTGGTTGGCCAAGATTGCATACTAGCATATGTGGGCTAACCCGGGCTTCTGACTTAATTTGTTTAGGTCAATTTGCTTGCTGATTGGGCTAATAAATTTAAGTTGGACTTAAATTAACGTTAGCCACATGTTGGGCAGCCTATCTAGAGTTTAATCTAAATTTATGAGATTTTTCTAGATTTTTATGATGATCAAATTCGAATTGGATTCGAATTTCAGCCTGATTTGGTTAGTTTGGATTGACTTGGTTAGTTTGGGTTGACCTGAGGCCTTAGTTCTTTTTGAACCATTTTATTTTGAATTTAAATGAGTTTAATTTATTAAATATTATTTAAATTCATTAATAAAATGATTTAATAAATTAAATGCTTAATGTGGGCTTTTGGAGGTTTGAACCGAAGACCCCTTGGACACTTGGCACCCCCTCGGAGTGGATGGGAGCACTCCTCACGTAAAGCGTCTCCCCCCCTCTTCATGACTCTTGGATGACGTCCTTTCTCTCCATCCAACGTCTCTAATTGCCCTTAGTTTCCTATTTAAAGGGGGCGGCAGAAGGGAGTTGGTGAACCCAAAAAAAATAAACAGAGAGCCCGTAAGTCCTCTTATTCCCTGTTCTTTTTCCCTTGTCTTAATATCACTATCATCTTAAGACAAGGCCCTAAGTTGAGATAGAATAAGGCTATTAGAGTGTGTAGAGGCTTGTTGGAAAGCTTTTGAAAAGCTTTTGAAGAGGAGAAAGTTCAAAGAGATATTAGAAGGCTGTATATGATCAAAAGGCTGCCAGAAAGGTTCTAGCAAGCAAATAAGAGTGCTTCTTCGAATCAATTTTCGTGTGGATTATCTTTGGAGGGCATTCACTTGTGTGCCTTTTGGAGATTATTGGATTTAGTAATTCAGGTATTTTTCTTAGTCATTCATTTTAGATTTTAATTGATTTACTTTTTAAATTGCATAAAGACAATGTTAAAAATTAAGATTTTTTATAATATTTATTTATAAAATAATTAAAATTTTTAAAAAACATTCCTTCAAGCATTCCAAAATTTTCATCAACCCGCTCACACTCATGGAATCTTTAAATGGAATGAGGTCACATTTAACTGATCCGGAGCTTGATAGGGTCTCCAGATGATCCGATCCATTTGCAGCCTATGGTACGAAAAATAACAAAAATGTCCTTCGACCCGCGGCCAATCACCGCGAGCGGTGGACACCTTGGTAAAACCTAAACTTGCAGACCTTGTCTGTAAAATCCCAAGGGTTTTGGCGGGAGAAGAGATAATCTCTCGGGCGACCGAACGAAGAGAGGGGAAATGGCGGAAGGGGAGGAAGCTGCGGCCTTGGCGGCGGAGGAGTATCGGGTCTGGAAGAAGAACACACCCTTCCTCTACGACCTCGTCATCTCCCACGCCCTCGAATGGCCTTCCCTTACCGTTCAATGGCTCTCCTTTTCTTCCAACCCCTCCGCTCTCTCATCCTCTTCCTCCGCCACCGCCGTCGCTGCCCCCGTCTACCGCCTCATCCTCGGCACCCACACCTCCGATGATGCCCCCAACTTCCTTATGCTCGCCGACGTCCGCTTCCCTCCCCCTCCCCCTCTTCCTGCAGCCGATGCCCCCATCCCGTCCGTCGAGATCACGCAGACAGTCCGCCACGAGGGGGAGGTCAACCGGGCCCGCTACATGCCTCAGAATCCCTCCCTTGTGGCCACCAAGACGTGCGGGTCGGAGGTGCACGTCTTTGACTGCGGCCGCCGCCCGCCGAGGCCGCCGGAGGGGGAGACTGGCGGCCCGGACCTCATTCTGAGGGGACACGCTACTGAAGGGTACGGGGTTTCGTGGAGTTCCCTCAAGGAGGGGTACGTCTTGAGCGGTTCGTATGATTCCAAGATTTGCTTGTGGGATGTGGGTGTGGCGCCGAAAGAGAAGGTTCTTGATGCCAAGAATATGTATGAGGTATTGCTCCATACAAAAAGAAGAAGGCATTTTCATGTCTGGTAGTTTGTCTTTCTTTACGAAGTTGGGATGTTTACTTAGTTTGGGAATGAACCAGAATAAAACTTCTCAATACAATGCGTCTTGATATTTAGATGTCTGGCTCTAGAACGCCTATGTAGCTCAGTTTCAGTGCAAAATTTTGTGGGTTTGTCAAGTAGAATTATGTTTAATCATACCAAAGTGACTTGCCATGTAGCTTTCCATATGACACCAAAATAACCACATATATTGTTTTATATATTTAACTTAGGAGAGGGAATTAGGGAGTAAGGGAGGGAATTTTCCATCCATGTTCATCAAGATTAGTAAATCATCAGCTTGTTTTTAAATTGGTATCAGCACAAGTTCCATGGCTTCAAAGATAGCCATGAATGTAATTTTTTGCTCCAGATTACTAATATAGGGTAAGAAGAAGTCAACCATATAAATCCAGGGAGATGCTGCTTTTAAATTTTTTGCCCTCATGTTTTGTTCAATGAAGAAACAGTTTCTTATTAATAAGAATATGGGTTTGGAAAACATTTGCCTGAAAGTAACACTCAATTTTGTCATTAGAAAAATAAATTTTAAACAAGTCTTTAGGAAGCAGTCTGAATTTCTAATCTGGAATATATGGAAATCCATCTCTGGTTGACAATTGCTTGGTGCTCTGGTTGCTTTCTTTCCTTTTTTTCTATATTGCCACTATTTTGTTATAAGAAAGTCATTTGTACTGTCCTGTGCCTAGAAATTGCAGCTGTACAAAATCACGTATAGTTCCTTAAAGTGAGATTGTGTTGCTTATGTTCCTTCTTTCGTTTTTGTTCTTTCTTATTACCTCCGATACTCAGAAGTTATATAATCAATACCTTCCCAAACTCATTTATGTTGTTTTAGGCTCATGAAGCTGCTGTTGAAGATGTTGCTTGGCACTTAAAGAATGAAAATCTATTTGGCTCTGTTGGGGATGATCATCAACTGATGATTTGGGACTTGCGCTCATCTGCATCAAAAAAGCCACAACATTCAATACTAGCTCATGAGGATGAGGTGAAGCACCTTAAGATGACAATACTACATATACATATGCCCCCTTTTTCTGCAACTGGATTTTTTCTTTTTTTCTTTTGTTTTCCTCCCATGTATTTATTGTATTTGTGCATGTATAATTTTCATTTAGCCACTGATTTTAATTGTTGGCATCTGCACCTTATTTATTTGCTATTGAAATCATTCTATTTTATACTTAATATTTATGATGTATTTTTGAGCTGGATTATCAGCATGGCTACTGAATACTTTCATCATGAAGAAATATCAAATGATATCATTAGTCATGCATAAATTATCATGAAAAAATATGAGAATAATGTAGTTAAAAACAAGCAATGCATTAAAAATAAGCTGATGTTTATTTCATTGAGAGTCATGGCACAATAAACCATCACACTGTTACCAAATGCCAAACAACAACTAGCCTTTTCCCATGAATATGGGTTTGGGTTGGCATTGCAAATCAAGGTATGGCATGTCAGAGTTCTAGGAAGTTTTATGTCTGACATTAACCTGATACTAGCCATGAGCAAGAGATAGGCATGCCAGGATATCTTGATGGCAAGTCAACAATTAGGGAAATCTATCTTAGTGCTGTGGACTGCAAGCTTACACAACCAAGGAACAACCCTCCAAGGTTCCAAAAAACCTGGAATAAATTTAGAAGAAGAGGGAAGAGAAACTAGGCTTGGAAGGAGTCCAGGAGAAGATGGAAGAAACAGGGCTTATCATAAGGAACTCCATTTGATTCTATGGACTATGGCACGGAATGTGATGGAGCTAAATAGGAAAAACAATTCCTTATGATCTCTGATTTAGTGAAAATTATTACCGGCATGGGTTTCATTAAGTTCATCAATTTTCTCACATCATTCTTGCCTATTCTAGGCAATCAGTAAGAAGGGCTTTATTCTCGTGATGACTACTTCTTTCATTGCTTCATCTACAATAAGCATGGCCAAGATGACCGTAGGAAATTGAGGCACATGGTGGCACAATGGAGTTCATGGTGAGTGATAGGTGGGATAGAAGAAAAAGCTATAATGAATGGAGCAAGTTCAGAAGATGGGGCTGGTGCAAAGGAGTGAGTTTTGAGCAATTATAACCTTTAAAAAAAATGATGAGAAATTACATCAGTTAGGTTTTTGTCAACAGCTGGATAAAATTATTCAATATCTCAAATTAATAGTTTTTATAGGGCTTGGGTTGCTATTCAATAGCTGAGATGCAAAGAGAATGCGTACATGTATGAACACATATATACATGCTTGCACTGGCCCATCTGTGTGCCAACATTTGCTTGTGACTGTATGTGTGTATGTATAGGGGTGGGAAAGAATTTGCATCATGGAGAAGAGATGCTCTGCTATTGGATTCTTAACTCAGTTTAGAATGATGAAGTCAACTCTCCCAAATAATATGACAGTGATGATTAAACTTTTGAATCATCTTAAGACAGATGTGTGAAAGTGTTTTTGGTTGCAGACCATCATACAGAGGCTTATTCTTTGATAAAATCTGGTGGAAGCCAAGAATTGCGAATTGTTCTTGGAGCACATGTTGCCATTTTATCTATTCATGCTATAATGCAATATATCTTGTTATCCATTTGTCTCATCAAATTGATCATGCTAACTATTAGTCTTAAACTTTCCATAGGTGTGTGGATGTCATAACCATTTCATTTAAAAAATCTTAAAGTGAATTTAAACGTGTGAAGTAAGAGAATGTGTTAGCATGTGAAAATCTTAATCGACAATGGCTTTATTATTGTTTATTATCATATCATAAACCAAAATTATGCATCTTCATTCATTAATGCATATTGTTTACATGCATGTCAATATCTGTATCATAGACGGTGTTTGAACACCATAACCTACTTATACTATATCAATTGCCTTCAGGTTACCCTAAAGTACTGGCATCCAGCACTCAGGATGAATTTGGGTTTGATATTCAGCTATGAGTCTACAGGAAGAAATTTTTAAAGATAAGAAGGACATGGAATTTATACGTACCCCTGTCAAAGTAACATAGGGAGATATCCAGTCAGCCACCTTAGCTAAAGACAAGCCTGCGGTTGTGAGCTGAGATTTGGTTATTCTATTTTAAATTTCTTGAATAATGGACTTCAGGAGCACACATTTATGTTGAAATACTCATACAACTAACTTAATCAGTAGACAGTAATGCTTGAATGTCCATTCTAATGATATGGATGATGGAGGAGCATTATTTGCTTATCAATGGTATAAGAAATTTTGGAAAGGAGGAGGAGCGCACATAAACAAGAAGAGAACAGAGGGAAGGTCAATGTGCAAAACACCAAAAGTAGGAGACTAGCATAGAGACTGCAATTAAAAAACAAAAATTACTTACAACTCCTTGTTTTGCTAGATTTGTCGGAAGGTTGTTCATCTATTGAAATGTTTATAACCATTAAAAGGCAAAAGAATCTTTGTTGTCATGAGCTGGATGTTGCATCATGAAGCTTCCTACATCATTTTGGGAGTCAAATTCATTATTATAAAAATGCGTGAGAGTTCAGCTGAGGCAATTGTGGAATTCAGTAGATAATTATGAATTTTTTCCTCTCTTTTCCTTTAGTTGGGAGGAATTCCAGTTTATATGGAAAACATATCATCCTCTGGTATCACTACTTGTTCCATGGATCTGTTTTGAAATTCATTAGTCGACCATTGCCAAGTGATTCTTTGAGGAGACAGCATTCGTAATCAGAACCAAAGACCAATTGTCTGATGGAACTTCAGCAAAATATGTGAACTTCGGTGCTTACTTTGAATATGAGATCCAATTCTTCAAAAATATTGAAATCTAAAACTAGTTCCATATGAAATAACAGGCACCTTAAGAAAATCATTCTTTAGATTGGATTTTGGCTCAAAAACCCATCAGGAAATGATGGAAACATTGCTCAAAACTTCCTTTATCGTTGACTAGACATAATGTACGTACATGACATAATCTCAGCCTTTACGAGCACAACGCTGAAGCTATATCCAAGAAAGATATAAAGGCTGTTTTCATTTTCTAGATAAAGATATGGGAGGCCTGTTGCTCCACAACTGCAGGGAGATATCATCATACATCATAAGAAATGTATGAAAATATTGACCTTTACAGAATATATTTAAATATCTAAAACAATGTCAATGTCAAAACTATGTGGAGAGGATAATGCAGTTCCTGGTTGTACCATAAATGCTTAATGATAACATCAGCTGTAATATATCAACAATGAGTTGCCAAAGTCTGAACTCAGATAGATGGAAATTAATAAGAAGTGGTTCTTGGATATTTGCACCTAACCATAACCAGCAATCTTAGTTACAGCCGGCATCTGTATTTCACTCACCGGAATATGTTTATGAAAGAAATATTAATGACATGATTTATCGTTTTGAACACATTAATATTTAGAATAACGTAAGATATTGGATATTATAAATTTGTAGCCTCACTTACCTTCATTTGTAACTTTTATTAAGCGTGAATTGAGGAGCATGAGACTCTGCCTTAAAATAACAACCACGTTAGCTATTTGTTCCGGCCTGTTCATGCCTTTCGCCTTGCCCCCTGAGCTCTCTCCTTTATCAGTTGTTGATGGAAGCTTGCCCCCTTGGGCCTGGAGCCTTGCTCACCCAAACATGAAGGACGCTTTTCTTGAGGACCTAGGAGGATCTTCTTTCATTTTTATGCAAAGTAAAGAATTTCAGGGTCTATTGACATAAGAGAACCGGGGCATATCAGAGAAGAAGATTCAAATTGGAGTTCCCTTGGAAGAACTAGCTGTTTTCCTTTATTATTCGATGGGGGCAGCCTTCATCTTGAAAGATGGACAAGCTTATTACAAGGAAAAAAATATTGTGTTGTGTATTTAAAAATTTATTTTCCTAATTGTTTTATTTTATATTAGTTTTTGGATGGCCTATGATGCTTTTCTTGAAGTGTGCATTGTGATTTCACATTTTACATGAGTTGCCAAATAAATGTGTAAAAATAATCAGTTCACTTTGTTAAACTGGATGGACATGCTTGAGCGGTCAGAAGACTGATATGCTTTACTCATACTATAATTTCATCTCTATTCAGTATTATAATGCCTGGGATAGCTGTGATTTTGCCTTTCTTTTGCATGAAATAGTGAAGGATGGTACTAATACACTTAGTGTTGCAGGTCAACTCTCTATCCTTCAACCCATTTAATGAATGGATTCTCGCTACAGCGTCTGCAGACACAACTGTTAACCTGTTTGATCTACGGAAGCTAACAACAAGTTTGCATACCTTTTCTAGTCACACGTATGTGTTCTCATCAATTTTCATTGAGCAATATCTCTTGCTTTGGTAACAAGATTGATGCAAATTTTTTTTAAATAAATTATGAATTCTTTGTTTGCTTCATCTAAATCCATCTCTTCATATGTTCTCTAATTGCAGATATTCCCATATTTAGTGTGCATGGCATGCTAAAAGTGTTTCATCCATGAAATAGTCATTTCATAGGGTGCTAAAGATTATAAATTCAAATATATGCATCTGAAATTAGCCTTTTTTTTCCTTTTATTTTTTTGCCTCCTCTGTTATGAAGCAAACAATGTCTCCCTTATTTAAGAAATTGCATTGATGTCTGTTATTGTTTTAATGGCATTGTGTGCCAAATTAGTGAGAGAGAGAGAGAGAGAGAGAGAGATCATACAAGCCTCTGATGGGAATTTTGGGATGCTTGGAGGCATGCTTTTCAAAACTTTAATCATTTTGAAAACAAACATCGCCAAAAACCCTAATTTTCAAGATCGCCTTTATGCAGTTCAAAAGGTAAATCAATTAAAATCTAAAATAAATGACTAAGAAAAATACCTAAATTGCTAAATCCAATAATCTCCAAGAGGCACACAAGTGTATGCCCTTCAAAGGTGATTCACATGAGAATTGATTCAAAGAAGCATTCCTATTTGCTTGCTAAAACCTTCCTAGAAGCCTTTTTGATCATATGCAGCCTTTTAATGTCTCTTTGGACTTTCTTCTCTTCAAAAGCTTTCCAAAAGCTTTTCAACAAGCCTTTACACCCTCTAATAGCCTTCCTCTATCTCAACTTAGGGCCTTATCTTAATATGATAGTGATATTAAGACAAGGGAAGAAGAACAAGGGAGAAGGAGGACTTACGGACTCTCTATTTTTCTTTTTTTTTTTTTTTGTTCACAGAATCTCTTCTGTCGTCCCCTTTAAATAGAAACGAAGGGGCAGCAATCAGAGGCGTTAGATGGAGAGAAAGGACGCCATCCAAGGGGCATGAAGAGGGGGGAGACGCTTTACGTGAGTAGCGCTCCCATCCACTCCGAGGGGGCGCCAAGGGTCCAAGGGGTCTTTGGTTCAAACCCCCCACAAACCCATATTAAATATTTAATTTATTAAATCATTTTATTAACGAATTTAAATGATATTTAATAAATTAAACTCATTTAAATTCAAAATAAAATGGTTCAAAAAAGGACTAAGGCCCCGGGTTAACCCAGACTAACCAAGTCAACCTAAACTAACCAAATCAAGCTGAAATTCGAATCCAATTCGAGTTTGATCATCATAAAAAATCTAGAAAAATCCCATAAATTTATATTAAACTCTAGATAGGCAGCCCAATACATGACTAATGTTAATTTAAGTTCAACTTAAATTTATTAGCCCAATTAGCAAGCAAATGGACCTAAACAAATTAAGTCAGGAGCTCAGGTTAGCTCACATATGCTAGTATGCGATCTTGGCCAACCAATTAGGATCCAAAAATCCTAATAAAAATATTTTTAACTTCTTCAATCAATTCCCTATTGTGTGTGACCCTCTGGGTTCCTCATCTAGCCAGCAGTAGGTTTTTGGTTTAGCTCGATTATGTGTCCGACTATTTAAACAGGTCAAATCGGGCTAACTTAAACTGTCAATATGGACCAACCTTCAAATTGACTTATGAAATCAATCTAATTAATTCATAAAAACCTACAAGACAAGATTGATGTCTAGCAACGTGTCACGCCTACCTAAAAGATGATAAATTTGATAAAATTACCAAAATACCCTTTAGTGGCAGGTTACCGTGCAATTCAATCCTTCGATATTTCTTTAACCCGATTAAGTGATGGGCATGGATAAATGTCAAACCCTCACACTTAATCCATTTGAATCTCTAATCATTAATGAAGACTCAACCGATGATAAATTAGAAAACCTTTTCTAATTTCATCATACTTTGATCAAAGATTTTCTGAGTCAACATTTGATGAGATTACTTGTGATAAATACTCCTCTTACTAGGAGTTATCGATTCCTTATTAACCTACTCATTACCTTCATACACAATCCTCCATATCCAGCATCACTTCATACATGACCTTTTGTTACGAATGAATATGAACCAAAATATGGATTCATGTGCACAAGATACTATGGTGGTCTTA
This sequence comes from Calamus simplicifolius, assembly GCA_900491605.1. Classification (NCBI taxonomy): domain Eukaryota; kingdom Viridiplantae; phylum Streptophyta; class Magnoliopsida; order Arecales; family Arecaceae; genus Calamus; species Calamus simplicifolius. The sequence continues at coordinate 1,755,533 of UESW01003865.1, read as the reverse complement.
GGTCTAAGGATTACTTGCACAACTCCCACTTAGAGAACAATCTATTATGACAAGTAAGTAAAACTTCCATTTGATGTTCTCCTGTCGGATCAATTCAGTGAACTCATAACCTAATGAGCAACCACGTCTTTGTATTAGTGTCCCTACACAAGTGGTCGTGAGATCAACCACCCTCACAATCGAGCATACATAAGATGTGCTAGTCTATCCGGATTCATCGATCCCCAAATCAATGATTTTATGACTAGGAATATTCTAGATTAGGGTTTATAGGTTTTAGGTCTCACTGTTATCTCTGTAACCCTAAAAATATTGCCTTATTCTATGGGGTTCATCATAAAAAATATAAGACAACATATGATGAAATATAAAATTGCCTTTATTATCATTCTTGATTTGGGAGAAATAACAGATTTTGCCACTGAAACAACAACTATGATTGGCTTTCAAGACACAATTCTTTCAATCTTCCACTTGCACTAAAGCCAATCGCCCTTGTATTTAACATCCATACAATCAAGATGGTGATTTAACTGCTGTAGTGGAAGGGCCTTAGTGAATGGGTCTGCTATGTTCTTCATTTCAACTCGTTCTATCACCACATCATGTTTATTAATGATGTCTTGAACGAGGTAGAAGTGTCTCAAGATGTGCTTGGATTTATGGTAAGACCTTGGTTCCTTCGCTTGTGCCACAACTCCAGTGTTATCGCAATATAATGGCACCGGCTGTTGTATAGTAGGAACTACGTCCAATTCGGTGATGAACTTCTTCATTCAGATAGCTTCCTTAGTGGCTTCACTTGCAGCTATGTACTCTGCCTCAGTGACTGAATTAGCTACAGTTGACTGCTTGATACTTTTCCAACTCACTGTTCCTCCATTCAGTGTAGACATATCCTGATATAGACTTGCTATCATTTGGATCAGATTGAAAACTAGAATTTGTGTAGCCTTCTAGTTTTAAGTTTGATCCTCTATATATGAGAAAAATATTTTTAGTCCTTCTCATGTACTTAAGAATGTTTTTCACTGCTTTCCAATGATCCTCCCCTGGATCAGCCTGAAATATGCTTACTATACCCAAAGCATAAGCAACATCAGGTCTGGTACATAACATTGCATACATAATTGATCCTACTGTCGAAGCATAAGGGATCTTATTCATCCTATCTCTTTCTTCTGAAGTCTTAGGAGACATCCTTTTAGATAGGTGTATGCCTTGACTCATGGGCAAATAACCTTTCTTACTTTCCTCCATATTGAATCTCTTCAATATTAAGTCTATGTACCTGGATTAGGATAACCCTAGCATCCTCTTAGATCTATTTCTATAAATCTTTATTCCTAAAATGTATGATGCTTCTCCCAAATCTTTTATGGAAAATCGTTTTGACAATTAAGTCTTGACCGATTGCATCATTGGAATATCATTTCCAATGATAAGTATGTCATCCACATATAAGACTAAAAAGACAATGACACTTCCACTTATCTTCTTATATACATACATACGGTTATCCGTATTCTTGATGAAATCAAATTCTTTAATAGTTTCATCAAAACGAATGTTCCAACTCTTCGATGCTTGCTTTAATCCATAAATAGATTTTCTAAGTTTGCATACTTGGTTTGGTCTCCTACTTGAGACACTGGCTATGACATATAGACTTCTTCCTCAAGATTTTCATTAAAGAATGCAGTCTTAACATCCATCTATCAGGTTTCATAATCCTAATGGACTTGAGCATGGCAACTGGTAAAAAGTTTTATCATAGTCAATGTCTTTGCTTGAAACCTTTTGCCACTAACCTAGCTTTGTAGGTTTCTATTTGCCCATCTGCTCCAATCTTTCTTTTGAAGATTCATTTGCATCCTATTGGGACAATTCCTTCGGGTGGGTCAACCAAGGTTCAAACCTGGTTGTCATACATGGAGTCCATCTCGGATTTCATGGCATTAAGCCATTTGTCGGAGTCCTTACTCTCGACTGCTTCCATATAGGTCATTGGATCATCATTTTCAATGATGTTGGCTTCATTATTGTTTCCAATCATAAAACCATATCTAAGAGGTGCTTTCTGCACTCTTTCTGACCTACGGAGAGGAGGTGTATGTTGTAGCTGTACCTTATCAATTTGTACTTCTATTGAGGAACATGAGTTTGTTTATTTTGAATTTCACTCAATTCGATTATTCTGCCATTACCTTCTTGAATAAATTCCTTTTTCAAGAAGACAACATGCCTATTAATAAATACCTTTTGTTCAGAAGGATGATAGAAAAGGTATCCAATACCTTTTTGAGAATAACCGATGAACCTAGATTTTTCAGCCCTAGCATTTAGCTTATGTACAAATTTCTTTTAAACATAAGCTTGGCAACCCCAAATTTTAAGATGTTTAAGACTTGGCTTCTTGCCATTCTATAATTCATATGGAGTGTTAGGAACTGATTTTGATGGTACCCTATTTATTACACATGCAGCAGTTTCTAGGACATAACCTTAGAAGGATACTGAAAGATCCGTGAAGCACATCATGGACCATACCTTGTCAAACAAGGAACGGTTCCTCCTTTCTACTACACCATTTAATTGTGGTGTATATGAAGGTGTCCATTCAGAGAGAATACCATTATCCTTAAGATGATTAAGAAACTCGCTGGATAAGTATTCACCTTCTCGATCAGATCAAAGGATTTTAATACCTTTTCCTGTTTGTTTCTCAACCATATTTTGATACTCTTTAAACTTTTTAAAGGCTTCGGATTTATGTTTCATAATATACACATATTCGAACCATGATAAATCATCTATAAATATGATGAAATAAGAGTATCCTTCTATAACTTGAGTTGACATGGGTTCACATACATCTGAATGTATTAGCCCTAATAACTCAGTTGCCCTTTCTCTATGTCCAATAAATGGAGACTTGGTCATTTTTTCCATGAGGCAAGATTCACAAGTTTCTAATGATTGAAAATCATAAGGTTCAAAGAAATTTCTTTGTATAACTTGTTAATCCTTGACTCACTTGTATGACCTAATCGGCAATGCCAAAGGAATGTTTCATTGGTATTATCTCTCTTTCTCCTTTTGTTTTCAACAAGCAACACATTATCATTATCATTGAGTGATAGAGTTAAAAGACCATTCACAAATTTTTCCATTCCAAAGAAGTCATTTGAATAAGATATAAAGCATCCATTGCTCTCAACTTTTATTTCATAACCTTATTTTAATAACAATGGTACAAAAATAATATTTCTAACTACATTCAGAATAAAATAACAATCTTTTAATTCAAGTATTTTGCCCATAGGCAATAATAATAAATAGGTTCCAACAGCTTCTGCATGGATGGCCTCTTCACTCGCGCCATAAAGCTTGAAGTCACCTTTCTCCAACCTTCTAATTTTGTGAAGCCCCGGCAAAGATTTGCATGTGAGCCCTACATGCGGTATCCAATACCCATGAATTAGAAGTTAAAAAACTCAATGATAAGTTTGTTTGTATCATTAACAAATCTTTTGATGCTTTATTGGTATCCTGCTTCAAACTTGCCAGGTACTTCTTACAATTCTTCTTCCAATGCCCCTTCTTACTGCAGAAGAAACAAGATCCATCATCCGAAGACTTCTTTGTCTTCTTCTTCTTGATGCTCCTTTTGGGGTTTAATTTTCTTTTTAAACCCTTCTTCATCACCTCTTTCTTCTTCCCATCGATCAAAAGAAGATGAGCCTTTTCTCCCTTAAAATGGCTTTCAGCAGTCTTAAGCATGCTAAGCAGCTCTGGTAATGTAAGATTCAATTTGTTCATATGGTAGTTCATGACAAATCGTGAGAAGGAATCTGGGAGTGACTGCAGGATCAGATCCTGATTTAGCTGCTCGTCCATGACGAAGCCTAATTGACCTAATTGGGTGATTAAGTCAATCATTTTCAGGACATGAACCTGAACAGGCAAGCCGTCACTCGTATGTGCACAGAACAACTGCTTAGATATCTCATATCTTGCAGTCCTACTATGCTCTGCATACAACTCTTTTAAGTTGAGAAGTATGGACTAAGGTTTCATCTTTTCATGTTGCCTCTGGAGCTCATTGCTCATTGAGGTCAACATGATGCACTTAATAGTCATACTGCCATTCTGCCACATCCTATATGTGGCCCTTTCCTCCTCAAAAGCATCTTCTCTGATCGGATCTGGATTCGAAGAATCAAGAATGTCGGAAATTTTTCCTGAGCTAATACAATCCTCAGGTTCCTCAACCAATCGACATAATTTGGTCCGGTCAGTTTATTAGCATCTAAAATGCCCCGTAATGATAATGATGAAGCCATTTAATTGTCTTCAAACAAACAAGAACAATACATAAGCAGACCATTCAAAATGATAATCACAATTAGACAAGGACTTTGAATCTAATTGTGTTTCCCATTATTTTCTTCGAATACCATAACCCTCTACTATATTAAACGAGAAACTAATATCCGGTTTTTTAAGTGGGGTTGAGATCCCAATTCGTTATAAATGCCTTGAGTTTGCTCAGCAAACATTTATAAGTTCAAGGATAGGAAATTCTCTTTCAATTTCATCAACATTACACTTGCCTCTAAGACACTTATAGCCTTATGTTTGCACAACAAATCATAATGTTTTAGTTTAGTCAGAATATAGTCATGATTGAATAATGTCACCCTTGAGTTTGCTCAATAAAGTAACATTAACAAGCATACTATAAAGCATAATATGCACCAAGTCAAATTTTACATCAAACCCTAATAGTAAGCCTTGAGTTTGCACAACAAGCCTATTATAATTTTGATATAATTTTGGCTTAGCATAAAGGAAGGCATTTTGTAGTACATTTATAACCAATTAGCATTTCCAATTCTAAGGTTTAAATTAATCAAATTGGCCAGGTAAGTGGAAGAGGTGTAGGAGTCCCCCATTCTTGCCTTAGACACCAAATAAATTTGGCTAGGTAAGTAACAGAACTAATTAAAAAATCACATTCTCTTTACCTTCCCAGAACTACTTTTCTTAGATACCAATCGATCAATTAATCTCTAAAAAGATTTGCTTCATGATAATATAACACTATAATTAATATAATTTTAGGAGGGCTTTTATTGTCTCGAGCATATCCTTATGTTTTTAAGTATCACATATCTATTTATGTGCATAGTGTGTCGTTAATCTTACAACATAATAACAACTAATACTTCTAAACATATCTCTAAATTGATTAGGGTTATAGTGAAACCCTAATCTTGTGGCATACAATCAATCAATACATGCTTCATCTCATCATTTCAAATAACACGCATATTAGCCCTAATATGCATCACAAAAGCATATAATTAAAAGCAATCATCCGTTCTCATTACTTGTTCATGGAATAAGATCATATTGGTACCCCACACATCATAGGAGATCCCATTGAATGGGAAGAGAGGGCCTTTAAAAAACCTACGGGCTCCTATGACCAAATGGCCATGGTGACTAACCCAATCCGAAGTAGTTACTAGGACATTGCATTATATAAAGCATAATAGTCAATTATGTATAACATATATTGCTAATTATGCATTCGAACATAATGGTTTACTTACTTAACAATCATAATAATAACCATTTTATGAATGTAATATAGTCATATCATTACATTATGCATATCATGCCAATTAGATTAAACTAATTTACTATTTTGCTATAAACATATAATGATCTATCAATTTAATCATTCATAATAGATTATTTTGATTTCTTCTTGAATTCATGAAGAAGGCTCTGATACCACTGATGAGAATTTTCGGATACTTGGAGGCATGCTTTTCAAAAACTTTAATCATTTTGAAAACAAACATCGCCAAAAACCCTAATTTTCAAGATCACCTTTATGCAGTTCAAAAGGTAAATCAATTAAAATCTAAAATAAATGACTAAGAAAAATATCTGGATTGCTAAATCCAATAATCTCCAAGAGGCACACAAGTGTATGCCCTCCAAAGGTGATCCACACGAGAACGATTCGAAGAAGCACTCTTATTTGCTTGCTAGAATCTTTCTGGCAATCTTTTGATCATATGCAGCCTTCTAATGTCTCCTTGGACTTTATCCTCTTCAAAAGCTTTCTAAAAGCTTTCAACAAGCCTCTACACACTCTAATAGCCTTCTTTTATCTCAACTTAGGGCCTTAATATGATAGTGATATTAAGATAAGGGGAGAAGAACAGGGGAGAAGGAGGGCTTACGGGCTCTCTGTTTTTCTTTCTTTTTGTTCACAGAATCTCTTCTGCCGCCCCCTTTAAATAGAAACGAAGGGGCAGCAATCAGAGGCGTCAGATGGAGGGAAAGGACGCCATCTAAGGGGCATGAAGAGGGAGGGAGATGCTTTACATGAGGAGCGCTCCCATCCGCTCCGAGGGGGCACCAAGGGTCCAAGGGGTCTTCGGTTCAAACCTCATAAGCCCATATTAAATATTTAATTTATTAAATCATTTTATTAACGAATTTAAATGATATTTAATAAATTAAACTTATTTAAATTCGAAATAAAATGGTTCAAAAAAGGACTAAGGCCCCATGTCAACCCAGACTAACCAAGTCAACCCAAACTAACCAAATCAGGCTGAAATTCGAATCCAATTCGAATTTGATCATCATAAAAAATCTAAAAAAATCTCATAAATTCAGATTAAACTCTAAATAGGCTGCCCAACACGTGGCTAATGTTAATTTAAGTTCAACTTAAATTTATTAGTCCAATCAGCAAGCAAATGGGCCTAAACAGATTAAGTCAGGAGCTCAGGTTAGCCTACATATGCTAGTATGCGATCTTGGCCAACCAATTAGAATCCAAAAATCCTAATAAAAATATTTTTAACTTCTTCAATCAATTTCCTATTTTGTGTGACCCTCTGGTTCCTCATCTAGCCAGCAGTAGGTTTTTGTTTTAGCCCGATTATGTATCCGACTATCTGAACAGGTCAAATCGGGCTAACTTAAACTGTTAATCTGGACTAACCTTCAAATTGACTTATGAAATCAATCTAATTGATTCATAAAAACCTACAAGACAAGATTGACGTCTAGCAACGTATCATGCCTACCTAGAAGATGAGTAATTTGATAGAAATTATCAAAATACCCTTTAGTGGCAAGTTATCGTGCAATTCAATCCTTCGATATTTCTTTAACCCGATTAAGTGATGGGTATGGATAAATGTTAAACCCTCACACTTAATTCATTGAATCTCTAATCATTAATGAAGACTCAACCGATGATAAATTAGAAAACCTTTTCTAATTTCATCATACTTTGATCAAAGATTTTCTGAGTTAACATTTGATGAGATTACTTGGAATAAATACTCCTCTTACTAGGAGTTATCGATTTCTTGTTGACCTACTCATTACCTTCATACATAATCCTTCATATCTAGCATCATCCCGTACATGACCTTTTGTTATGAATGAATATGAACCAAAATATGGATTCATGTGCACAAGATACTATGGTGGTCTTAGGTCTAAGGATTACTTGCACAACTCCCACTTAAAGAACAATCTATTATGACAAGTAAGAAAAACTTTCATTTGATGTTCTCCTGTCAGATCAATTTAGTGAACTCATAACCTAATGAGCACCCACATCTTTGTATTAGTGTCCCTACACAAGTGATCGTAAGACCAACCACCCTCACAATCGAGCATACATAAGATGTGCTAGTCTATCCAGATTCATCGATCCCCAAATCAATGATTCTATGACTAGGAATATCGTAGATTAGGGTTTATAGGTTTTAGGTCTCACTGATATCTCTGTAATCCTAAAAATATTGCCCTATTCTATGGGGTTCATCATAAAAAATATAAAACAGCATATGATGAAATATAAAATTATCTTTATTATCATTCTTGAGTTGAGAGAAATTACAGATTTTGCCATATAAAAACTATGATTGGCTTTCAGGGCACAATTCTTTTAGCCTCACCTGTGTGAACTTAGCAGCTTAGGTGTGGACTGCACGTTTACAAAGTATTAACTATCAAGTGTTTGGACTCAAAATTCTACACAGCCTTTGGAAATCTACATGGCAAATTTTTTGGATGAAATGCTTTCATGGATACAATGATCAATTAATTGGTTTAATCATGCTACGGATTCAATTCATTGAACGCATATGGCAATTGAAATAAAAATTGTTTCATGTTATGCTTGCTGTTGAAATTCCATACTGATTTGATTTTTAATAGGTATATTAGGGGGTTTCTAATCTATAACATGAGTGGTATGGCAAGTCAATGTGCACCTATCTCATCTCAAATGAAAGGGATATGGATCTACAATTTCAACATATTACACATACAAAGTGCAACTTAAAGAATACATGAATATGTTGCTTAATTGTTCTTAATAAGATTTGCAATATTGGTGTTGGACCATTCTACCATGTATGTACAATAACGACATGCTTGGTAGGGTTGGTTTGGTATATTAACATTTAGTATGTCCTCTATACAAAGGACTAGTTTAGTACTGATAAAGTACAGTATGCCTGGAATGGGGCAGTGTATGCCAGTATTGTGAACCTTGGTTCCTAATGCTATCACTCTTCCAAAGTTGGACCTGCCCGTCCTAGGTTTTGGTGGTTGGGAATGTGGAACTGAGTATAAAAATTAGCATATACCTATTATAGATGTTTAAAGTTGGGAATATGGTATATGCTGTAAAAGAATTATAGTATAAAATTAGTTGGGTCCAAACAAAAGTTATTGCTGCAATAAGAAATTTGGGAAAAGAATTTATCCCAAAATTTGTTAAAGTCTTGATATTCAATGTTATTCTTTTTCCCCATGCAACAATAAGGCTGGAGGAAATAACTATGACCTACCTTGGTTGCTGGTTTAAATGTGTCGTGTTCAGAGTTCTATAATGGGCTCAACATTGGTTGGTCGTATCAGGATTTACTTGCTACTATTGCATATAGAACCATGGGAGGAGACTTACTGGAAAGCAGCATTAAGTTTTTGGTTATCTTTGATCCTGGATATAGTGACATACTGTGATAAGCTGCTTGCTCTTCATCTTTTATCATTCAATTTTGCTAGCATCATGTATGTGTGATCTGCAGTTATGCATAAGACCATTGCCAAAAAGATGGCTTGATTACCCTTGATACTATCATGCTTTAACATTTTCAGCATGTGAGGTTTTGCTAATTACAAATGCATCATTAAACCTGTAAAATTATTGAACTAGTGAATTTGTTTTTTCTTCGCTTTTAATAGCTAAGTTTAAGATAATTTCAACTTCTGTACTCCTTATTCTGCATGTTCAGTTTTCTACAATCTTGAATGCCCATTTCTTTGTCTCCATGTAAAAATATTCTAATCAGGCCAGCCAGAGTCTCTTTGACCTCTTACCAAAATAAAGTGCCTTTTTCTGCTTGTTTCTAACATTGATGCTTTGTTATATCATTTTAAGAGTGTCCCATGCTCCTCGTGTCTTTTCGGCCATGATAGAGTATCAGTTGTTATTGTTCAACTTCATCTTAATAACTCAGAAGATAGTTATATGGGCTTTTGTATTAACTTTAGATAATTTAATTTCCATGCAAAATGAGAAAAGCATATCTAACTTTTTCATTGTTACAGAGGACCAGCACTTCAGGTTGAATGGAGCCCTAAGCATGAAACTGTTCTGGCCTCTTCTGCTGCTGACAAAAGACTGATGGTTTGGGACCTTTCCAGGTATGCAATATTCAGTGCAAAATGCAGATGGCATTATCAAGCTGGATGTTGAATCTTGTTTTATCCCTGGAATAATAATCTCTATGGCACTAATGACAACCAAAGTAGAAAATGTTCTATCCTTTTTTCGTACTATGAGTATACTAATACTATTATTTACTTGATCGTAGAACGATTTACTGTTAAAAGGGTAAAGGTGAAGCATTAAGAAGATGTCCGTGTGATACTGCATCGAAGGATGTTAAAGAGAAATTTTGTTACTGATCTTGTGTTGATGCTTCTACCAATTTGTGATTGCCTTGCAATATAAAGTATGGTCTCATTCATAAGCTTGCTTTCATGAACTAATTCCTTGATGAGGACAGACCTCAACTTAGATCAATATAGATAAAATATTTACATATGAACACCAGTAGAAGCTGCTCTCTTGGGAATGGTTGAGATTCTATGACAATAGGATAGCATATTGAAATTTAGTAGGTCAGTCATGGCATTAGTTTAGCCTATGTAAAGAACATCTTGACAGCCTACGTCATGGGATAAATTTAGTAGGTCAGTCGTGGGATAAATTTACCCTATGTAAATAACATCTTGACAGCCTAAATTATGCCAGGGCTTCATCTACCATCTTTCTTCAAGCATGTATAGAGGACCATATCCTTTTTATTTTTTGAGTTTTGTTGGGAAAATTCGTGAATAATTTCCTTTGCTTTTTGTATGAACTGGATGCTCCTGAAAAAACTTGCAGATCCATAAGCATCTGCCCTGTAAGGGATGTATTTTGTTGGCTCTTGACTTTTGAGGAATTTGTAAACTTCCCAAAATGTTGAACTAAAATATTTTTGACAAGGCTAAGGTTGCCAAAGTAGGAGGCTAGAACAAAGCCGCCTTTTGACTAGTGCATGCTTTTAGAGCCAAGCTATGTGGAGTAATATTTCCTTGCATGTTGGATCAATGGTGCAAAACAGTGGAGGAAAAAAAAATGCAGCGATATTTAAAAAATGATAGAATCTGATTACCGATATGCAGGTATGTGATGATCTCGTGACATATGAGACGTTCTAAAACCAATATGGCTGATAGTTATGCGGGAAACATTTTATCATAGAACGCAAATCATATGAAAGCATATTGATATCAGATTCTATCATTAGATGGCATACGATATGCATCTGCTCCTCTCTTTTTTGTTTCTTTGAATCATGCTCTTCCTATCATACGATAAGTGGACCTTGAGTTTGTCATTTAAGTTTATACCCCATACTTTTTTGCGGCTGATCATTCATTTATTTTATCTGTTAACGCTCTATCTGCACCTATATTTCTGATCCGTCATAATAATACCCCAAAATTTAATTTCATTCCGTGAGATGCGCAGGATTGGAGATGAGCAAGCAGAAGAAGATGCAGAGGATGGACCACCTGAGCTTCTTTTTGTTCACGGGGGCCACACTGCTAAAATCTCAGAATTCTCATGGAACCCTGACGAGCCATGGGTCATTGCCAGTGTTGCGGAGGATAACATTCTCCAGGTTTGGCAGATGGCAGAGAGCATATATCGAGATGATTATAACGCACAAGAGGGTGGCGAATTGTCTGCTGCTGCATAGAGTTTTTGCGCAATCCTCTGTTGTTGCTGATGGAATAGAGCAAACAAGCAATCTTAAGAGCTATGCAATACTTGTATGCTTAACTGCCAATGTTGAGAATCATCATCAGACGCATCATTTTGTTTTTTTTGGATAATGGTGGTTCTGAAACTCAGTGTAGAACTGTACAAAAAACTTCTTAGTTAAGCAATCGTCTTTTCTTTTCTTTTCTTTTTGTCTTTTTCTTTTTGCCTTGCAGGCAATGATCCTATAGGAAGTCATGCTCCTTGAAAGTTTGACATGAAAACCGAAATCCTTTTTTTTTTTTTTTTGGGCAGAAACATGGTGAAGCTTGGAGGTGTGGGTATAATTGGTTGGTGGGAATTACGTTGTTGAGAAGGTGAAGTCTCCTTTGATTTATATGTCGGTCATTGAATAGCCTCTGAGACGAAATCATTTCGTTGAAGGGAGCATACATGTGCAGTGATTTAAACGCAACTGAGCTTTGATCCATGAGCACACTGATCATATGGACTGATTTTCATGCGTGTCATACGATAAAACTTAGGGTTTGAATGTCAAAAAGTTATTACAAAAATAGAAATACGGATTTTTTTAAGAAATAATTTATTTTTTTATTATTTTATATTTTTGTTTGATTTGAAATTTGGTATTTTATTTTATTTTAGTGCAATTAATGTAGTGTTATTTCAAATGATGTTTAAATGATATGGGAATATGCCAGTATTCTATTAGAAATAGATGAATATTTTTTTATAAATTTCAAAAATATCCTTGATCAAATGATAAGAAAAATAAATTATTAATTTATTTATTAATATAATTATTTAAATAAGTTATCTTTTATTGATTATTTTATTTTTATGATCTATTAAAAGTTTGCTTGTTATGTACATATATTGGTAACAGTTAGCAAGAAAAAAATGGATTATACATTATTATGTACTTATTTATTAGTAATGGTTAGTCAAGGCTACATTTTTTTCATTCTTTATATTTAATATCATGAATTTTTTTAATAGAGAAGGTAATGGTTAAATTTTTTTTTAACCATTGCCTTTGGAATACGGTAAATGAGAATAGAACTATTTTATTGGGGAGTATGGAATATGAATTTTAGAATAAGAATGTTTGACTGAAATATTAATTTTTAAAAGACTTATCATCTTTTCTTATATCTATTTAAAGGAATAATATGAAGTAAGGCCTTATTAAAATAGGGTATCTAAACGTTACCATTAAGTCTTGGCATATACGCGGGCAATGCGGTAAGGCTTTTCCTTATATGAATGCAATTATTTATAGATGCAATTAAAAATGACGATCTCTTTATGTGCGGTTCGCTAGCTCCTTGTCCTTCGCATCCTCATGTGATGAGCAACAAGAGGATGGAAAACAGAAAGCGAATAGCATCCAAGTCTTTTTTTTTTTTTGGAACATGCGGTCAATCATACAAATCTAATGTGAGTCAGTTCAGATACATCAGAATCCAAAATTTGCTACAAAAGAAGAGGATAGGGGTTACCCGGTCTCCAGATCCAGTATCCAGCATGCTGAGCAACCGAGGCCATCGCCCAGTCCGCCGTCGAATTGGCTTCGCGATAAATATAACAGATCTGGACAGTACTAATCTCCCGCAAAATAGCCCAAACATCCCTCAGGATTGGATTTGAGAGTCCATCATCACCATTCTCCTTCTGCAACCAAGATATGACCGTCATAGAATCACCCTCAATCATGATCCTATGAGCATGGAGAGTCCTAGCGGCATAAGAAATACCCGCCCAAGCAGCTAAGAGCTCTGTCATCGGAACAGAGGAGTCCAGAGAACCAAAACCTCCCGCCGCCACCATATCACCTAGTGGCCCTCGAATGATGAATACCGAACCCGCAGCTCTACCTCGGACACTCCCGTCGAAGTTGATTTTGACAAACCCTGGAGGGGAGGCTCCCAAGAAATGAAAACCGTATACCGGCTCGCTGCCAAAGCAATAGGGGAACCCTAGAGGCCAGAGCCATCAAAACCAACAGCACTACTAGCACGGGCACAATCCGCGTCAACGACCAAATCTGCCTCACAATCCTATGATAATGGATCCTGTCATTCGAGAAGATGAGCTGATTTCTCGACATCCAAATTTGATAAGTCGTGGCAGACCAAAGACCACGCATATACTGAGAACCCCACCGGATCTAATGGAAGAAAGACAAGCGAGGGGAGGCCATATCATCCGATCTACTAGAATATCCCATAAGATGCCATATCCGTCTAGCTCTGGGACAGATGAAAATAGCATGATCAGAAGACTCCTCCTCCTGACTACATATAGGACAGATTGGCTGGATAAATAGGCCCCTCCGAGAGAGAAGGAGACAAGTAGGAAGGTTGTCCCAAAGAAGCTTCTAAATAAATATCTGAACTCTGGGAAGGATGGGAAGCTTTCAAATCCAAGCAGCATCCTCCGTGTGCTGATCCTGCGGTCTGAACATCTTCATAAGGTCCTTAAATGGGGCCCTAGGGAGACAAGATCTATGCCAAAGCCGAGAATCAACAGAGCAGGTAGGCATAAGAGGCAGGGAGAAAATCCGTCGAGCCAGCTCCATTCCAAAGAAATGGGTCACCGAGGGAATATGCCATGAGGGAGGGTCTGAGGAAATCAGATCCTTAACCCTAAGAGTGGAGGGGGCTTCCATATTAATAAAAGAGGGCCACCTAGAAAGAGGGAGCTCATAAATCCAAGTATCCTGGATGACATCAATCGAAGAACCATCATCGATCATCCAAGAGATATTCTCCAGGATATCCTGACCATAAGTACAAACCTCCTTCCAAAAGGAGGAAGATCCCCAAGATGGCAGTATGAGTGAGCCAGCCACCCAATCATCATATCTCGCTCGCATCAGAGAACTCCAAAGACACTGCGGCTCCAGGAGGAATCGCGAAGCGTGTCTGGCCAGAAGAGCTTTCCTTCTAACCATCAGAGACTAAATCCCAAGACCACCTTCATGGATAGGCATACAAACCATATCCCAGGATAAGAGGTGAATACTATGACCATCTTGCATAGAAGCCCATAGAAAATCTCTGAAGCATCGCTCAATCCTCCTAAGACAAGTGATCGGAATGGCAGCGTTCGACAGAAGGTACAATGGAAGAGAAGAAAGAACCGATCGAATGATGATGACCCTTGCCATCATAGATAAACTAGTGACCTGCCATCCCTTAATACGCTGATGAATCCGTCTCTCAAGCTCAGAATAGTTAGAACATCGGGGCCATCTACCAGTAATGGGGATCCCCAAATACATAAATCTATCAGTCTGAGTCGTGATACCCGATAAATTAATGATGGCTTCCCTTGTAGATCTGGAAGTCTTCGGACTGAAACATATGGAGGACTTTAGAAAATTAACCCTCTGACCCGAAGCCTCACAATAATGCTGCAAAATAGAGTGAAAAGAAGCCGCATTATCAATGGAAGCATGACCCAGGAGAATACAATCATCTGCAAAAAGAAGATGAGAGATCGAAGGGCCCTCACTCCCAGCCATAAAAGGAAGAATCCACCGGTCCTGCTGAGCCTGGTGAAAAGCCCGAGAAAGATCATCCGCAGCTAAAATAAACAGCAAAGGGGATAAAGGACATCCCTATTTCAGACCCACCGATGAGTGAAAAAACACAGTCGGCTTCCCATTGATAATCAAAGCAAAGGAAGGCCCCTGAATACAATCCATAATCCACTCAATAAACAGCTCATCAAACCCAAACTCCTGAAGAGAGTGGTACAGAAAAGCCCAACTCATCCTATCATAAGCTCTCTCCATATCAAGCTTAACCGCCATAAGGCACCGACTCGCCGGGGCTCTATGAAGATCATGCATAAACTCCTGAGCAATGAGAACGTTATCCGATATGGAATGCCCTCTAATAAAAGCCTCCTGCTCAATAGAGATGAGGCGCGGAATCACTCAGCGAAGACGGCCAGCTAGAAGACGCGCACATACCTTATACAGAGTAGTGCATAGACTAATAGGTCTGAAATGCTGCGGAAGAGAAGCATCCGAACGCTTAGGCACTAAAGTAATAAGAGTCCGGTTCCATTCTACAGGAATATTTTTAGATTGGAAGACAATCTGAATAGCCTAAACCATCTCCTGCTCCACAATATCCCAATAGTGGCGATAAAAAAGAGGCGGAAAGCCATCAGGCCCATGGGCCTTATCCGGACCTAGCTCCCACAGAGCCATCCGGATCTCCTCCGCAATGATCGGACTGACCAACATCTCATTATCCAGGGAGGAAAACTTCTTGGAATCAGGAACCCTGACAACCGGATCCCCATGACCAGTGGAATCAGCCCATCTAGACTAAAAGAAATGGAGCATCATATCCCGAATAGAGTGGATGTCCTCCTCATCATGCCCCTCCGCATCAACTAACCTCCGGATCCTATTAGCGGCTCTCCGCTTTAAGGTAGCCTGGTGGAAAAATTCGGTATTGCGGTCCCCCTCACATATCCACTGAACCCTTGACCTTTGTCTCCAATATATCTCCTATTGACGAAGAAGAGAGTGGTGACGAGCAAGCAAGTCCCAAAGAGAATAGAGGTCCACGTCCAGCAGAAACCCATCCTGGTCCTCCTTCGCCTGGAAGGCAGTAATATCGGCTTCAACTAATTCAACTTGTCTAACCAGATTCCCCACCTCCAACCTATTCCATCTGTAAAGACAGCACCTAGCCATCATAAGACACCTAGATAAATGATAAATAGCATTGCCCTTAACAAGAAGATGCCAAATCTGAGAAATGATAGACCGAGCAGCAGAATGGACTGTCCAAAAATGCTCGAATCTAAACTATCTATGCTGACTCTGATCAACTTCCGTAGAAATCAAAATGGGGCAATGATCGGAGGCAATTCTGGGAAGGTGTGCAACAGAAACCGCAGGATACATATGAAGCCATTGAGCCGTAGCCATAGCTCTGTCCAGTCTCTTCCAAACTCGAGCAGAGCCCTGCCGGTTATTATACCAGGTGAATTGGGTCTCCGAATACCCCAAATCGAGCAACCCCAAAGACCCAATAAAAGTTCTAAATTCATTGATGTCAGCTGAGTCCACAACCCGTCTGCCCCTACGTTTTTCATTGGCCTCAGTGATATAGTTAAAATCTCCAGCAATAATGGCTGGGAGACCTTGGGCAAGGAGGGAAAGCAACTCAGACCAGAGTATCCGTCTCTCCTGATAATTCGTACTGGCATAAACAGCCGAAAGAAGCCAGGGGTTAGACGACCCTTCAGAGACAAGAAGACCAATCTGCTGGTTACACTAGTAAAAAGCATCAATCGTAACAGCATATTCGCGCCAAATAGACAAGATACCCCCTGACATACCAACAGCCTCCACCGCATACGAGGACCAAGACCGGGAAATCTGTCTCCGAAACTGAGCCGGAGACTCACCCGATAACCTGGTTTCCAAAAGAACACATATATTAAAATTATATAACTGCAACAATCTGCCAAACGAGGATCGAAAGGAAAGTTTTCGAGCTCCTCAAACATTCCAAATTAATATTTTCATTTACAAACTGGAGGAAGCTAGGACCCCTCCCTGGTCCTCCACCATAGCCATATCAGAAAGGCACCCATTGGTCAAGGTGCCACCCTCAAGAGTCATAGATGAATCGGCCTTCAGCCCAACCGAGTCACCACCTAGAACAGCAAACCGAAGAGATTGATCCGATGACAGGGATCCAGAACTAAGTGTCGTATTATCTTCATCCGAACCCAGCACAAGCAAACCGACAGCCCTAACAGGGCAGACCATCTCCACCTTCCGTACTCCCTCCTAACAAGATGAGGGCAGAGTCAACTTATCTAGAGAAATGAAACTAACCCCGATACATTTAGACATAGGGGCTTTGCCTTTCCCCTTCCGTTTCTCAACTTTGGATATTGATCTCGGAGCCTGGCAATCACCTGGTCTCGCCCTTTTAAGAGGACCCGGACAAGCATCCCTACTAACCTGATAACCACCTGCATCCGAGCCTGATCCAACAGATGCAAAAGGGTTTTTAGTCAGTTGAGAGTGAGTGGAGCCAGATTCAGAAGAGCCCCCCTTCTCAGTCAGCTTCAGAAGCTTATCAGTAGATTGAAAACCGGCACCAACCAATAGTCCCGGCATGGCCTCCTTAACTGGAACATTAACTGGGCACCCCTTCTCCACATCAACTATAGGACTAGCCGAACCAATGTCTGGCACCACTACCACCCTCGTCGATGCAGGCACCCTCCGGTGGGCCACCTTCAGAGGAGAGCTCCACTCGCCAACCTCTCCAGCACCCGATCGGCGGTCAGAAGCCATTTGCTGCGGAGCAGAACCAGACCCAGAGACACCAGGTGGAACCTTAGGAATAGGCATCCTCCTCTCCTCCTGCTGAAGCCCAGAAACAACCCGACGATGACGAACAGCAGTCAACCATGGGCCAAAGACCGGAGAGGGCGCACCTTCCACAACGCCAGACCCAGCCGGAACAGCGCAAGATCCACTAAGGTAAATCGACCCACAGCTTGAACAGATTCCTTCCAAATTTTCAAAGGCAAATTGCTTCCAGAAGGGGAGATTAATGCCCTGAATTCGGGTTCCTGGCCGAAGAGGACGACAGAGATCAACCCTAAGATAAACTCTAGCAAACCTGCCTCTGCTTCTGGCCAGAGTAGGAGCATCCGCACAGATAAATTTACCCGCAGGCTCCGTAATCGCCCTGAGGAAATCCACCTTCCAAAATTCCATTGGAAGGTTTGGCAGTCGCACCCAAAGTAGAGCAGAAGGAATGGCATCCTCAGCCAGAATAAACTCCGGTGTCCATGGTTCCAATCCAATGACCTGACCATTAATGACCCATGGCCGATTCAAGACCAGATCAAAAGCATTCAGGTCTTCAAATCGGAAGATGTGGCACCTAAATGCCAAGCTAACGGGGACGATTTCTCCCTAGATTCCGGCACGTCTGAACTCCCTGACGTACGCAGCCGTCGGAACCCACTTCTGAAATGAGCGAGCAAGGATGGCACACCCCTGCCATCCAGCCATCTTCACTTCCAACTCCACCGCCGGGATACTTACTACATCCGGAAAAGAGGTCTCCAGTGTCGCCACCTCAGCCGGGGAAGGTGACGGAGAGACCCAGATGAAGCCGGACGCACCCACCTTCTGGCCAGAGACCCGACCACAGGATCCCCCATCGGTCGCCATGGGAGACAAGGGGACACCAGGGGAAAGACTTCGTGGAAGACACAGCCATAGATGATGACGGTCGCCAAAGATCGGGGAAGACAAAAGCTGGAGCACAAATCTTAAAGACAACCTTTGAACAGAACAGAGATGCTTTAAGAATCGGGTGCATCAAAATACCTATAGCAGTTTCGTCACAGCAGGATAGAGATGCCACAGTAATCGGGACAGTTTCACCATAGCGATAGGCTCGGAAAAACCGCACCTATACGGAAACACCATGAAAATCGCCACGGAAATTGCCACACAATCGCCACGGAAATCGCGCTTCGACTCCTTTCATAGATGTCTTCATGTGGCAGCTAGTCTTATCCTTTGGAATCCAATTCTTGGAACGGTCACCTATTTGGCACCAGAAATGTTCGCGTGACGCGGCTGACGCTGGCTCGTTAGTTATGCAAGATTCTGTTAAGGCTACATGAATACATATTTTAGAGGTGGGCATTGATCATGTCTTGCCAGGCTCACTATGTGATTTCAATTATCGTGCCATATTTAGTACGGTCTAGTAATAAATAGGCTATGCTAGGCATGATACGATAAAAAATATTAAGACTCGACATAGTCCGTGATCCAAAATGGGCCATGGGCCATACCAAATCGTGCCAGGCACGGCCCACCATGGGCCATGCCTGGCATGGCCCGTAATGGCTATATAGCCGTTTAGGAGGGGTTTTGATCATTTTACCCTTCCCAACAGCCATTAATAGCTATATTAAAGGATATTTTTGGAAGAAAAAAACTTTAGGACTTCTATAAATAGCCTATTCCACCCTCATTCTCACCGCACCAAACCAACTCTTCTCTATTACTACTATTTCTCTCTTCTAACAAGTGCTCTAGCAGATTAGTAATTTAATTTTTAGTTTACAAGTATTCTTGCAAGTGGTAAGTGCCAAGTGTTCAAGTGCTACACAAGAGAAGGTTCTTGTTGAGAAGTACAAGAGAAAAGAGATCGCTTCTTATTGAAAGGTGAGAGAGCACAAAGGAAGCTCACAAATTTCGGTTCCACGCCTCTATCTTTGATTCTCTTCTCAATTCTTTCTTGTGGGTTAGTTTTTATTTTTTTGTATTATTAATTAAAATTTTTAGATATGATATCTTTTGACGAAAGTAATTTTAACATGCACCCTTTTTCTGAGGGCAAGGAAACTAATTCCCAATCCCAACCCCAATCCCAAGTTTCCTCTAGAGCCAATGTCAATGAATGTCAAACCTCTTATTGTAAGAAGACTAATGATGTTTGAAATGATTTCGATAAAATTATGGTTGATGGAGTCTACAAAGCAAAATATAGAAAATGTGTAAAACTTTACGGTCGTTCTGGTACTAGGGAACAGGGTATTTAAAAAGACATTAAGAGACTCATAGGATGCATGATTTCCATCAGCAATGTATCCTTAATATACAAGAGGGATCACTTGTAGGTAATTTTGCATATAACCATAAAAATCAGAGGAAATTACTTGTAAGATGGATAGTTCAGGTGAATTACCTTTTAGTTTATCTGAATCTTATAATTTTGAACGATATGTTCAATTAGGCCTCCAACCTGCTTATAGAAAAACTAGTAGGCGTACATTTAGAAGAGTGGTTATGCAAACTTTTTAACAATGAAACAAAGTTTAACTAAAACTCTCGTAAATTTAAATGCTAGAATTTCTTTAACTTCTGATATTTAGTCGGCATTTGTAGGTTGTAATTGTTTTATTGCTATTACTGCTCATTATATTAATAATGATTGGCAACTAAATAAATAAGCTTTTCGTGCTTTTGATTTTCTGCATTCGGGACAACAAATTTCAAATGTTATTTATCAAACTGTATGCTCAATAATATTAATAATAAAATAATATCTATTATTTTTGATAATGCATCTAATAATAATTATGCTGTTGCATTATTAAATGGCTCTTTGCATCCCATTTTAGATGGATAATTATTTTATATTAGATGTGCATGTCATATATTAAATCTTTCTGCTTAATCTGGCATGGAGATAATTCAAGAGGTTATTTCAAAAATTAGAAATGCAATTTCTTTTATTCATGCTTCAAGGTCAAGACTTCAAGAATTTAAATAATTATGTATAGATCATGGTAAACGTTTTAAAAAATTTAAACTTGATATAATTATTCATTGGAATAGTACTTATACTATGATACATGATGCACATCCATATAAGAACTTATTAAGTGTTTATATTAATGATCGTAGATTAGGATTTACGTTGACTGAAATTGATTGTCATCAAGATAAAATTTTAGAAGATTTTTTTTTGTTACTTTTTATGATGCTACAAATGTTCTTTCAGGTATTTATTACCCAACTTTTTGTTTATTTTTATAAAAAGCATATGTAATTAATGAAAAATTTAAAGAATATAGATATCATGAATATTATATATAATATGGAAACTATATGGAATGAATATTGGAATAGGATATGCCCATTACATAACTTAGCTGCTATTTTTGATCCTATAGTTAAATTAAATGACGTAAATTTTTTAATTGATCAATATTATGAAAATATGAATCAAAATTCTGAACCTGCTAAATATGAGGTAACACCTTCTTCTTCTAGATCTTGTTCATCATCTATTTTTCATTCATTAGAAAACACGCACATGCTTCATTTCTTCATCTTTAAGTAATGAATTAAAATTTTATTTATGAAACGATCTTCATTCTGCATATGATGAAGATTAAATAAAAAGTCTAGATGTATTAGCTTGATGGAAGAATGTTAGAAATTAATATGCTATTATGTCTGCCATTGCACGAGATATTTTAATTGTGAGTCGACGTGTTTTTGGAAGAAAAAAGAAGTAGGATGACTAGCGAGAGGGTTTAGATATTTCTCTGTTTTAAAGATTGGTTGGATGCTGAGACGAGGCTTCAAGATAAAGGTGGACATGATTTAACCAACCATGATGATCAAAATACTACTGATGAGTGAATATCTCTATTTTTATAATTATATATTTTATTTTTTTAATTATTAAAGTGAGCCATCTCTATTTTTTCTCCTTTCTTATTGTATTATGTTATGGAGGTCAGGCCTAGCCCCCCTTTCTTCATATACCATTTTAATTTTAAATTAATAAATTGATAAGAATTTATGCCAAATCCTTCACCATTAAAATGACTTTATATTAATAATTTTTTTTATTAATAATTATTATTTATTTAATTTTTTAATAAAATTTATTTATCAAGCACTTATTCAGGCCATATGATTCAGACCCACGTCGATCATGCCTGACACGGCCGTGCCGGCACGCCTCTAACATATTTCCACCCCGTTCACCTCTCGCGCTCTAACGCTAGTTTTATCCTTCGGAATATCACTCGCCTACTTGGTACCAGAAATGATCGCGTGTCACAGCTGTCGCCGACTCGCCAACGTCTCACCGTTTGTTATGCAAGATTCCGTTAAGACGGAATTCCACCCCGCTTTCCCTCTCACGATTTATCAATTACCGTCCTTTGACCGTCATATGATAATGATATAAATAAAGAACCTTGTCGATCGACGCCGCAAGCGAAGCACCAGAATCCGCTGGTCCTAATACTTGCAATAGAGGGCGGAGTAAAGCGAGTGTGAGATAAGGAAGAGAAGGCGACCGCAAAACGAGGTCCGAAAAGGCGCATCCTATGACCTCTCCCCGCTTTCCTCGTCGTCTTGCCCAAATCGCTGCTCTCCGAGCGAGGTCTCAGTTTCGCCATGGCGGACTACGTCCCACTTAGCGGAGGGAGCGTAGAAGGGGAAGCACCACCAGAGGAGAAGAGGAAGAGGTCCACGAGCCCTCGGCTCGCTTCTCTCGACGTCTTCCGAGGCCTCTCCATCGCTGTAAGCTCTCCCTCCCTCTCTTTCTTTCTTTGTAACAATTTCTCTGAATTCCAATCGATGTGTGGGAGTGATGAATTGGGAGCTTTGTGCTATTTTTTCGAGGCAAGATCTAGTGGTTATGCTGGATATGGAAGGTGGGCACTAAGATTGTGAGGTTATTTCGAGATGGAAGTATAGTGCCATATCATTTAATTTGTTTAGAAAAGAGGCCCCCCGAAACTTGCAATTTTTTTTTCCTGAATTTTTATGGGATTTTACATGGATGTGCTATTAAGGTTTATTTAGCTTTTGGGAAAATAAAAACTTCAATCGATAGATTTTCGCATCAAAAATTAATCTCGACAACTTTCAATTCTAGAGGTGTAGTTCTTCTTCTCACGGGCATTGTGTTAACTGCACTGATTACTTTGCTGTGTCTGCACTGTGCAAATAAATTTTAAGCGGCTCCATGTCCTCAACAGCTTTCGCAGAGTTGTTGTTGATGCACCCAATGCTTTGTCTGTTTCCATGGTACCACGTAATTATCTTGGACAATGTTTCTGTTGGCTCTTTTCATTATATGATTTTCAATTTGGTAATTCATCAACATCTTTAAGGATGATATCTATTTTGATATAATGGTGCTATGATACTTATTCTTTTTTTTTTTCTTTTCTTGCAGCTTATGATATTCGTTGATTATGCTGGTTCTATTTTTCCATTTATTGTTCATTGCCCTTGGAATGGCGTGCACCTAGCAGACTTCGTGATGCCATTTTTTCTTTTCATTGCTGGAGTTCTCTTGCACTTGTCTACAAGGTGCTGTGATATCCTGTCTCTTGTAAATCGTCTCATCATTTTCTGGTAACATGCTATGGTTTCCCTATGGCATTTAATATCTAAAACCAGTCATCTCCATTATATATAATTTTAAAGGTATGGACTGCTTGTCATAAAAGATTTAGTGTGCAGTTATGAAAATGTTGAATAAACCAACGACCTCGTCACTATATTCTGTAACCTAGTACAGGTTTTATTGCTGCAGTTGGTGATGCTTGTATTACCCCTTGGGCAGCATAATTTGATAATTGCAGATAGATGTGGTTAACTATGTTAGCAGTTTCGTAATTGTGTAGATGATTTCTTCGGTCTTTTTTCAGGTTCAATTGTCAACCTTTTGTATATCCAAATGTCAATACAGTTTTCTAATGATTTGAGGATTACCATTTTTATCTCACGGGCAGTCCAACACTTTAGAGGTTATCTAGGTGGGTTGCCCAAATTTGGACATCTTGGGAATGCTGATCTGATTAAATAGTTTACCAATGATAATTAAAAGTAGTCATCTCACAATATATGAATTACCTTGTGGACTTGTCTTCTCAAGTTAGGCAATATATTTTGTCCCCTACTTGTATTGTACTAATTCACGGGGGCTTGTGCCTATTATAATTATATATAGAATGTTTGCTTCCTGATGTAAGGGATTTGCAATACATCTGACATCCTTTGCTTCAAGCTTCATGGTATTAGAGCTCTGAATCCAGATTTAGGGTTCCTTATATGAGTTCTGAATATTCTTGTGGAAGTTTGACTCATTCTAAGGCAACTCCCATTATTGGAATTGATTGCCGCATGAATACAATGCCATGGTACTTTTTTTTTCCTCTATGGGAACTCCTAGTCATCCTTTTGGTGGTTCCAGATGGATGCATTAATCATTCCATCAAACTGTTCTATTCTTTGATGTAATAATAACAGCCTCTGTTTGTTTACAGTTGCTGCCGCACATTCGATTTTTAACTCCATCTTTGCTCATTTCAGGACTCAGGTTGCCATTCAATGCTTTCATTGAGACTTAGAGCCTAATATCACAATACTCAACTCAACTCAACTCAACTAAGCCTAATATCACAATGCTAAGTAGAAATCTATGTTCCTGAGTTTTGAAAATTTTATCCTTTTCCTGCTTAAAATTGGGTTCCAGGAAACATGTTGTCTGGGTTGTTAGCCCCATGACAAATTTAATTTTCATTCAAATTTTCTATGTCACCTTTTCCTTTATGAAGTTGAATTTGCACGTTGATGGGCAGTAAATGCAAAACCATCAAGGCTACTTTCGCATGTCTAAAATGTGATGTTTGTTTTAAGTAAAAAGATACTCGTAGAATATAATCAATCATTTACTTATGCCATTATAAGAAAAAAATTCTGTAACATCATTCTTCTCCTTTTCTAACTCATATATGTTCATGACTTAGTGTTGGCTCAAATTGCTAAATAGTAGCTTCAATTTTATGTGCTTTTGTTTTCTTGATATTAATGATTGAAGAAAATTTTCTTTGTTTTTTTCAGAAAATACCTAATAAACTCCAAGCAACACAGAAAGCGATGCTAAGAGCAATAAAACTCTTCATGCTTGGTATTCTTCTTCAAGGTAATAATATTGAAATCAGAACTATTCTCTGGCAAAATTTTCAATAAACATTCTAAGTGATTACTTAGTGTCTAGTGTCTTTGGCAAAAGTTTATGCAAATTCATGTTTATGCTAGTTATTTTTAATGTTGTACCCCGAAAGAACTATTGATGCAGCAAATCAAAATCTGCAGGGCCCAAGCCAGAGAAAATATGCTATGTCTACTCAACTTTCTTATGTTGGTGCAAAGGACACCAAAACAACCAGTTAATCATTACCCCATATTTTGTGCCTGTCTCTTGGTATGCTTTATGGTCAAGATGATGTTATGTAAAATTGAAATGCATTGAATGAAACTCCAAATGCAAGTTTGAAGATTCTAATGTGACTGAAGCAACTTAGTTTTTGCAGTCTGGCATTTGCTTCATATTAATTCACTTGTTTATACCCTCTTGAGTTCTATAAGTATATCTTTGTAGTTTTTCGACTTGCCTGGTGGTTTTTGGTCTAGTTATGAGATGCTAATTGATTTATTTTTTATCATTCAAATTTCATGCTTGATTCATCAAAATAAATTTTACAAGTCATCTGTTAAAACTGTTCCAACTTAAGTTACCGTATCAACAGTTTATCTTGTTTACTTTAAACAACATAATATTAATGCTAGATATAATAAAATATTTTAACATTCAAACCATAAACTAACATTTGTTTAGGCAACATGCAACTTGATCATTTGATTTGGTAGTTTCAAAATTCTTCTGAGGAAAATGTTCTATATCAGCATGCTTTGTTTGTTCTGTTAGATTTGAATTCTTGCCACTTCTGAAATACTTCAGATTGCGGTAATCGGACCAGCAATCATAGGACCAATACCTGGTCATAGGTTCTTGATAATCTCGTGAAATGCTTGAATTCTTTATGTAATTCATGGAGCCAAAGATTAGTTTATGCAACATTTTAAAGTTGAATGTTCAGTATCAAATCTGTTTTTTCCCTTTTGGACTAGGGGGTTTACATTTTCAGAGCCTTCTTGTTCTTTCTAAGCTCTGTCAGATTTCCTATTCTTATATTATATTGTAGTGCTGCTTTGTTATCCTTATATCATATCAAAGAGTATGAAGAGAAGCACAAACATAGTGCTGCATGCTGTCTCAGCAGAATTTTCCTTATTGTGTGCATCTGGGTTCAATTATTTGCTTTTTCTCTTAACATGACTAGGAAAAGTTTTTATTATTTTACTTTTGATTCATGGTTAGAATTGAGTCTAAATTCTCTGATCTTGATATATTATTGAAATTATTATAATCCAAGAACTGTCTTAATTTCAGGTGGTTACTTTCATGGAATAAATTCCTTGACTTATGGTGTTGATATTGAAAAAATTCGATGGCTTGGTATTTTACAGGTACTATATCATAGAAGTCATCTCCTTAATATCTGAAAGCTTTTTCCATTTTTAAGTGATTTGAGATTATGTGTGATTGTCTGTATAACTCCTAGAGATGCCCTTATTCTAAATAACTGTAATGTGATTGTTTTTAAGCAAGTATTTGTCGCCAGTGCATCTCTTCTTGTTTGTTCTCTTCAGCTTTAAACTTATTGAGTGGCAGCTTTAAAGTTATTGAGTGGTGTACTTATGCATTCCATCTGTCATGAGGTGTAGAGGATAGCTATCGGATACATTATTGCCGCTTTATGCGAAATATGGCTCTCAAGCATCACGGTGAAGGAGTTGGGACGTGGAATCTTCAAGAATTATTATCTCCACTGGTATGAAACTGATGAGACAAATGTTATGGTAGTTACAATATGTTAATTATCATTGAGATTGTTGATTTACACAACTTTTTATATTATGAGTGATGGATCTTTAATGTTGATTGCTGAATCAATTATAGCTCTAGGTGCTGATACGCTTGGTTTCATTTAGGGGCTGTTTGGTTTGCTGCAATTAGGATCCAATTGTTGCATGTGACTAAGAATGACTTGCAGGTAGACATTTACAGCTGTTTGGTTGCTGCAAGTCACTCCTGTTGCAGGCAACCAAGTTGCTGCGTTGGGGACTTCCTCTGCAAGTACTTTTCAGCTTTCTAACTATTTAATCTTAACACATTGTATTTCAATTGATTATTATCATAATATGCATTATCAATAATAGTGTATAATAATATATAATTATTTTAATATCAAATAGTATTTGTTAAAATATAATAACTGTAATAATCATATAAAAATAACATTACTATTGTTGTGATAGTAATGACGATAACATTATTATTATATTATTATAATTCTTTTTATAGTTACTATTGTGCAATTTTATAATAATTAATGCAATAATATATTATATTACTATAGTTATGTTAATAAAATTATTATATCATCATAATTCTTATTACGATCTTTACCATATGATATTACAATAAAATAATTATAATATAATATAGTAATGGTATAACAAATATTACATATGATCATAATAAATAATATTATAATAAAATAATAATTATTATATTAATATTATAAATTATCATTATTATAAAATTTGTAATATCGCTATTAGATATTGTATTCGTACGCTACCAGATCAATATAATAAGGCTGGTAGGGTATGATATACACTTCTTACCAAGATAGCTCAAGATAGCTCAGGGGTGCTTTTTATGATAGAATTGCTCCAAAATGGGATGGTATGGGACAGTACCAAGACTATATTGGTTAGTACCAACTGGAATTGAGTGGTTCTGCTTGGTTCATATGGACCTGTTCGCATACCAAACCAGCTAACAGATGTCATTCAACAATTGAGTAGCAACATGCTGAGGTGCAGAAAGCAGTTCAGCCCCGTGCATAGGAAGATCCATGGGCACTAGTTAGGCGTGATATGCCCTGAGCCAGGCAGTTTGAGCTGCTTTTGCGATATGTTGTCCCATGGTATTGAAAATGTAGATTATGACTTGTTTCGGCATCATACAAGCAAATAGGTGCAAATGCATTTGTAATTGTCAATTTACAAGCAACCACCCAAAAGAGCCTTTTGCAACTGCTAATACAAATGCAGAATTTTTTGCCTGCTGCTGCAAATACTATTGCAGGCAACCAAACAACCCCTTATAAGATATCTACATGTGCTTACATATTGTGCCTGGGCTTTACTGGATAAAGTGGTTTCTTTAATGATGTAATCTTTAGAAAAAGGAAAAAATAAGTAGCATTTCTTGACACCTTTTGGTTTGGGTTATGCCCAAGTAAATTTGAACGCATCAAGGTTGCAGAGCAACCTTATCCAGCAACAGAGCTATAATCCAGACCTCATCCTTTAATTTTTTTTTTTTTTAAAAGTTGCACATGAGGCATTTGTAGTATATCTCTCCAATATAGTTAATAGTGCACATAAATTTAGGCAATTGTGTATTCCAGAATTTTTCAAATTCTTGCTACAATGGCCTTTCACGAGGATAATTTAGTTCAAAAAATTGCATGAAGTTTACTTTTTTCTTCCATACCAATGCTCATTCATGTGTTTGCTCTAGTTACATTTGGATCATTTGTTTGTATTAGTTTCATTTGATTGCTACATATGTCTTACTTAAAAAATGCTGATGGGTACTGGCAAACCTGTGGATTGAGAGAGATGTTTCATAACACTTGTTTACTGCTGGCCTATATATTTGATTGCTTTCCCATCTGTGCGTTAATTGTTTCTGCTGACTCAAATGTGCATCTTAGTCTTTCTTCTGCAACACCTTTTGTCTCAAATTTTAATATTCTTGCTTTCAGATTTTGTTTATTTCCTTTGCTGATGCATCTGGTGCATTCTTCCATTGCTATTCCTGGAGAGAGTGGTCTAGAATATAAAAGGATTGCTTAAAGTTAATAATTAATTGTATGGCTGTGCTCCATCCCAGTTCATTTGTGGCTGTTTGGTTGGATTCTTGAGGACAGCTGTACACTTGACACCATTGCTACGTAATTCTAATACTAGATTTTTGTTACAATATGATTACATAGACTACATATCAAGTTTTAATTAATTTATATACACAAACCTGCTTTCACTTGTCAAATGTGCACGCACATGGACATTTCATTTATGCTACTTTTTAAATGAAAAGTCAAATATTCTAAAACTCTAATGCATAACACCATGTTAACTTATGAGATATTCGGTTGGTCTTGCACACCCTGATGTAAGATGTTATCGGTTTAGGTGGATCTGCCTTTTGTTTCAACTTTATAAAGGCAAAGCAATTGGGAAAAACACTATCATTTTAGCACTAAGCTAAACTTTGTTCAAATCTCCCATAAACTATGCTGGAGAAAAATACAAAATCATTGAACAGTTCTTGGTACTTTAAAACAAATAAACCTAGGAATCATCATTTTATCATTGTAAAAGGCCCCATAGTTTGCATTAAGTTTGCTGTTTTATCCATAATTTTCTTTTTTCTTTCGGTAAAAGGGGCAGGAGTGGGAAATGCTCCAGATTTCTGGAGGAGGCCTGCTCATCAAATCTTCCATAACAAAATAAATATAATCAGGTTAGGCTTGATTATGTAGAGTATCAAATGATATTGCCTATATACAATAAGTCCTGATCTGAAGTTCTCATGGGATGCCCACATTACTCTATGCTATGCTACTTCCCAGTAAGGGTCAGAAAGGGGCATATAATGCATCCACTGATTAATGAGGGCAGTACCATGTGTAGAAGATTTAAGATAGTGTGGTCACGAGCGTGCAAGAAAAATATTAGAGATATGTTACTACATATAGAGAATTTATAATATAATAGTATACACAGAAAGGGTCATATAATGCATCCACCAATGCTGAAGATTCAAGACGTTGTGATCACCATAGTGGTATACACAACAGCATAAAAGAAAAATATTAGAAGTGTGTTACTATGTATAATCTATAATATAATGGTATGCACAATTCACAGTAGCAGCTTGCAGGTAGCCTTGATATATTGTTTTGTCATTTCATGTTTTGTTTCTTCATGGTAGAATACTTTGCAGATAAATATTTTTATGGTCATTATCTTTGCTGTTTAAATGATCCCTGTAAATACTCTTAATAACTAAAAATGATGATTAGTGATGACCGCTAACAGAGATTATTCCTTTTTGTTATTGTTTGTTCTACTTCCTTTACAGGGTTATTGTATTTTTGCTATCTGGCATATACTTGGGGCTGTTATATGGCTTGTACGTTCCAGATTGGCAGCTTACAGTGCAACAGATGTCTTCAAATTCTTCGAATAACAGCTGTGTTATCAAAATGGTAAGATCTTATTATTGTCTATTTTATAATGTATGTTTTATATTGGTTAGTTCTTTTGCAATCTGTTAGATCTGTTTTTTCAGGTGAAGTGTGGTGTAAGAGGTGATCTTGGACCTGCATGTAACTCAGCTGGAATGATTGATCGCTTTGTCCTTGGGATTGATCACTTATACAGGAAGCCTGTATATAGAAACTTAGAGGTATTCTTAACTAGAGTACGATGATTAAATTATTTTTGAAGTTACATGTTTTTTTGTTGAACCAATGTCCCTAATCAATAGGAATGTAGGACTGCGGAGGATGGTCAAGTATTGGATACCTCACCTTCATGGTGCCAGGCTCCATTTGATCCAGAAGGCATTTTGGGGTAAATGGTTTTAATTATTTTATATTTGTGTAATTCAACTATGTATCCAATTAAATTAATTATTCTGTTTCTAATGTCTTATAATTTACTGTGAAGTTTGATGGGACAACTGTCATTTTTATTATAACTTGTTAACCTGTCTTAATATACCAAATCAACTTCTAAGCAAGAGTATTATAACAATTCTATTTACCAATTGGAAAATCACTAGGGAGCTTCAATAGAACTACCCTGCAATGATAAAGTCATGACTCATCCCATCATATTTGTTTGAGGATTGCCCTCGCTTTTGTTTTCCTATATAATTTCAGATAGTTAGGAGAGTATTTGTTGTGTCATTTTAAACTTGAGGAAGAAGAGTTGGAAACCTGGAATTAATGCAGTATGTTATAAGCAGGGCTTAGAGAATTGGCGCTTATTATGCCTGTTGTACAACACAATATGCATTATTGAAGGCCTCATTGGCACAGATCTGCTAATTATGTCAATGCATTTGCTTGTAGGGTGATTGGGTTCATGGTTCAATTTCTATGGAGGCAATGTTACCCAAATGCTTTGAAGTACATGCACTTAAACACAGATTTGTATGATGCTTGGACATGGCTCTATATGAAGGAGCTCTTTGATACAAAAAGGGTCTGGTGCTCAGATGTGCTTCAGTGCCAAGCACATGAACCCAAGTCCATGTTGCATGGTCTGAAGGTATTGTTCTGGGTTATAGCATAGTGTTCCCCATAATGTCAGCCATAAAAGATGATACACATCAATCTGATTTGATACTCATCATAACTAGGGCTTCTAATGAACCAAGCTGTTCGTGAAGGTCCTATACTTAATTTGACAACTGGCTAGTTATTTCTTGTCAAATAGAATGCTGGAAGAGTTCAGGTTGTAGACTTGGTTTGGCAACGAATGGTGATTGAACAATTTTCAGATTTAAAAATTATTATTAGCAACTCCGCAAAGGCCGGTCCCAAGCCTGGGTAAAGGAGGAGGGTTGAATTAGGTAGCTGTCAGTCAGCGTAAAACCCCGTTAGAATCCTTAAAACATGAATCTAGTAAATTAAACTATGCGAAGGGCTAGAACGCCCCGTTAAGAGACGCATTGCATTTGCTCGGATGTTTCGAAAAATGGGTAAAGGGCGCTGTACCGGTGTCGGGTGCGGTGATAAGTGAGCAAGTGTTCCTGTACTACGGATGAGTGCGGGTAAATGATAGGAGTAGCTCTAATTGAAGATAAAATGAGAGAAAATCGATTACGGTGGTTTGAACATATATAACGTAGACCTTTAGATGCTCTACTTAGAAAGAGTGATATTTAAACAATTTATGGTAAGGATAGAGGTAGAGGTAGATCTAAACTAACATGAGCAGAAATAATTAAAAAAGATATAACTATTTGTAATTTAAATGTTGACTTGGTCTTGAATAGAGCAGAGTGGAGGAAGCAAATTCATATAGCCGACCCCATGTAGTTGGGAAAAGATGAGTTGAGTTGAGTTGACAAAACTATTATTAGCTTGAGCTCAGCTCAAGAATTGCATCATTCCAGTGGCTCACTGGTTAAGTTTTGAGCTTGGCTTGACCATGAGTCAATCTTGAACATTTATGTTAAGTGATTATTCTGAGCCCAAATGCCCAAAACATGTCCTATTTTTGATGTATGTGCAAGTTTTTTGAAAGGAAGTCATATGATCTATTTGATGTAATTCTTGGTGTCCATGGTTTGGGGTTATTAATGAGGTTAACAGTGGTTGTTCTAATCTTCATGTAATTCTTGTTGTTAGTTTGTGTTTTTGGGGTATTAACAAGTTTAAAGGTGTTTGTTGCACTAATCTTTATCAGAAACAATCATTTCTTACATAGACTCTCATTGTTTCACATGTACATTATGTCCTTATCAACTAAATCCATCCAAAATGAGAAAAGATGCTTGCATAGCATAATTTTGTGCATCTGTGGAGTATCAACTGTAGGCTACATAATTGTGCTAAACTGTAGCTACTGTTTACTCACTGCAATACCTTATATGTATCTTGTAGAGCTGGAATGATGCTACAGAAAATATTAGACCTTGAGCTGAATATGTAAAATTTTAACAAACTGATATCATCTAACTTGGATATTTAAATGTGACGATATTTAAACAGGTGTATTATTGTAAGGTACAATAAGACCCACTCCACCATAATCGATCCTCAGTCATCTGTATACGCATGTGTTTACATAAGTTTAGTCATTTTTTTAATAAGTATTTCAATCAACTTTACTATTTATTCTGGTGACTTCGTTGTTCATTCAAAACTATTTATAGATCCTTCATGGCTGCTGTGACTTGCTTGATGGGACTTCATTTTGGTCACATTCTTCTTCACTTCGAGGTATGAGAGTCCTTTTGAGATGACTATATCTCTTTCTTGTTCATTTTTTGGCAAAATTCTTTGTGGATTTCCCAAATAGGTCCTTTATGTGCATCTGTCAACATGTACAGAAACTCAGTGTTGCATTGAACATACAAATCATTTACATAACTCTATAGTGCCTATACAGTTATGAACCATTTGTGCCAGGTAAAATACTTGAAATTTGCAAATCATAGCAGCATAGAGGTCTGAAAGTCCCTCTTTGAAATTAATGTAGGGTATGGACAAGTACATCTGAAAATTTAGGGCTACTCGAATTTATATCCTGACTTGAATTTGGTGTTAAATTGAATTGTGAAGGTGATGTTTATTTGGAAGGGTTGGTGTGGGCTTGGTGCTATTATGATTTTTTGCCCCGTGGACTTGAAGGTTGGCTTAGGTTTTTACAAGGGTTTATGAAGACGAAATAGGATATTTTTCATGTTCGCTGAAATTTTCTTGAAGGCCTGAAATTTGGCTGTTGTCAATCATGATGTGGATGAGTCTAACAAAGTAATACGTGAACTTGTTAGCCTCTTGATTTCTCCAGGCAATGAGTGCTTTATGGGTTCCACTTTGGTTACAAGTCATCTGCTTCTTCCAGTATGGATCTGCCTTTGTTAGTTTGTTAACATGTGATTCTAGTGCCATTTGGACCTGTCTGTCTACGAATTGTGTACCATAACTGTATGGAAGCAAGCTGGTGCATGTATTGGCATTTTGTTTAAATGCTATTCCTCTAGTTGCAACACACACACTGTAAAGCTAGGATGTTTTTGAGAGCATTTGGCTTCAAATGCTTATCAGTGAAAAAACAGTGATGCTGGTATATGTGTATATGTATGTATGTTTGTGTGTGACCTAGAATGCTTTTGAGAGATCTGGCCTCAAATGCTTACTAGTGAGAATTGGTGATGTAGGTATACATGTCTGTGTGTATCTATGTATATATGTACATACATATGTATATGTGTGTCTATGTGCGGACAGCTGTGTGTGCATGTGAGAGAATGCTTTTGAGAATATTTGTCCCCAAATGGTTGCTAGTGATAATCAGTGAAGTAGGTATACATGTGTATATATGTACATGTGTGCGTGTATGTTTGCATGTTTGTATGGCTGCGTTTGTGTTTCTCTATGTGTGGGTTTGTGTGTGTGTGTGTCTATGTAATTCATGTTCTGTGTGGTAAATGCATCAACTTTTAGCATTGGTGTGGCTACAATTGGTGGGAAGCTCGCATTAGGGAAAAAAATAGCAGTAGCTTATATCCCATGAGAAGATTACAATTCTGAAGACATGTACATCTGGTATATGAAGATATGTACACTTGTTTCCACATTTGGAAACATGAAATTTAGACTCGTGACAAGCCAAAGCCCTAAAAGAATTGCTAATGAAAATAATGTATCTAGAGACTCATTAAAGATACCGTATTTAGACTCACTGACTCTGAAATTTAGACCACATACAAATATATGTATCTTATATGTATGCATGCACAAATGGGCGCACGTGCATGTGTATCTTTGTGTATGTGGATAACTTATTCTCATAATAGAATTCTCTCATTTCAACTTCACCTCTGAGTTCAACTTAGTAGTGTTTTCTTTTTAAATACCAAAGTGGAGCCCCATTGGACTTTGACTGCTTCTAAAGTGTCCTAAATATCTCTTTAGTTCATCATTTGCATACAAAGACGTGCACCATGCTAACATATATGTTAGAGGATAATTCTCTACATGTTAGTCAATGGTCAAAGAGGGCTAACACATTGAGAGGATGGTCATGTTGGGGTTTAGTCCTTGATGAACAACAATGAGATCAATCTCGCTGGAGAAGTATCCTAGGCTTTCACCCTTTGTTGCTAACAATCAGATTGGCGCAGTGGTAACTTGTTTGTTTTTGAACACTTTGATCTCAGGTTCAAAACACTATAGCCCCCTTTATTTTTCTTGGATTTTATTTTAATAAATAAATCTTATTTCTTTATGGTTTGTTGGAACCCCTTCCTTTCACATTACGTACATCACTACGTGACTTTTCCACGAGATCCCAAACTCCACGTTACTTGACATGAAGAGAGCTGATGCTTCCTGACTTCCCCACTCCATGTCATGCCTCACGAAGAAGCTATCTTCTTTACGCTTGAGAACGCTTCCGTTTCGCTTCTTTTTGTGAAGACGTCAAGGCTTCTTTCCTGGGAATCCCACAAGGATCTTCACGTCATGCGGCCTGATGATGAGGAAGAGAGAGAGGATAGGGAGAAGATGAGAGAAAATTATCTTAGAAAAAAAGAATATGTTCTATTTCATTTAAATCCTAGAAACTAGGGTTTAAATATATCCATCAAGTAGGTCAAGCCGAGACTCAACAAAAACTTTCATGAACTAACCCAATGAGATTAAACTAATTTTCAAGCCCGTGTACACCTGTGACTTTATTTAATCTCAACCTTTGGACCCATACGTAGCCCAATACAAGCTAGTCCAACCTAGGCCTTGATAGCACCACATCAGGCCCAACAATCTCCATCTTGGTGCTTCAAGGCCTCAGCACATCCGTCGTGTCTATCAGCTGCAATACCTATAAAAGCTATCCCATAAAAAAATCTTGGTCAGTACATCTGCTGGGTTCTTCTTGGTGTGTACTAATCGCTGTCGTTGGTGGTCAAAAATAAAACCTACTCACTACTATAGCTAGTGGTGAATCATGATCGTATCCTCGGAATCAAGGGCAATTATTTTACGAAAAAGAAAAAAATTATCTATAGAAGATTATATTAAGAATAGTGGTTATTAAAAGATAACAACTAATTAATTAATGAAATTAAAATAGTAGAAGAAGCAATCCAGGAATCCAAATCCACCATGCAAACATGTTTTATCTTCTTTTCTTTATGTTGTACTAGCAATAATTTTTGCAAATTTAAGGTTAGAATAATTTCTCTCTTGTTAGGCATGTATCGTATCAGGAGATTACGACACGTCCTCTTAGAGTATAAATTATCTAATTATTTGCAAAGGTAGAGGTTTGAATTACCAAACTACGATCTGTCTCTCTTAGACACGTACCGTATCCTGAGATCATGGTACGTCGATAGAGGATACCGACTGTGTATGTCAGATTAAAATCTCGATCAGAAAAATAACTCAAAAGATATATGAAAGAAGAGCATGCTTTTTATTGCATAAAAATTAAGAACAAAAAGAAAGATAGAACCTGGTTATAGGCTTCATCATCATCCCAAGTTAAAGGTATCTAGCCACGTATTGCTGCTGTCAGCATTCCTCCATAATTTTTCACTCCTAGGCCTAAATACAATGATCTAAATAAAAAAAAAAAAAGAACTTTGGAGAAAATTCCTTCCTAACTACTGCCTGAGGTTCTTTTATAGAGCTTGTCTAGGGCCTTCCTCCCAGTTAAAGTTGGAGTCAATCGGGTTCAAGATCGTTTAGATATCGTGAGAAAACTCCTCAACCGTTTGTTTTACATCACCTGCCTTAGTTTGCACCGAGAATCATGCGAAATCATCTTTCTTTCTTTTTGGGCAAACAAGTCTTGATTTAAGTGCCGTCTACATCGTTGGACTCCAAAAATTGAGCTATTTCCATCTATAGGCTTCTTTTTTGCAAACATCCATAAAAAGTATTAATTTTTAATAAATTTAAAGTAATTAATATTTATTTTAATAGTTAAATTGGGATAATAAATAGACTTATCATACCTCCAACTTAATCATTGCTAGTCCCTTAGCAATGTAATAAAATCATGTGTCACTAAGATTTTCTTTTGCAAAATTAAATCCAGGCTTAAGGTTGAAAGAAGCTAGCTAGTATCACTAATTAAGTATTGAGTTTTTGAAGTAAATTTCGCAGTTCGAACTATTAGAAACTTTCTTAGAGTTCATCCATAAATCTACAGCACTTGTGTTGTGATGGCTAACTTAGCATTTCGGTACTAGCTTGTAAGGAACAATGGTATCTTCGCTTATTACTTTGGTCAATTTTCTATACACCATCAAATTAAGCACCTGACCTGAGATAGCTTTCACACTGCATGATATATATATATATTTATTATTATTATTATTATTATTTTTATTTTTTAGTGATATCTTCACACTGCCCATTTTTGACGCGAACAATACTTAGGCGAAGGTGCCTGGTTTCTCGATTGGAAACCAATGTTTCAGCTTGCTTTTTTTATTTCCATATATATATATATATTTTTTATCAGGCAGGTAGCTCTTTCCTTAAATTCAAGTTTCTCTCACTGGGGTGTATATCAATTACCAATTTTAATAATAATTAAATTTTTAATTGACCTTACAACTAATACCTAGTTTACCTTGTCAGTGTGCATGTGCAATGAAAGTGTTAATAGCCTTTAGATGACCTAAGTAGGTCGCTAAAAGTTTGATAGCTAGTCTACTCCTTGGCTCACTACAGTAATTAGCCAATACTTTCTATTTCTATTACCTTTTTCTAGTCGATTTTGCTAAAGAATTTCTTTCATGGCACATGATTTATAAAAAATTTTAAAATTTTAAAAATTATTGAGGTATTTTAAAATTTTTTTAAAATTTTTTCCTTATCCCGACTTAATTTCCATTGTCTTCAATGGAGAAAGGAAGAATAAAACAAAAAGAAATACCACCTGGACGAGATATGCCTCGTGTAATGTTAGGAGTGACCGTGCGGAGAAGTCTCTTATTCCTAAAAATAAGAATCACTAAAATAAAGGCTAGAAAATAAAGATTTGGGTTGCCTTCCTAAAAGCGCCAAGTTTAACGTCTTCAGCTAGATACCATGGCTTACTCTGATTACCGTTGTCACTAAAATAAAGGAGTTTGATGATCTTTTTTCTTACTACTTCCTTCATGGCTGGGTTAAGTCTCCTTTGGGGTCTCTTGTAGGCTTAACTTCTTCTCCTAAGTGAATACCATGTTGAACGATCGAGGGGCTAATCTATTTTATGTCAGCCGTAGTCCATCCTAACGCTTCTTTATTTTCTTTTAGGACATTTATTTGTTCTCCTTGTTGTGAGGAGTCTATGTCGGTTGACATAATTACAGGTAGGGTTTCTGATGGATCTAGGCATGCATATTTGAGGTGCTTGGAAAGTGGTTTCAGTTCTAATTTGGGTGCTTCCTTTATTGATGGTTTGGGTAGTAGTTCAGGTACTTTTTTTACTGGTTCAATTGAAGGTTTCCATCTTGATTTTTCATCAGTTGTAGTAACCTCATTAATTTGCTTTCCATCTTGGTTTATGCAGATTTCTAGGTCAAGTTCTTCGTCAATAAGGTCAATTGGATCATAAACAGTATCCTGAACATAATTTGAGTTGCTCGTTTGATGTGTATTAGTAAGATTGAAAATATTAAGATCAATTGACATATTTCCAAAGAAAAGTTTCATTAATCCATTTCGGCAATTAATTAGGGCATTAGCTGTGGCAAAAAATGGTCTACCTAAAATCACTGGGATGTGGCTTTTTGGGTTTGTCACCGGTTCAGTTTCTAAAATCATAAAGTCCACCGGGTAGATAAAGTCACTAACTTTGATCAATACATTCTTTACTATTCCTTTGGGTACTTTCAAAGAGTGATCTGCTAGTTGTAGGGTTATTTCGTAGGCTTTAGTTCTCCTAACCTTAGTTGCTTATATACAGAGTATGTCAATATATTAACACTTGCCCCTAAGTCTAATAAGCTCTATTTATGAGGGTGTTCCTCATAATGCATGAAATAGTGGGTGACCCTGGATCTTTGTATTTACTGGCATGTGGTTTGATAGGTAAGAGCTCACACTGGCTGTCAGAAAGGCTCTATTGGGCATATTGGTGGTCTTCTTTTTGGTACATAATCCTTAAGGAATTTGGCATAGGTTAGGACCTGTTGGATCATGTCCATTAAGGGGATGTTCACTTTAACTTGCTTAAAGACCTCCAAAATCTTATCGAATTGGGCTGAATTTCGGTTGGGCTTAAGTCTATTTGGGAATGGTGCTACAACCTTAATTTTTTGTTTATCTTCCTCTGGCATGGGCTCAGCTGGTAGGTTAGTCATTACATCAGACTCTGATGCCTCAGGTATTTCGTGCTGATTCAGCTCAATAAGTTGTTTAAGTGGTGGGATTTTTAATTCTTCTTCTTCATATGTACCTACCTGGTTATCTATTTTTTTTCAGATCTTAATGTATGAATAACACTTAGTTGGTTAATCTGGGCTCCTTGTTTTGATCCTTGGATGTTTAGGTTCCTAGAATTAGCTTCGGACTGACTTGGTAGCTTATCTCATTCTTTTTCACTTATGATTGTGGCTAGTTGACCTATCTGGGTTTCTAGTTTTGCAATGGATTGTGTGTGGGAATGAAGGAGTCGAGTATTTATTTCTAGCCCTTTCAATCCTTGTAACACCTTGTCTTCGAAAATAGGATTATAATTACTCGGTGGAGGTTGTGGGATGCTTGGGTATTGTGAATATGACATGCTTCTAAAATTGGTTTCCTGATAATTGGGCCTGCTTGATGATGAATTGGTTACAAATTGAAGTTTCCAAGAAAAATTTGGGTGATTTCGCCAACCAGGATTGTAAGGATTCGAATATGGATCATTTTCTAGTCTAGGAGCCATTTGGGTTTGGGCTTGGGCTTGGTGGGCTTGCTCTTGATCAAGCTCAGAAAATTGTTATGCGGTTGGGCAATCACTTATCAGATGGTTGGGACTCGAACAAATTATACAAACCTCATGTAATTGAGTAGATGGGGAAGAGGTGTTTCCAACTTGTAGAATTCAGTCAAGTTTCTGAGATATTTCATCAATTTTGATATAGATGTCTATAGGCTGACCTATGTTGTATATTTCACTTCTCTTAGGTTCTGTGGGAGGATCTCTATGGGCAGCAGACATATGCAAGAAATTTTTACATACAGTTTCAAAAAGCTACGATGCCTTATGTTCATTTTTTAGCATAAATGTTTCTCTACATGAGACATCCACCATTTGTCGGTCTTTCTGACAATTCATCATAAAAACATCGAACTAACTTCCATTTAGGTATTGCATGGTACGGATATTTCCTAGCTAATTCTTTTAATTTCTCCCACATTTCATTAAACATTTCTTCCTCTAACTGAAAAACTAGTTATGGCTTTTCTAATTTGATTCGTTTTTCCTATAGGAAAGTATTTCTTAAGAAATTTCTCTGAAGTTGGTCCCAAGTTGAAATTATAATAGTGTCTAGTGAATTTAACCAATACTTGGCTCTATTTTTTAGGGAAAAGGAAATAACTTAAGCCTAGGTGCATCATCGGAGCAATTTTGAATCTTAACAACTGAGCAAATTTTCAAGAATTCATCTAAGTGTTTGTAGGGATCTTCATTTGTAAGTCCATGGAAAGCTGGTAACATTTAGATTATATTGGACTTAATTTCATATTGGACAACCTCTATTGGGGGTACTTGTATGCAAGGAGAGTAGGTATACTTTGAAGGAGTGAAATACTCCTTTAACTGTTGTGGTGGATCATTTTCATTATTAGGATCCATAATAAAGGTTCTTTCTATCTCAGGATCTAAGGGTATAAGGTTGGGTTGTAACGATCGGCGACCAAGCATACATCCTACCAATGCACTAATTCAGTTTTTTATTTTATTTTATAAAAATTAAATTAATGTAATAGAAGAGAAAGAAGAATATTCTAAAAGAAGTATCTTAAGAGATTCATAGAACTAAAGCAATGAAGAATATTTAATTAGGGTTTAATAATTATTAGCAATCAAGTTAACAAAGATTAGACTCTCTACTCTAGGTTTAACCTAGATCTAGATAGCTCATAACTTTCAAGACCGCCTTGGAGCCCTCCAAGTCAAAATTAGCTGATTGATTAGCCAGTTAAGGGTAAGGATCAGTGGGAGTCCCCACGTTGCTTACTAGGTAAGCGAACATAACCAATTAAATAACCAAATTCCTTTTCTATACACCAGTTAATCAGTCAAATCTGACCCGGTCCAACTCTTTCCGGTGCCTTGTCCTATTGAGCTCGAGTTTCTTAGGGGTTGACGTCTAGTTAATTTTAGAGCTAAAGGCTTGGGTTAATGCAAAACAAATGATTTGGTTTGTGGGCTAAGGAAGAGTGATCAATTCCCCACCTTATCTTGATTAGGAGTTTGTACCCTTAAAGTATTTATGAAAATGCAATGCAATTCAAATAAGGTGTCTAAACAAGTTAGAAAGTTTTTAAAGTTTATTATTTGTTTTCTTAAATTAATTATATTTTATGGAAAATGTCTTAGGGTTTCTTTTGGGTTCTTTAAGGTATGTTAATTAAAAGGAAAAGTTAATTAGGTTAAAAGTGGATTTGTGACAAGAAGGAAAGTATTTTTTTTAATGTTAAAAAGAAAAAAAATCTAATAATTAAGGTAACTTAAAAAAAAACAATAAGTTAAAGTGAGCAATAACTATTCAATAAAAAAGAATTTTTTTTACTCTTTTCTTTATATAGAAGCATGAATAATAATAAAATAAAAAAATTAAAAATAAGAATAAAATTAAGAGAAAATTTGTGGTAATTTTTTTTATTTATTTTTTTTTCTCTAATTACTCGTGCTTGGATTCCCGGCAACGGTGCCAAAATTTGATCGTTGTTGTTGGCGGTAAAAAATAAACCTACTCATTACTATAGCTAGTGGTGAATCGGGATCGTATCCTTGGGGATCAAGGCAATTATTTTATGAAAAAGAAAAAAATTATCTATAGAGGATTATATTAAGAATAGTGGTTATTAAAAGATAACACTAATTAATTAATAAAATTAAAACAACAGGAGAAGCAACCTAGGAATCCGAATTCATCATGCAAATAGGTTTTATCTTTTTTTCTTTATGTTGTATTAGCAATAATTTTTGCAAATTCAAAGTTAGAATAATTTATCTCTTGTTAGGTATGTACCGTATCAGGAGATCATGACACATCCTCTTAAGAGTATAAACTATCTAATTTTTTTGCAAAGGTAGAGGTCTAAACTACTAAACTATGATCTGTCTCTATTAGGCACGTACCGTATCTTGAGATCACTGCATGTCGATAGAGGGTACATATCGTGTATGCCATGTATGCCAGATTAAAATCTCGATTAGAAAAATAACTCAAAAGATATATGAAAGAAGAGCATGATTTTTATTGCGTAGAAATTAAGAACAAAAGAAAGATAGAACATGGTTACAGGCTTCATCATCGTCCCAAGTTAAAGAAATCTAGCTATGCATTGCTGCTACCAGCATCTCCTCCAGAATTTTTCTCTCCCAAGCCTTAATACAATGATGTAAATAAAAAAAAATAAAAAGACTTTGAAGAAAACTCCTTTCCTAGCTACTGCCCGAGGTCTTACTTTTATAGAGCTTGTTTAGGGTTTCCTCCCGGCCAAAGTAGGAGTCAATCGGGTTCAAGATCGTTTAGATACTATGAGAAAACTCCTCAACCATCCGTTTTACATTACATGCCTTAGTTCGCACCGAGAATCATGCGAAATTATCTTTTTCTTCTTTTTTCAGGCAAACAGAGTTTTGATTTGAGTGCCATTTACATCGTTGGACTCCAAAAATCGAGCTCTTTCCATCTATAGGCTTCTTTTCTGCAAACATCCATAAAAACTATTAATTCTTAATAAATTTAAAGTAATTAATATTATTTTAATAATTAAATTGAAATAATAAATAAACTTATCGTGTACCTTCATCAGCTCTATTCCACCTTCACCAGCTCTCTGTAGTCGATGCTTTTCTTCCGAGAGTATTCTTTGGCCACTAGTCCTATCTTGTACTTGATGCCCCTTTGCTTTGAAGGTCATTTCTTGTACTGATAAACTCATTTGTAACCAATGGATTTCTTTTCTTGTGGTAACTGGACCATATGTAATGAGTCATTCCTATAGAGACTGCATTTTCTTTGCAAT
This sequence comes from Calamus simplicifolius, assembly GCA_900491605.1. Taxonomy (NCBI): domain Eukaryota; kingdom Viridiplantae; phylum Streptophyta; class Magnoliopsida; order Arecales; family Arecaceae; genus Calamus; species Calamus simplicifolius. Next base: position 1,712,596 of record UESW01003865.1, on the reverse strand, counting down.
AGCCTGGACCCATCTATCTCTATCCTGGCTATCCTGGCTCTCCACAGCTTCCTGATAGGTGTAAGGATCTTCATTCGCTGTCACCAGGGCATATGACATCGAATCCTCGAAGTCGTATCGAACTGGTGGTCGCACGTTTCTCCTGGGCCTATGCAGTGTGATTCCAGTATCAGTCGCTGCTCAGCTGCGTCCTGCTGAGTCCGTTGCCCAACTACATCCTGCTGAACTTTCTGGCTTCTAACCCCTTTGTTAGTCCTCTCCATTTGAATCTCAAATCCTCCTGATCCACTAGCAAATGGTACAACTGTGTAGGAGGTTATCTGACTAGTGTTATTGTTTTACCTTTTGCTGTTCCTGCTGTGCATTTGTACCATCTTTGCTTAGAAGGATTGGGCTCTCATCGAAGGTCACATCCCTGTTGATGACAACCTTCTTCTTCAAGGGGTCCTACAGCCAATATCTCTTGATTTCACGCGGATAGCCTATGAACACCATCTTCTTTGACTTGATGTTCAACTTACTCTGCTTTCTAGCACCAACATGCACATATGTCGTGCATCCAAACATTTCAGATGGTTTGGGCTTGTCTTTCCTTCAGACCATATTCCTCTAGAATGCCTTCATTAAACCTGGTGTGCGGTGATCGATTGACCAAGTAGCTCGCTACATCTACTGCGTCGACCCATAACATCTTTGGAAGCCCTGCCTGTAACCTCAAGCATCTTGCTTTTTTTTCAACAGTGTTCTGTTCATCCTCTCAGTCATCCTTTTTTGTTGAGAAGTTTTCATTACCGAGAAGTGCCTTTTGATGCCTCACTCCTCACAAAATCTCTGAAACTCCTGCTGGTGTATTTCCACCATTGTCTATTCTCAGACACTTCATACTCCTACTCTGCTCCTTTTCTACCTCAGCCTTCCAGATCTTGAACTTGGTGAAGACCTATTATTTCTCTTTCACGTAGTAGATCCACACTTCCTTGAGAAATCATTTATTAGGGTCAAGAAGTATCTGGCCCCATTCGTTGCAGAAACCGGGGTTGGTCCCCAGACATCCATGTGTATTAGCTCCAGGAGTTCTGCACTTCTAGCTGTGTTGACTGAAACTATACTTTTCTCTGGTGTCCCATTTGACATGGCTCACAGATCTCTATATCTTCACACTCAGGTCTGGAAGCAGTCCTCTCTCGCTCAGTTCTTTTATCCCCATGTATTCCATGTGGCCTAGGCGGTAATGCCACATCTGTATACATCCTGAGGATCCTGTTCCATAGCTGCTGCCTCAGATTTTTCGGTCACCACAGAGCCTCCAACTTGTATAGGTTATTCTTTAGCCTTCTTCCTCTCATCACCACCATAGCTCCATTGGTGATGTTTAGAACTCCAGTCCTGGTATGACTGTTGAAGCTGTATCCAGTCGCTCTAGGTACCCCAGTGACACCAGATTTTTTGAGTTTTGGGACATGCTTCATGCTAGTAAAAGTGTACACCATGCCATCAAACATTCACACCCTCACTCTGCCAATCATTGCCACTTTGCAAGGGTAATCATCTCCAAAAGTCACACACTTCTCGTCAACCTCTGTGTAAGTGCTGAACCACGACCGGTTGGGAGTGTAATGATGAGAACATGCTAAATCCAAGCTTCACATCTCTGTGTTGTGCCTGTGACCATCTGATACAACCAAGAGATCATTTTTTACCTCCTGGCCTGCAATTGTACTCACAGATTCGGATCCTTCCTTTTCTTTCATATGATTTTTTCTTTAGGACAGTCCTTGAAATGTCCTACCTCATCACACTTGTAGCACTTAGCCTTCCTGGACTTTAATCGTCCCTTAGGCCTGCTTCTGTCTCAGCTCTGCCTTTTTGACTCTTTCCCAACTGATAGACCCTCCTGGAGAATAGCTTCCTTGGTCATCTTCTCCCTCTGCTCATTCATCCGAAGCACCGAGACAATATCTTCATAGATCAATGTCTCTTCCTGTGGAGCAGCGTCATAACCAATGAGTCATATGATGTGGGCAGTGAACATAATAGTAAAAGTGCCTTATCTTCCTCCATCTTGACCCCGATATTTAGCAATTCATTGTTCATCTAGTCGAACACATGGATGTGGCACAACACATCTCCACCTTCTGACATTCGAAAGCTGCAGAGGCGCTTCTTCAACATCAACTTGTTGCACATATTCCTTCCCATGTAGAGGGTATGCAACTTCGACCAAAGTCCCTTCGGGTCTTCTCCTCCAGCACTGAATAAAGGATTGAATCTGCCAGACCTCTCTGATCGTTGAACATATTTTTTTCTCCAACATACACTGCTTATCTGTTATCTCATCTTGCCTTTCCTTTAAGGTCAGATTTAAACCCTGTTGCACAAAAAGGTCCTCTACCCGGACTTTTCACATGGAGAAACTTTCTATTAAACTTCTCAAAATTTATTTTTATGCTACTTCCCATGACAATAGCATAAAAAATATTTAAAAAATTGAGAGATCTTGATGAAGCCTTACTGAAAATTTTCAGCCCTTTGAAGATCTTCAAAAAACTTCTCTTTGAGCCTGGTTCTGATACCAACTGTTGGGGTTTAGTCTTGATGAACAACAATGGGATCAATTTCGCTGGAGAAGTATCCTTAACTTTCATTATTTGTTGCTAACAATCAGATTGGCGTAGCGGTAACTTGTCTGTTTTTAAACACCTTGATTCCGGATTCAAAACACCGCAGCCCCCTTTATTCATCTCGGATTTTATTTTAATAAATAAATCCTGTTTCTTTCTGGTTTGCTGGAACCCCTTCCTCTTCACGTTATGTACATCACTATGTGACTTTTCCATGAGATCCCAAAACTCCACGCTACGTGACACGAAGAGAGTTTCGCTTCTTTCCATGCAGACGTCAAGGCTTTGTTCTTGGTTTCATGTCACGTGGCCTGATGATGAGGAAGAGGGAGAGGATAGGGAGGAGATGAGAGAGAAAATTATCTTGAGAGAAAAGAATATGTTCTATTCCATTCAAACCCTAGAAATCAGGGTTTAAATACATCCACCAAGTGGGTCAGGCTTAAACTCAACAAAAACTTCCATGGACTAACCCAATGAGATTAAATTAATCCCCAATTCCCATGTACACCGTGACTTGATTTAATCTCAACTTTTGGATCCACACCTAGCCCAATACAAGTTAGTCCAACTTGGACCTTGATAGTACCATATCAAGCCCAACAGGTCATTGTGGGGGAGAGAGATCAGAGTCATCAAAACGGGCCAGCTTGCAGTAGGATGTGGGTGACTGCCCATGGGTTGGACCACACCATTAGTGGAAGTTGTTCCATGACGGGAAGGGTTGTGTGTGTATTCATGCATGCATGCATGGATGTATATTTGTGTTGTATGTTTGTGTGTATGGAGAGAATAGTTCATAGGCAGAAGTCGTTGCATGACAAGAGAAGGGTTGTTGTTAGACCACAACAAGAAACGGGAACTCATCTTTTAGCCAAGTGGATATCTCCCTAAACTCCATCTTTCTTTGTTGCCCAAAGTTGTGAACTCACAACTCTATTAGAAAGAAAAATAATACATGCACATATGTCATTTGTCTACTTTCCTTCCAGAAGGATTGAGGTTTGAATCCTATTGATTCAAAATCCATGCTTATTCTGAACTGAAAATCTACACCATGATTGTGATTTATATCATAAAAACTATCGAAAAACCAAAAATAACAGCATTTGTTTAGGAGGCTTCCTACCCATACATCAAATGAGCACATACATCATGGTTGTGATAGTATTAGCATGCTAAAACATATAAATTAAAAATCTGCACTGTTAATCATGATTTACACATCATAAAATTCTATATATACCAAAATTTAATAGATTTGAATGTTTCTAAACCATAAATCATGCAAAACATCATATCAAGCCATTAGAACAATATATTTTTGGATCACCTGATGCTTAAGCAAATGACCTTTAATGCAAAGGCAAGTGGCCTTTGAAAGACAATATTTGGTTGTAAAGTTTTTTTTGATGCAGATAATAATCATTGGTTTGGATCCTTTGTATAGAGTCTCCATTGTTCATTTTAGATTGGTAAGATTGAGGCCTTAGTCCTAGAAGAAGAGCAGATCATCTCTCTCTCTCTCTCTCTCTCTCTCTCTATATATATATATATATATATATATATATATATATATATATATATATATGAGGTAGATTTGGCTACATTCGAAAGTATCCAAGCCTAGATTTGATTACCTTCCTTATCCTGGATCCACATGGTTCACGGATCCCAAAAATGAAAAAAGTAAAAAAGGTAGGATGGTTTCGGGATCCATTTAGATTTAAGGGTGGAAAAGTTGATCGGATCCTGAATTTGGCTATATTTGAATGCAACTAAATCCACACAGTTCACGATTCCCAAAGATAAAAAAAATGTTAAAAAGGTGAGTGGCTCCGGGATCCAGTGGATCTAAGGGTGGGAAAGGCTACTAGATTCTGGATTGACTGTATTCGAATATAGCCAAGTCTACACACACACATACATACATATATATATATATATATATATATATATATATATATATATATATATACATACACACATACATTATATACATATACATATATAGATGTATATATTTGTATGTGCATGTGCTTTGCTAATAAGCTTGTCTAATTCTTGTTTGTTCTACTAATTTATTTTCTTCCTAAATTAAGCTCCTTGCCTTTTTGGTTCTTCAACTCCTGGAGACCAAACTGGTTTTTATATGCTTTTATAGATTATGCCTATTTAATTTATTGCCCTTGCAAAATTTTTCAGGATCATAAAGATCGGCTTGTACAAGGGCTAATGTTTTCACTTTTAACTTTTGCCGTTGGGTTATTTCTGACCTTTGTAGGTATTGTCGTACTTCCACTTGTTCATTATTCAGACTATGTAAATATTACAGCTTGTCTTCTGCTGTGTTTCAACTGAAACTTCATCCACTCTTTGTAGGTATTCCCCTCAACAAATCACTGTACACAATCAGTTATACGTTGCTAACAACAGCCACTGCTGGAGTCACTTTTTGTGCTCTGTACTTGTTGGTGAGCTTCAAAACATTGCTTGAGAAATTGAAACTTTGCCTTGGAAGTATGTGATTTGAAAGTCTAATGCTCAACTTCAATGTTTTCTGGGTAATGTATACAAATTTTGGAATATGCTACTGTTGAAAATATTGAACTCTGCCAAGGCCGGTCCCAAGCCTGGTAAAGGAGGGTTGCGTTAGGTAGCTGACAGCTAGCGTAAAACTTCGTCAGAACTCTTAAAACATAAATCTGGTAAATCAAACTATGCGAAGGGCTAGGACGTCCCCATTAAGAGATGTGTTATATCTGCCTTCGGATATTTCAAAAAATGGGCAAGGGCGCCGCACCGGCGTTCGGATGCGGTGATAAGTGAGTAAGGGTTTTTGCATCACGGACGAGTGCAGGTAAAGAAGTTAGTCCATGATAGTCAGTTTAGAGTAGCAATATAAAATATAGGAACACTAACAGGTAAAACTATGGAGATAGTGACACTATGATTAGAAAAAAAGTAAATATAATATGCTTACAAGAGACTAAATGGATAGGTGAAAGATCTAGAGAAATAGAAAATACAGGATATAAATTATATTACACTGAAAAATATAAAAATAAAAATGTAGTAGGAATAATTGTAGAAAGAAATTTTAAGGAATATGTTGTTAAAATAACTAGGAAAGGGGATCGATTATATCACTAAAACTTATAATGGAGAATAATATATTAACATAATTATGCATATACACCACAAGTAGGGTTAGACCAACAAACTAAGACACAATTTTGGGAAGACATAGATGAAGTAATATGCAAGAAATACCAGAAATACCAGAAGAAAGATATATTTGGTAGGAGATTTTAATGGATATGTAGGTAAACAGAGGGATGGATATGAAATAGTATATGGAGGATATGGATTGGAGATAGGAATGAAGCCGGTGTGAGCTTATTAGATTTTGCAGTGTGTATAATCTAACAATAGCAAACACTTGTTTCAAAAAGAGATGAACATTTAATAACATTTAAAAGTGATCTAATAAAAGTCAAATAAATTTTTCTTAACTAGAAAGATAGATAAAATAATATGCAAAAATGTAAACTTATTTCAGGAGAAAGTTTAACTTTACAATATAGGATAATGGTAGTAGATATATGGATAAAAATAAAATTTAGAGTAAAACGTAAAACTATTAATTCAAAAATTAAATGATGAAATTTGAAAGGAAAAAAAACTAGAATTATTTAAAGAAAAGTTAGTAAGAGTAATGACTATGAATATAGATAGTGATCCCAATTTAATATAAAAAAGTAACTAAATGCATAAAAAATATAGCAAAAGAAGTTCTAGAGAATCAAAAGGAGTAAGACTAGTAGGAAAGGAAACTTGATGGTGGAATGAGTAAGTTTAAGCTGCCATCAAGCTTAAAAGGATAAACTATAAAATCTGGCAAGAGACTAGGGATGAAAAAAGTAGTATAGGAATGCAAAGAAAGAAGCTAAAAAAATGGTAAGTAATGTCAAACTTAAAGCCTATAATGATTTATATAATAGATTAGATACGAAAGAAGGTGAAAAGGCTATATATAAATTAGCAAAATTAAGAGAAAAAAATAAAAGATCTTAACTATATTAAATGTATTAAGGATGAAGATGAACGAGTCTTAGTAAAAGAAGAAAAGATAAAAGAACGATGAAAAAGTTATTTTAAAAAATTATTAAATAAAAATAATTTGATAAATTTAAGGGCAGAAGGATGTAATAACCTAGGAGCAACAAATGAGCATAGCATGATTGAGGTTAAAAAAGCTTTGAGTAAAATAAAAAATGCAAAGGCATTAGGACCAGATGCGATCCCTATTGAGGTTTGAAAAGGCTTAGGAGAAATTGGAATCATGTGGTTAACTAATTTTTTTAACAAGATTGTAGCAACTAAAAGATGCCGGATGATTGGAGAAAAAAAGCATATTAATACCCATATACAAAAATAAAGAAGATATTCAAAACTGTGCAAATTATAGGAATTAAGCTAATGAGTTATACAATGAAATTATGGGAGAGTAATAGAAAATCAATTAAGAGTTGTAACTTTGGTGTTAAATAATCAATTTAGATTTATGCCTGAAAGATCGACCATGGATGCTATTTATTTATTAAGAAGATTGATGGAGAGATATAGAGAAAAGAAAAAAGACATTCATATGATCTTTATTAATTTAGAGAAAGCATATGATAGAGTACTTAGAGAAATAATATGGTATATTTTAGAGAAAAATTTATCAAAAGGTATATAGAATTGATAAAGATATGTATGATAGAGTAATAATTATTGTTAAAATAATAATAGGAGAAACTAGTGAGTTTTCAATTACTATAGGTTTACATCAAGGATCTGCTTTAAGTTCGTATTTTTTTTATTAGTTAATGAATTAATTAAACATATTCAAAATGATATCTCATGTGTATGTCATTTGCAGATGATATAGTGTTGATTGATGAAACTAAATCTGGAGTAAATGCAAAGTTAGAGATTTGAAGAGACTTTAGAATCTAAAGGTTTTAAGATTAGTAGAACTAAAATTGAATACATGAAATGTTTTAGTGGAAGTAGAAATACAAATGAAAAACAATGAAAATTGCAAGTCAAGATATATCAAGGAGTGAAAAATTTAGGTTTTTGGGATCAATTATCCAGCAAGAAGGAAAAATAGGTGAAGATGTGAATCATAGAGTTAAAGCAAGATGGATCAAGTAGAGGAGTGCTTCGGAGTATTGTATGATCGGCGCATCCCATTAAAATTGAAAGAAAAATTCTATAAAATTGCTATTAGGCCAGCTATGCTATATAGAACAAAGTGTTGGCAATATTGAAACAAGATGTGAATAAATTAAGTGTAATAGAAATGCGTATGTTAAGATGGATATGTGGTAAAACTTTAAAAGATAATAATTAAAATATAAAGAAATGATAGGAGTAGCCCCAATTGAAGATAAAATGAGAGAAAATTGATTACGGTGGTTTGGACATATACAACGTAGACCTTTAAATGCTTCTGTTAGAAAGAGTGATCTTTTAACAATTCATGGTAAGGATAGAGGTAGAGGTAGACCTAAACTAATATGGGCAAAAATAATTAAAAAAAAATATAACTATTTATAATTTAAATGTCGACTTGGTCCTGAATAAAGCAGAGTGGAGGAAGCAGATTCATGTAGCCGACCCATGTAGTTGGAAAAAGGCTTAGATGAGTTGAGTTGAGCTACTGTTGAAAACATTTTCTGAAATATTTTGGCAGCTTGAACAGAAGAAAATTTTATGGAATTTGGATTTTTAGTTTGAAATTATATTGATAAAATGTCCAGATTGTTTCTAACCATCTTACATGAGGATTTGTCTTGAACTCTGAGCTCATACATCTTGTTAGTTACTAGAATTTCGGTGAGCATTATGACTGGGCTATCTTAGACTGCAGCATAATGGAGAAATGCTGTCTGGAGGTATCTTCTTCCTCATGCATTGAACAGTTTCCGCAAATGCACAAGCAAAGAGGTGGAAGTGATATTGAGTTAAAATATTATAACATTACCCTTCAAGAGGAACATAAATTGCACCTAGGACTAAGGAAGGCAACTTTGCTTAGGTAGGTAAAGAAATGGTGTCAGTTTTTTATAAAAGATAAAAAGTTGGGTAGGCTTGATGTGTACTAGATATAATGTGTGGTTGATGCAGATGTATGAAATTTATGCAAAGAAACCAGAGAGATAAAAATTAAAGAAAAGGAGATGTACTTACTTGAAGGCACTATAATGGTCATATACATTTTTGCATCTCCTAGAGATTTCTTGATCATCATTCTGCAGCTATAAACTTCGAGTTGCTCAATAACTAGCAAGAGATCTAGATTCTAGAGTTGGAGTATGCTGTTTAACTGTTTAAAGTTTAATGTGAGACCTAAATGCAGAGCTGGAATGACTCCCAAGTTGTCTGTAAATAAATTTGATGAGGTTTAGAACTTTCAAATGATTTTATAACTTCTTGAATGCAAAATTTTTGATAAACAAGGAGAGTACTTTAGTGACTAATTTTGATGTACAATAGATATGCCTCAGATGCTAGGCAACACATTGAGTTGGATTGTATACATGATGCACGTTTCTTATGCATTCAACCCTCAGCTTGACATGCAAAACATAATTTACTGAGGCTAATGCAGGAGCTCTGAGCATATTTTGTGAAGCAAAAGACAATTCTCATCTAGAATACTGCATGCACTAAGGCCAAAATTAGGATAATACAACTTCATAATTACCACAATAGCCGTCTCTTTGTTCTTGTGACATCTAGGTGCATATCACATCTTACAAAGATGTTTATTTTTTATTGCAGTTCATTGAGACATGGATATCCACAAATTCTAATTTCTAACCTAACTATGGGTGATCAATTTGTTAATAACTACATATGAATTATATATTTGTAATTTGTATATATTATGTTTTAACTGAATGTTCTGGGATAACAAGAGCCATTTGCTATATTTAAACATTTTATAGGGAAGCTCATATTTGCTTTCTTGTTTTTCTGCCCCTTTGTAAGACCTCAAAAATAGTGCCACATTGGATGAGAAAGAAAGTGTTATGTCCTTATAATTCAAGTTTATCTGCTATTAATTAACTTCTACTAGAGTTTTTGGGCCTTGTGATTTTAGCCCCTGATAGGTTAATTGGACCAGCAGGTGAACTTAGAGCGTTACACCCCTCTTGGGATCCTTGGTTTTCCAGCATATACCTCATCGTTTAGCTTTAACATCAAGTGGCTTAGATTGGCTAATATTATTATTCCATCAAGCAATTTTGCTAGTGGCCACATCTTTCTAAAATATCTGCATCACTGGAAATATGCAAAATGGATTTTTTCAATTACCTTATGTATTATCTAGCATTTGGCTTTAGTGCATTTACATAATAATGAAAGCATATATGGGATGATCACCTATCATCAATGCTCTTTTAGTTTTATGCTATGCTTTAGTTTTGCTCACATGTATTTGCTGTCTCTACAGGTGGATGTTTATGAGTACAGGTGTCTGACTTATGTGTTTGAGTGGATGGGAAAGCATTCTCTAAGCATCTTTGTTCTTGTAGCTTGTAACTTGGCTATTATTGCACTGCAAGGATTCTACTGGAGGAACCCGAATAACAACATTGTGAGCTTCGCATCTCCCTTTTTCGCATGATATATATTATAGAAAATTAGATTCATCTATATAATGTGGCTAGATGATATGCAACTTCCCATGCAAAGTATAAAATGGTGGTATTATTAGAGTTGCCATATATCATCTATTTTACCGTAAACATATTAATTTATGCTGTACTAATATGTACTATTCCATACCGGGCATACTCTACTGGATTGGTACCAAACCTTGTCGGTATTGGTGCAAATTAAGTTTCAGTACATTAAACTGACCCACGTATCGGGCATACTGATATTGTACCAATGTGACACCGATGCAGGATTGGTAAAGAGGATAAACCTTGTGTATGATTGTATGCATTTATTTATGAAGAGATAAGTAGAGCTGCACAACTTAATATATGTAGTTTTTGATTTGTATACTATTTTTTTTTTCCAGGTGCATTGGGTTGTATCTCTCTTTATTCATGGATAAGTTGTATGGAAGGCCTTTTTTTTGGGTGAAATGGTAATTTATCACTGTACCAAGGCCGTGCCTTTTTTCAGAGCTGTGGAAGTTCTTGGTACTTGCATATTATTAGGAGCATTGTGACATCTGGTAACAAATGCCAACTGTTATGATTTTTAATATTTCATTTTTCCATAGCAGTCTATTAAGATCATTAAATTTTCTACAGTATGATTGATGCATTCTTTTGTGTTTATGATTGACGAGTGAAACATGTGATTTATCAATGTCATTATGTTGCTATTATATAGCGTCCACTACTAACGGCTAAACCTCAGACCAACGGATACCCCAATATTTGGATAAGATGGATCCAACTACTCAACATATATCCAATCAGAAACCTGTAGCTACACTCGTAGTTAAACATAACTTTAGGGAATCGCACCATGATTCATCATTATTATATCCTGGGGAAAATCTGAGTTTTATTAGAAATGTTAATCACATCATCGTGATTGATCAAAGGCAGAATTTTTAGTCTTGAGAGCTGTGTACATGAAAGGGTATCGTTAAAAGATTTAGTTGTAATTTCTTGCCGTTATCTTTTTGGCATCCATAACTGGCAGATATATTCCATCAAATGTTAATCAATCTTCATGTCATCATGGTTATCAAAATAAAGAATTGTTTGTCTGAGTTCTATATGTGAAGATGGTGCCGTTAAAAGTTCAGAGGTCATTTATTTCTTTAATCTTTTTGGTGTTAGCAAGTGGCAGAAAATTAGAAATGTTAAGCTTACTTTGTCTGTAATCGAGACACGTTTGGTTGATTTGAACGTATAAAAATCAAAACCATGGGCTTGGATCTAGTGTAGAGGCTGGGCATGGAGCAGTGTCTTTTATCCCTTGCTCCTTTTGTTTGGATTCGATTGCAAGATCTGGATGAGACATTGCTCCAAAGTCCAAATTCCTATTATTATGTATTACAGCAGAAGGAAAAGTCCTAGTATTATCCAAATAAACAAAGCTACCGCATTGCAAATGCTTAAGTTCAGTGTTTCAAATATTATGGGCAGGTGCACCTAGGTGCACCTACCGGAGTCCCTTGCGGAACTCTCGGGAGAATTTCCATGTTCAAAGGCTAATTTCATCTACCAAAACGGGCTAGCATTAGAAGAAACCATTGCTATTGTTTTATGCTGTTTTCTAAATATATCTCATAATATGTTCCTTTGTTTTGCAACTGATGCTTCTGAACATTTGATAATGCTTGTGTTCCTTGGTCAGAACTCGGTCTTTATGCTTCTTATAATCTGTAATAATTTTCTTTATGACCATAGAGGGGAACAAAAGCAACATCAGTGCCAGTTTGCATCATTATAGAATATCATATTGCCTATGAATCAGCTATTGGAAAGTGATTGGGCACTGTGTAATTTGTATACTCCTGTTTAATCAGTATTAGTTCAGCAATCCACTTCTCAGTTAGGTATTCTTAGCACAGTTTTGATAATATTATTAATGTTTTCAGAATGCATGATGACTAATGTTAGTGATATCTTTATTGTGCCAACTAATGGGTCCCCATCTAGGAGCAACAAGAATCATTTTGGAAGGGCTTCAAAAAGTTTTTACTAGCGCCTTCTTTAGATGATAACGTTTAAATGGCCAAGGCTACTACCTAGAGATTTAACGATCTAATAAACTAGTACTAATAAACTAATACAAAGTAGCTGAAAGTCTGTTAACTCAACCAAAGGGCAGCGGAAAATGCTTCAAGTTCAACAGCACAGTAAGTTCAGGCTATGCACCTGTCAGAATCTATGGCATGCACTGTAAAACAGCACAACAATTCTGTAGGGTGGCCTGGATACAGGGCGGTGTGGTTGGCTGCCACAAAGGTAAGAAGTGCATAATATTCTTTAGGTCTGTTTGGCACTGCAATTGGCAGTGAAGCTTCAGGCTGTAAAGTTTTTGTTGGTAGAGTTTTTCCTATTTGGTAACTATATTTTTAAGCACAATAAAATTTTATATTTATTTAGTAATCAATCAAATGAAAAAGGTATTTTTTTAGGGTAAAAAAATAACAATAAACAACAATTCATAGCATATTCAACCATTTAGTTGTTTGTTCTACAGCAATCAAAAATAATTGTAATAAAATAGTAACACATATATTATCATAATAATATTGAAACATAATAATATTATAATATAATGATACTATATCATCATATTATGATTATTATAATGTAATAATAATAATTAATATAATAATTTTATATCAATACATTGTGATTATAACAATATAATAATATCTTATAAAACAATATTTTTTATATAATATTATTATAAGGGATAGATTTGGTTAATGTAGTTAAGCATGAATTTAGTCACCTTTTTCATTTTTGAATTCGTTCATAATTTTTAAGAATAAAAAAATAAAAAAATGGATGGCTCCAATATTTGCATGAATCTAAGGGTAAAAAATATGATCAAATTATATTATATTAATATAAAAATAAAAATGAAGTAGGAATAATTGTAGATAAGAATTTTAAAGAATATGTTGTTAAAATAATTAGGAAAGAAGATTGGATTATATCATTAAAATTTATAATTGTAAAAATATAATTAATATAATTAGTGTATATGCACTGTAAGTAGGATTAGACAACAAATTAAGACATTTTGAAAAGACATGGATGAAGTAATGCAAGAAATACTACAAGAATAAAAGATATATTTGAAAGAAGATTTTAATGGATATGTAGGTAAACAAAGGGATGGATATAAAATGGTACATGGAGGATATGGATTTGGAGATAGGAATGAAGTCGACATGAGCTTATTAGATTTTGCAGTGGCGTATGACTAACAATAGCAAATACTTATTTTAAAAAGAGATGAATATTTAATAACATTTAAAAGTGGATCTAATAAAAGTCAAATAGATTTTTTTTAACTAGGAAGATAGATAAAATAATATGTAAAAACTGTAAAGTTATTATAGGAGAAAGTTTAACTTTACAATATAGGATAATGATAGCAGACATTGATAAAAATAAAATTTAAATAAAATATAAAATTATTAATTTAAAAAATAAATAATGAAATTTGAAAGGAAAAAAATTAGAATTATTTAAAGAAAAGTTAGCAAGAGTAATGACTATGAATATAGATAGTGATCCCAACTTAATATAAAAAAAGTAACTAATGCATAAAAAATATAGCAAAAGAAGTTCTAGGAAAATCAAAAGGAGCGGGATAGTAGGAAAAAAAAATTGATGGTGAAACGAGGAAGTTCAAGCTGTCATCAAATTAAAAGGATAAACTATAAAATTTGGCAAGAGGCTAGGGACGAAGAAAGTCTTAAAAAGTATAGGAATGCAAAGAAAAAAGCTAAAAAAGTAGTAAATAATGTCAAACTTAAAGCCTTATAATGATTTATATAATAGACTAGATACGAAAGAATGCGAAAAGACTATATATAAATTAGCAAAACTAAGAGAAAAAAATAAAAGATTTTAACTATATTAAATGTATTAAGGATGTTGATGAAAAGTCTTAGTGAAAGAAGAAGAGATAAAAGAACGATGAAAAAGTTATTTTAAAAAATTATTAAATAAAAATAATTTGATAAATTTAAGGGTAGAAGGATGTGATAATATAGGAGTAACAAACGAGTATAAATTTTTTCATAGATTTAGCATGCTTGAGGTTAAAAAGGCTTTGAGTAAAATGAAAAATGCAAAAGCATTAGGATCGAATGCGATCCCTATTGAGGTTTGAAAAGGCTTAGGAGAAATTGGAGTTATGTGGTTAACTAATTTATTTAACAAGATTGTAGCAAATAAAAGAATGCTGGATGATTGAAGAAAAAGCATATTAATATCCGTATACAAAAATAGAGAGATATTTAAAACTATACAAATTATAGAGGGATTAAGTTAATGAGTCATACAATGAAATTATGGGAGAGTAATGGAAAATCGATTAAGAGCTGAAACTTTGGTATCAAATAATCAATTTGGATTTATGCTTGAAATATCGATCATCAAGTTATTTATTTATTAAGAAGACTAATGAAGAGATATAAAGAAAAGAAAAAAAAAAGACCTTTTATTGATTTAGAGAAAACATGATAGAGTACCTAGAGAAATAATATGGTAGATTTTAGAAAAAAAAGGAGTTACCAAAAGGTACATAGAATTGATAAAATATCTAGTGAGTTTTCAATTACTGTAGGTTTACATCAAGGATCTGTCTTAAGTCCATATCTTTTTATATTAGTTATAGATGAATTAACCAAATATTTAAAATGATATCCATGGTGTATGTTATTTGCAGATAATATAGTGTTGATTGATGAAAATAAATCTGCAGTAAATGCTAAGCTAGAGATTTGGAGAGAGACTTTAGAATTTAAAGGTTTTATGATTAGTACTAAAACTGAATACATGAAAAGTAATTTTAGTGGGAGTAGAAATACAAATGAAGAAACAGTGAAGATTGCAAGTCAAGAGATTTCAAGGAGTAAAAAATTTAGGTATTTGGGATCAATTATCCAGCAAGAAGGTGAAATAGGTGAATGTGTGAATCATAGAGTTAAAGCAGAATGGATTAAGATGAGGAGTGCTTTGGAGTATTGTATGATCGGCGCATTTCATTACAATTAAAAGAAAAATTTTATAAAACTGCTATTAGGCCAGCTATGCTATATAAAAGAGTGTTGGACAATATTGAAATATGTGAATAAATTAAGTGTAATAGAAATGCGTATATTAAGATGGATATGTGGTAAAACTTTAAAAGATAGAATTAGAAATAAATATATAAGAGAAATGATAGTATTTTCAATTGAAGATAAAATGAGAGAAATGGATTACGATGTTTGGACATATACAATACAGACCTTTAGATGCTCCAGTTAGAAAGAGTAGTCTTTTAACAATCAATGGTAAGGATAGAGATAGAGGTAAACCTAAACTAATATGAACAGAAATAATTTAAAAAAATATAACTATTTGTAATTTAAATGTCAACTTGGTTTTAAATAGAGCATAGTGGAGGAAGCATATTTATGTATTTGACCCCATGTAGTTGGGAAAAGGCTTAGATGAGTTGAGTTGAGTAATAGGTTGATACTATTAATATAATATAGTCTAGTTATTATTAGTTTATAATTATACCACATAGAACTAATATAATTATTATAATAATAGTATATTATTGAAATAATATAATAATATTGTAATGTTATATTATTTGTTATTACTATTTATTATAATGATGATGATTATTATAACATAATAATGATAATAATATTATATTCATAGCACTGTAATATTAATATAATGTAATATAGTTATTATTAGTTTATAATTTTATTATATTATGAAATATTATAATATTTATTAAATCATATGGTATTATAATATTATAATAGTAGTGGTAACTTTGTCTTAAAAGAGCTTTTCTATATTTAATAAATAGAACTGTTAGAAAAAGGTCCAAATCAAAGCTCTCTCCATCAGAGCTTTTATCAGCTTTGGAGACCAAAAATGCTTTTAAAAATCTTACCAAACAACCTAAAACCTCTTAACATATTTTGGGTAACCATGGCCAAGCCCTCATGCAGTGGGTAACTGGGCTAGCTGTCCGCTAGCAAAGCCACAAGCTCCAAAATGAGGAACCACAGCCCACTCCACCAAGAAAATAAATAGAAGATGACACTAAAACATTCTCGAGGCGTTCCAAGACGAACGTCTCAGCCAGGATATCAACCTGGTATTGGCCTACAAAGACTTAATATACGTATTGCGACCATTTCAGTGAAGTTATGATGTGGTGTATATTTGCTGTTCATCTCTTTTTTATTTTTTAAAATTCAGTTATAATGGCCAATTAGCTAACGTCCATTAGAATGCTGCAACCACTGGTATTAGGCTTCAAAATGGCATTAGTGGAGCAACGTAGCTCGTCTTCTATGGTGTGGTGGCAGCATAAGGTGGTACCATGCAACGGTGTGCGCCATTTGGGTCGTTGTTAGGCGTAGGCATCACCACCGACGGACGGATCTCTGGAATTCTGAACACGAGGACGATTGTCCGTCTAAGAATATTTTGGATTCGAAGGGTCAAATGGTTGGGAACTTGGCGACCCACCTCCCCTGTGATGTCATTTGCCTGACAAACTCCTGGGGAGCGCATCAATTGGTGACCTCAACAGAGCCAGCGGTCCAGGTCTTGAGATGCTATGCGTGGGGCCCATGAGCATTAAAGTCTTAGAAAAGTCTGTTGGATCATCTTTTTGGTGCAGCAATGTGCATTCATGTCATTAAGTATCAAGGTTTATTGAATCTCGACACATGATATAAGGCGTATGACTAATTCGTCTTACTATACTTAAAAAAAAAAAAGAAATGATGCAACAAGTCTTTTCTTTGAAGTCTTTATCTCGTGCGGCCTTCTTTCCGGTATTGCAGCATCCCCCTCTGCAATCTTTTCGGCCGATCCCCAACAGTGGCCGGACTGAAAAGAGTTGTCATAGAATCAAGGCAGGCTCGCTCTGTCCTCCCACTCACCTGATGCCACAAAATAAAGGAGTGGTCACAAGCGCTTGGAAGTTTATATATGATCTGATACTAAATTGAGTAGGGTGCGAGATATCCATGTGTAGAATCTATCCGCATATAAAGTTATTCTTGCTTTTCAAAAAATAGAATCTAGCCACACTATATTCTACTCTATCTCTGTCTGAAACTAGAGTCCTGCTATGATATCTATCCCATCATTTAAAATCTAACTTCAGTCTCTTTTATGACTCTCTCTGCCTTTGAACTTTTTATGACACTATCCACCACATATAGCTAGAAATATGGTAGTGAAAGCATATAAACTAATATTCGATAATCTCCAAATAAAAAACAAAAGGATTATAATATGAAAAAAGATTAGTGAATACGAGATGTTTGATTTTTCAACGCAGGACAAAAGGGCTCAGCATATCTGCTACTAAAAAGGATAAATATGTGCCTGATGTTGATATTTGAAACATCCAACTCTAGTGTTGGTGATGGTAAGAGTTATGTGAGTGCTCTGCAACAATTGGTGGAAGCTGAATCTCTCAATAGAATTCAATCTTTCATGTGTCAATTAAGAAGAAAGTTTAACTCGATCCAATAATGCATGCCACCAATCGGTTTCCTTTATTGAAAGACAATTGCTAGGAACATTGGGGTCCCCTCCAAGGGAAACCTTTCGATGCTGAAGTCAGTTGAGACGAAGAAAAAGAAAGTTAGAGCTCTTTAGGTCAGGTTCCAAGTAAGGTCATTGAAGGAAAAAAAAACTCTTACTTATGAGACAAAGGGCTGCTTTTGTTGGCATTTGAAAGAGTAGCGTTGGGGTTGGATTTTCTTTAGATGAAACTGTATGTGCGTGATAAATAAAGCAAGCAGGAGAATCCTTCTTGAATGGGTTGGCCAAACTTATGGGGATCGAGGAAGATGCTCTGCAATGGCTGGCATCTTCAGAATGAGGGAATGAACCAATCAATTAGAAAAGGTTGGCCATTTTATGCTTCATTATCATCATGCATTGCATTTGATGGTTGTCACATCATCTTTGTCCATGTCAGCAATCTAGGTGGATCGGCCTACACCAGTTGCCCCCACTTTTAAGAGTTGAGCTTACTTTCGTGCTTAAGTTGTGAGAGTAACTTCATCTGTAGCTTTGGTTGATCTTACTTAGGCTTGTCGGTTCTTTCTTGGATGATCATGCTTCAACATTGTGTTTATTCTCCTAAGCAATCTGGTGGCTCCTTAGAACCAAGCCATTTGGCAGTTCATCTTCTATAAGATCGGTGGAAGGGCTATCTATAAAATCGGTGGAAGGTCTATCAGGTAGCCCAAAAATATGGGCCAAGCCATCTTTTAGATCAGCGTCAGTATGCTTGGAATATATCGTCATTCTTTGGCTAAGAAATCTAGCAGAGGATATGACCAAGATAATAGGTAGCTTAGTGATTAGGCGTTTATTGGATGGTGTCTGACATCCATTTGATGTGACCATTACACAATCATTGCACAAATCTTTGAGTAGGAGAAGAGACGATCAGTTAGTTTGCTGCTTGTCAGGAGATCACTTTAGTTTGCATGCTCACATTAAATGCAATTGATGGCTCTTTATGTCGTCTCGTTAATGTCATCACATCCAAAGAGTTACCGTTATAGCTCTTTGGGGCACAGTGTCACATGGGGAAGGCGAATTTAGCAGGTGCGGGCATCAAGATTGAGATGATTGAATTCTGCGAAATTTTTCAAAGCTTAGGTCGGCTAATAGCTTTTAGAGTCCCTGGCTGGCTGGCTCGATTTCCTCAACCTTAGCTTTGGTATGTCTTTTTATCTCTTCTCTAGGTCGGCTAGGATGTTCAGTTTAGAAGAGCTAGAGACCTCACTGGCCAAGGAGACTATCATAATTACCGAGGACATCTTGATGAGGATCATCAGGTATTCTTTGTTCTCGAGTTATACCAATTGGTCGTTCTTAGCTTGGAGTATAGGGAGTCTAATCATGAAAAGGTCTGGCTCTACTTATATGAGGACTTCTTCAAGGCAGGGCTTTGATTTCTGATCCACCACTTTATATCGCCACCTTTTTACATCACTCCAACCAAGTTGGTACGTAACTCCCGGCAAGTTGTTATATAGGATTTTTAGTTCTAGCCCTCAGCTTAGACTAACCCCAACCACAAGCTTATTTTGAGCTATTTTTACCATTAAGTTCTCTATGAAGAGGGATGGCTTTACCTCTATGCTTAAAGAAGTAAGAAAATTTTCATCAAGAATCCCTCTTTCATCACAAATGGAAGAGTAGATATTTTTTGTTACCTCAGTTGAAGGCTTTTGGTCGTTTGATATGGCTTGGACGCAACTCAGTTTGAAGCTGAACCGAGTCCCCAACCTTTGCATCAAGGAGGTTCAGGTTTTGAGTCATCTCTTTAGAGTCAATCCTTCGAAGACATCGAAGCTTTTGACCAAGGTGGCCTTAGTCCTAACTGGGCTTAGTTTAGCCTCTGAGGTATTATCTCTTTTTTTTATTCACATCATTTTCTTTGATTATTAACCAAGTTGGTTTTGTCTTCTTTGTATATATACCTTGGTTCAAAGGACTTCAATAGGTGCTCAAGCACAAAAGGAAGGCTAAGGCAACTCTTTGGTTAGTAGCCATGCTTAAGGAAGGAGGTTCTTCAACCCTTGCAAGTCCTATTGTTGGAGTCCTATCTAAGCCTTCCAAAAAGATATCCACGGGAGTCTAAGTTGATCTTCAAGGTGAAGCCTCCATCTCTTCAGTATTGAGCAGTAGTGAAGAAGTCGATCAAGATTAAGATGATGACACCTTACTCTGCCATTGGGGAAGGGGAGATGGGTGGTGCACTCGAGCCATCCACCATGCTGGAAGTTCAGCCTATATAGTTTTAATTTTCTCCATCATGAGTGCTCTAGGAAGGCAAGAGGAATCAACCAATTCGAGCTTCAAACGATCTCAGGGATTGGATCAGCTTGGTTCAACCTCTCCTACCTCAATTTATGTTCCAAATTGGAACTTGTTCAGGGGTGACTCCATGAGGTTAGGTCGAACTGGGTATCGACTTCTTTGCGGGATATATTTGCCTACAAACACTAGCTTTTATCAGTTAGGGTTGGTTCCTTAAGTAACCTCAGTCACTTAATATATTTTCTGGTCGGTGCTTGAGACTTTGTCTTATTAGGCTTTGACTTCTTTGATTGGCCTAGGTTTTTAAGGTTGCCTCCTAGCCTTCAATTAACTTGTCTTTCAAAAATCAAAGCCAAAGAGCATTAATCGACTTTGGAGCTAATCCGATCTTCATTTAATGAAATTTTTTGATGGTTGTTGGTTAAGTGATTAGGTCAAATATCACCACTCTTCAACCATGTTTGACATTGTTAGGACTTAGGTTGATTTTAAGAAACTATTTATCTCTTAGTCATATTAAGTTTGTTTGAGGTCAGTTTGATGTAACGAGCTTCATCCAGTTAAGCTGGGATAGAAAATCCAAATTTGGGGGAAGAAAACAAAGCTCTTTTATAATCTTTCATTGTATAAAGAAAATTACAAAGTAGTGAGAAAATCACAACTAATGCCATAGAAGATGGCTTATTGAAAAATACATCTTTTAGTTCTCAGAATTTCAAGTGTGGAGAATATGTTAGCCATCCAGTTTTTCTAACCAATAAGTCCTTGATTGAACTATCCCTACCATATGGCATGGACCTTCCTAATTCAGAGTCAATTTGTCTTCTTCATTATCTTGACCCATAGTTGTTGCCTTCATAAGCACATAGTTTCTAGGTTGGAAGTGGTGCCCTTTGAGTTTAGCATTGCAGTATCTAGCCACCCTTTGTTTATAGGCTATCATTTGAACTTGCGAATACTTTAACCTTCTTCAATGAGGTTAAAATTAGTTTAGAGGTTATTGGTATTGTCTTGCTCTATGAACTACTAAGATTGGTAGCTTGGTATGTTGATTTTCATTAGGATCATGGCTTTAGTACTGAAGGCCAAATTGAATGGAGTCTTTTCATGGATACTTAGCTTGTAGTCTAGTATGTGCAAAGAATGCTGAGAAGCTCATCTACCCATAAGCGGCTTAGTCAAGCCGAGTCTTCAAAGATTGCAGGATGGTTCACCTCGGCCTAACCATTCATTTGCAAATGGGCTATCAAGGAGTAGTGGTTGATATTCAACTCTTGGTAGAACTCATTGAACCAAGCATTGTTGAATTATTTCTTATGTTAACGATGAGGATCTTTGGTGTCCTGAAGTAGTAAATGATCAATTTTCAGACAGTCTAAAATGTTTTACTTAGTTATTCGAGCTAAGGGCTTGGCCTCGACTCACTTGATGAAGTAGTTGATCATTACCGTGAGGAACTTCCAATTTCCTTGTGCTAAAGGAAATGGTTTAATGGTCATGGATTGCTAATCAATGAGAGCTTAATTGTTGAGTGGTGTGGTATAAAGGAGTGCTTTTGATACTACTTGCATCAATGTGCTAATTGAGTCACATCCTTATTCAAAGTTAGCCAATAGTATCTCTATTGCAACACTTCATAGGCTTAGGTTTGCCCTTTGAGTGGTTATTGCATTTGTCTTTATGGATTTCTTAGAGGATATATTCAGCCTTAGTTGGCCCAAGGCATCTCAAATATAGAGAGTAAAGAACATCTTGTATAGTGTGCCATCAACCAGGAAGACCAAACCATCCTTTGAATCCTCTTCCTAGTTTCATTCCTTTTTTGTGGAAGCAATCATTCTTCAAGATAGGCTATATAATTGGGTCCATTTAGCTTACCTCATGTCTGACCTAGTGTATCTCAATCTTTTGAATGCTCGGGGCAACTAGTTTTTCAAGGTAAATGGTTAGATGGGATGTAGGGCCTATCAAAGCCAACTTAGATAGTGTGTTGCTCGATTGTTCTCTAATCTAAGGATCATCTAGATGCCAAAGTACTTGAAGGATAGAGTCAAGCTTTTGACTTTGGCTAAATACTTCTTTTTGTTTAGCTCTCTAGCTTTATATTCACCTCAAACTTTGCTAATAACTAGCTGTGAGTTATTGTAGACTTTTAGTTGAATTACATCGACCTCCTTTGCCAACTTCAAACCAGTAATTAAGGCTTCATACTTGACTTCATTATTTAAGGCTCTGAACTTGAATTTAAGTGCATATGTTAGCTTGGCTCCATTCGGATTGATAAAGATCGGCTTGACTCTACTTTCAATTTCATTGGAGAACCATTAATATAAAGACTCCATTCAAATTATTGTGAGGCCTCTTCCTTCTTAGTTTGTTTAGAGTCTTCGGTAATGGTTGTTTCCAACATATAGTTAACGAGGGCTTGGGCTTTTAAGGACAATCTTGGTTTATATTGAATGTTGAACCCACTCAGCTTTATAGACCATTTGACCAATTGACTCAAAGGTGTTAGGCTTGTGCAGAATTTGCTTCAGTGGCTAATCAGTCAACACCATTATAGTGTGAGCTTGAAAGTATGACTTTAGCTTCCATGTTGAAATGACTAAGGCATATGTTAGCTTCTTCGACTAGTGATACCCCATCTCGATACCATGGAGTACTTGGCTCACATAGTAGATTAGCCTTTGTTTCCCATAGTCCTCTTGAATAAGGATGAGCTAACGACTAGCTCAGAGATTACTAGGGATAAGTATAGCAATTCTACTTGTGGATTAGATAGTAAAGGAGGGGATGTAAGGTACTTATTTAGCTCTTCAAAAGAACTCTAGCGATCCTCTTGAATAAGGGCTGAGCTAACGGCTAGTTTAGAGATTGCCAGGTATAACTATAGCAATTCTACTTCTTGTAGATTTGATAGTAAAGGAGGGGAATGCAAGGTGCTTATTTAGCTCTTCAAAAGAACACTAGCATTCTTCGGCCCATTGGGAATTCTTGATATTCTAAATTATCTTAGAGAAGGAAAGGCACTTCTCTGCTGATTTGGAGATAAATCGGCTTAAGGTCATCACTCATCCAACAAGGTGCTAGACTTTTTGATGGAAGTTAGTGGGGTCAAGTCAAGGATGACATGTGTTTCTCAAGGTTGGCTTCAATTTTTTAGTGGTTAACTATGAAACAAAGAATTCTCATAAGGTAACACCAAAGGCATATTTGCCCAAGTTTAGTTTCATATGATAGCGCCTTAATACTTCAAAAGCCTCATCAAGAATGGCTACATGTTCTTTGGCTTTTAGGCTCTTTACAAGTATATCTCTCCATAGGATTTTATGTTTTTCTTCAGCAACTCTTTGAAAATTTTATTCACCAACCTTTGGTAGGTTACTGCAGCATTCTTTAGCTCAAAAAGGCATTACTTTTATAAAAGCTATCTTTTCCTTATCTACTAGATGCAACAATATTTAATTATAGCTAAAAAATGTATCCAAAAACTAAGAAGTTCGTGACTGGCAATGGCATTAACAAGACAATTAATCTTTAGTAGAGGAAAACTATCATTTGGGAAGGCTTTGTTACGGTTGGTAAAATTGATGTACATCAAACACTTTTTGTTGGACTTCATAATCACAACATTCACCAATCAATCATGTAATAGACTTCTCTAATGAACTTGGCCTCTAGTAGCTGGTTTACTTCTTCCTTGATGAATTGGATCTACTTTAAGGTGCAGTATCCTTCTTCGACGAACTAGCTTATGGCTTAGATCCATTTTAAGTTAATACACGATAACATTTGATTAATCCCAGGCATATTGACAACTAACCATATAAATAAGACCGAGTTTTTGTGCAAGAAGTCAATTATTTGACCTTAGACGGGCTTGGATAGTATCAAGCCAACATGAAAGATCTTAGAATCATCCTTCCCTAGAGGTATTGCCTCCAGGTTTTCGATAGGCTTTGGGTGTTGCTCTCTTTGCTCATCACAAAAATTGAAGTTATCAGTTAACATGGTCTCAACCATAGTTGTCAGACCTGGCCTGGACATTGACCCGGCCAAGGGCAGGTCATCGGATCACTGGTTCAACCATCGGGTCACCGGTTGAACCATCGATCAATTATTTTAATATAAAAAAATATATTTATATTAATAAAAATTATTTTTTAATAAAATAAACATATGAATACTAATCTTTATAATCTTCTTTTTTTGAAATTTTTTTTGGTATCTTATTTAATCTCTAAAATTTGCTTACTTTCAATCTGTATACCATTTAGTATGATTTAACTTTTTCTCAAAAAAAAAAAAAAATTTCTATCCAGTTTCCTTTATTTTCATCATTTTCTCTTTATGTCTTTACTTTTCCGTCTTATTCCCATAAAATTTTTATATTTTTATATTTTTTTCTTTTTTTATTCCTCTCATCAATGCTCTTCTTTACATGATCTCCTTTTCTTTTTCATAAAACTTGCGAGCATCCCAATGAAGAAAAAGTTGCCATAAACTCTTAGGAATTTAAAATGCCAAGGACAAGAAAATTTGAAACGGTATTGATAAACCCGTGATCGGTTTAGACCGGGTTAACCAGTTCACGAGTGAATCGACGGGTTGACCGGGTTATTCCAGGTCTCTTACATATCCGATTTTATGTTAGAATCGGACCGGCTTGACTCCGAGTCTCGGTTCAATCGGTTCAACCGTCGGTCTGGTCCGATTTTAACAACTATGGTCTCAACGCTAGCGTAAAACTCCATTATAACCTTTAAAACATGAATCTGATAAATCAAACTATGCGAAGGAATAGATGTGTAATTTAAATATCGATTGATCCTGAATAAAACAGAGTCAAGAAGCATATTCATGTAGCCGACCCCAAGTAGTTGGAAAAAGGCTTAGATGAGTTAAGTTGAGTTGAGTTAACATGGTCTCAATGGACTTGTGATTTTTTGGACGTTCAGTAGTTCGATTGCTTCCTTTTAGTATTGCAACATACACTGTCGAGTTGCCTTTGGTTTGAGTTCTCCTATCTTTTGGTTGATAGAGAATTTCATTAGAAGGTGATAGGTTGAGATAATAGCTTTCTAAGTATTTAGGTTTGATTGCCTCAGAATAGTGTTGTAACTTGAAGGCATGTTCATAACTATAAAGTTGACCATTATGGCTCGTGTTCATTTCATCCCCCACAGTCAGCAACAAAGGAGTAACTTCTTTAGCTTGAATAGATTAACTATTGAATCCGATTAATGGTACCTTAGTTGGCCGCATTTGATCCAAGCTAATGCCCATTTTCTGAAAAATCTCATAGAATAGAATATCTATCAAGCTTCATTATTTACTAGCATTCTTTTTACTTGCTAATTTGCAATCATCACGGTGACAACAAGCTCATCATCATATGAAACTCGGACTCCTTAAAAGCTTCATATCGAGAAAGTAATGGATTGGTTCCTCGGCTTTGGACTTCTTTAAGGATGATTCCTTGGCTTAAAAAAGCCAAGGAAGTATCTCTACTCGTTGCCAATCCTCCAAGGATTATCATATTTATTATTCCAAGTGAAGGTCAATTATCTATCTTACCTTCAAGTAGAGATTTTTCTGAGATTAAGCTTCATCGAAAGATGTTCCTAATCGTATCACCCTTAGTAATCTTTTCTTACGAGACTTTCAATCTCATCCTTAAGATGTAGATATTCATCGTCATCATGAACCTGATTATATGCAATTGATAAAAATTATTTCGATCATGATTCTTTGATTTCAACTTTAGCTTACGTAACCATTCTACACGGTTTCCTTTGCCCTTCTGCATACCTCTTCCCTCTCCATCGTTTTACTTCAAACTTCTCCAACTTTTTCAATCCCTTCTCAATCCCCGAAACTGTTGCCTACCCTTATGCAATCCTTTCAATCCCTTATCAATCTCCATCCCCACCCACCTCTCGCCATGTCCTAACTACTCCCAATTCTAGATTCTCTCTCCAAGCCACATCACTGCATGTATATTTTTTTCATAGAAAACGGCAAGAATGCGAGACCTAGATTCTTGCAGCATTTGCAAATACTTTTATATTCAAGTCTTTACAAGTGGAACCGGAGCTCTGTTTTTAAAATAGAAAAAGAAGTGGATGAACTTATTTATGCAACGAGATTGCAGCCAACACCATGGTATTTGTGAGGGAAGCAGGGAGAGCAAGTCTGATTACTCGTGAGCAAATAGTGTCCATCAACAAACCGGGTCACAGTGGGGCCCAAAAAAAGTGGGGCGTGCTCGGGCTCACCGTGGCAGGAAGCGAGAACCAGTCGGTCTACGTGAACTGCATCGAAAGGTTGAAAGGTAACCATCTTCTCTGTTTTTCCCCCAAGAAGCAACAAACCAAAAAAAATAAAGTAGAAGAAGAAGAAAGAGAAAAACCCTGCGAGGAGACTATCTATCTCCTCTGTTTTACCCCCCAAGCAGAAAAAAAAAAAAAAAAAAAGACAAACGCTGCAAGGAGACCATCCATGGTGTTTTTTCCTCAAATCAAAGAGAGGAGAACTGCCCCTAGGAATTGACCTTGGAGGCTGCAATGTCTGAAAATGGTCTTCTGATGCAAGAAGAGAGACACGAAATGAGACAAATTCCATGCAACTGCTGCAGCAACTACTGGCCTCCATGGTAGCTGCTGTCGCTGCCATCATCCAATTGGAACTAACAAATGAAACAAACAACCCATATGGAACAACTTCAATTCATTAGAGCTGTACATATTTACACACACAGACCTTTAGATATTCCGGCCACTTTTAGATATTCCGATCGTCCTGTCCTTTTTTAGGGGATTCCATATTTACACAGGCACAAACCAGAAACAAAATCGCTTTGCGCAAATTAATACACAGAGAGACAAGGTAAAGGTGGGATGGTATAAAAAGTACTCTCCACTGATACACTATTATTTCCCCTCAAAATGGAGCTGTTGAGGCCCTCTGTAATGGGCGCTTCGTAGGTAGCTTGGCTTTCATTGCCAAACGTAACTGCCACCAAATAGCAACCAGCACAAAATCTAATAAGTAAACCATAATCGGAACAAAATTCTAGGGGAGAGAGTGATAGGATGTCTAGAGATTACCTCGCAGTGTCTCTTTAGCTTTCTGTTCTCATCCAGTAAATGAGCAACCTCTTGCTCTAGCTCATGGGTGTAAGCCTGTCCCCACCCCAAAAAGTATACCACAGTTAGAGCTTTGATCGGAGCTAGACAAATCATGATCAATGATCGATAGGCTTGGCCAACCCATTTCCAAGAGCAATAAAGAGATACAGAGGCAGACAACAACAGAAGAAGAAACAGAAGTAGTGCCTGTTTTCTTGCCCGAGACCGAGCTGCTGACTCCCGGTTTTTGACCATCCTCTTCTTCCGTCGATCCGCGCCATTGCCATTGCCAAGGCTCGCTTCCAGCTGCTGCTCTAATGCTCTCTTCTTGGAGCAGTACGCAAAGAAGCCAGAGCCAGCAGGCGAAGCACCATCATTGCTACTAGGATTGTTGGTGTGGCTAGAGTTCAGGCTGAGGCTAGCGGAGAGAGGCAGGGAGAGGTCATCGACAAGAGCTGAAGCAGGGGATGGCTCATTGAAGGCCCTGGTCAGGAAGTCGATGACGCCCCCCAAGGCGGCGGTGGAGGTGTGATCGGCTTCCATATCCTGGTGAAGGGTGCTTGGGTTGATATCCTTCCAAACTTCTTCCATGCTCCTTATCGAGGTCTGGGGGAGAATAGAAGGGGAGAACAATACCCGGCGGAAGAGGAGGTGGTGGAGATCACCCTGCTGCTGTTGTTGGCGCTGCCTTGCTGAGAGGACCACATAGGTATATATATATATATATATATATATATATATATAGAGAGAGAGAGAGAGAGAGAGAGAGAGAGAGAGAGAGAGAGATGACTGTAGCAAAGGGTTTTGGGAGGTTCCAGAGAGAGCGGACAGCTGAGAAGAAAACCAGGAGAGGAGCTAGCTGGGCTTTATTTTTCCACCTCTACCTACTTTGTTTCATATAAGCGAACTGGATCTACTTTGTTTCATATAAGCGAACTGGATTAGCTAGGTACAATGCCACGCGGTAACCACTAACCAGCACCCGTCCATAGATTCTCTACGGTACACCGTCTTTCTTGCGATCGTGGTGTGTTGCGCCTCCGAAGTCCAAACTCTAGTCTATAACGCTGCTATTTTGTATATATTTGTCGTCTTGCCTGCATCGTCTCTTTCTTCGTCGGTGTGCTTGATGACAAAGTTGAGTGGCACGTCGTGGCGTTTAGCTTTATTTCTTATTTTTTTTTTTCGTGGCGGGGAGGAAGAAGGGACCCTCCCAGATATGATTGATACGTTTCTGTACTATAATTTAATTAATCCACGGCGACGGCGAGGGCGTGCAAGAAAGCTGGAGAGAAGAGCAACCAACTACGATCAAGCCGAGCGAACACCGTGCGCTGCTCGTTGCTCTGGATGCAGAGCCTGCCGTCGCTACGCCGAATAGAGATGAAGACTGGACCACATTGTGGAATAAAGATGAATAGATGGTTTTTTTTCCTCCTTTCTATATTCGAGGAACAGAGAACAAAAAGGAAAGAGAGTGATGGTCGTCGCATGATTCTTCGTCCCCTCTGCTCTTTTGATCACTTAAGATTTTAAAGGTCTAATTATCTTCAGATTAAGGTAGTTATATGTATCATAAAATTCATTCATGTTTTTTTTTTTTTCTAGACAAGTTAAAAGAGACGAAAAGGCAAATAAAATAACGGCCACATTCTAACCCCTCTACGTCAACAGATAGCCCAGCCTGCAAACGTTTGCTATTATTTGAAAAATCTCTTCATGAAGAATAGGAGTGAGATATTTATCAAGAATGTGTTATTTTATCTCTCTCTTTCTATCTTCTATTGATCATTTTAGATTCTAGGGGCACGCATATTCCACTTGTCAAACATAAAAATATGCATCATAGTCCGAGCTATTTTGACAGAAAAGAGAAAAAAAAAGAAGATGGTGGTAATCCATCAGCATGAAAAATAGAGGTTAGATAAGAAGAGATTGATATCGTGGATGAGAAATGCGAAGTCTTTTCCTCAACGTCCTTCAAAAAAGTTTCTTAAAATGAAGAGGGGAGTTAGAGGAGAATTTTGTTTCTCTAGAATGGAGAAATAAATGCTTATTTATTTATTTCAAAAGTAACTGATAAGTCTATTAATTATTTTAATTTAATTATTAAAATAAATATTAATTATTTTAAATTTATTAAGAATTAATATTTTATTGATATTTTTTAGAAAAAGAGTTCATAAATGAAAAGAGCTCGATTGTTGGAGTGATAGACTGCACTCAAATAGACCTAGAAGAAAGAAAGAGAGATAATTTCGCATGATTTTTGGTGCAGGCTTGTAACATAAAATGGACGGTTGAGGAGTTTTTTATGATATATCTGATCGATCTTGAGACCGATTAACTTCAACTTTGACAAGAAGAAAACCTAGATGAGCTTTATAAAAGGATCACAGACAGTAGTCTGAGAGAGGAGTTTTTACAGAATTTTTTTATTTTTTATTTGTTTAAATCATTATATTTAGGTTTGGAAGAGAAAATTATGGAGGAGATATTGGTGGCAGCAATGCGCGACTAGATTCCTTCAACTTGGGATGATGATGAAGCTTGTAACCAAGTTCTATCTCTCTTTCTGTTCTTAATTTCTATGCAATAAAGATCATGCTCTTCTTTCATATATCTTTTGACTGATTTTTTTGATCGAGGTTTTAATTTGGCATACATGGTCTACACCGTTTATCGATATACCGTGATCTTATGATACGATACATGCCTAAGAAAGGTAGATCATAGTATTATAGATTAGACCTTAACCTTGCAAATAATTAGATAGTTTATACTCTAAGCGAACGTGCCGTGATCTTTTGATACGTCCCGTTCTTGATAAGAGAAATTATTTTAACCCTGAATTTGTAAAAATTATTGCTATTGTAATATATATATATAAGATAAAACTTATTTGCATGATGGATTCGGATTTCTAAGTTGCTTCTCCTGTTTTCTTGATTTTGTTAATTAACTAGTTGTTATCTTTTAATAACCACTACTCTTAAATTAATTCTTTACAAATAATTTTTTTATTTCATAAAATAATTGCCCTTGGTCCTCGAGGATACAATTCCGATTCATCACTAGCTATAGTAGTGAGTTAGTTTTATTTTTTATCATCAATGATAGCGATCAAATTTTAGTACCATTGCCGAGGATCTAGGCATGATTGGTTCACAAGAAAAAAAAATAAAAGAAAAAAAATTTTTTTTTTACCATGATTTTTCTCTTAGTTTTATTCTTATTTTCGATCTTTTCTATTCTCTCTTATTGTTTCATTATTATTCGGGCTTCTATATAAAAAAAGTAATTTTTTTGTATAGTTATTGTTCTCTTTAATTTATTGCTTTCTTTTAGTTACCTTAATTATTAGATTTTTTTATTTTTTTTAACATAAAAAAATTACTTTCTTTCTTATCAAAAAACTACTTCTAACCTAATCAACCTTTTTTTAATTAACTTACCTTAAAGAACCTAAAAGAAAACCATAAGATACTTTTCATAAAATAATTAATTTAAGAAAATAAATAATAAAATTTTAAAACTTTTTAACTTGTTTAGACACATTGTTTGACTTGCACTACATATTCATAAATACTTTAATGGCACAGCTCCTAAATAATATAAGGTGGGGGTTTCATCACCCTTTTTTGGTCCATAAATCATTATCATGTATACTGCATAACCCTAAGCTGTTAATTTAAAATTAATTAGACGATGGTCTCTAAGGACTTTCGAGCTCACTTGGACAAGGGATCCTAAGAGTTGGACTAGCTCAGTATTAACTGGTTGACTGATGTCTAGGAAAGGGGTTCAAGAATGATGCAGCCCTAAAGAAAGGTGATTCTTTAATTGGTTTCATTATCTGACCTGACCAATTAATTTGATGTCTAAGGAAAGCAATGGGGGACCCCTACTAACCTTACCCTTACTTGGCCAATTGCTAGTTAGTATCTGGCTTCGAAGATTCAAAGGCAACCTTGGCATATAGGAGCTGTTTAGATATAGGCTAACCCTAGGGTAGAGAGTCCAGTGCTTGACAACTTATTTTTTTAATAAAAACTTTAACCTAATTAAGACACTCTTCTCCATCGTCTCTAAATCTAGGATTCCTTAGGTTCTCATCTTTAGAATTCTTCTCTCTCTTTTTTTCCTCTTCTTTTCTTCTCTTTCTACATTATATATATATATATATATATATATAACTCAAATTGCAACTTAGAAAAGGGAGTCTGGTCGATTAGTAAGGATAGATCTAAATCCTATCCTTGACCAAGAAAAATTAACCATGAAGGAATTAGGACATCCCCTTAGCCTAAGAGAATATTGCTATCCAATTGGATATACCCAACCATTGTGCATTCGACTACCCCAAACAAATGTTGTTAGCTTGAGATTAAGCTTTGATTATCAATATGCTCCCTAAATTCATAGGAATTAAGGATGCCTAAATTTTTATTGAGAATTTGAGGAAGTATGTGATACTATGAGGATGCATGAACTCTTAGAAAATGCTATGAAACTTAGGCTAATTAACTTTGCCCTCAAAAAAATGCCAAAAATTGGCTATATAGTTTACCTACTCAGTCAATTTCAACGTGGGAGGGTTTTGTTAAAGCATTCTTGAGAAAATTCTTTTCACATCATAAAAGTCAAGTTGAGAAACAAAATTGTCTAATTTCATCAATTAGGGGAGAGCCTTTCTGGAAGTGTCTAGACCGATTTAAGAACCTGTTAAGCAAATGTTTACACCATGGGATAGAGACTTGGAGGTTATGCCAAACCTTCTATGAAGGTCTAAACCTAAACTCTAAAACCATGCTCGAGTCGATGTATTAGGATGACTTTATGCAGAAACCACCCAATGAAGCCTGACAGTTTTTAGAGGATTTAGCAGAAAAGAGCTTACAATGGAAGGAAACTAAGGAATTTGAACCCATACCATCAAGAGGTGGTATACACCAATTCTCTCCATTTATAGTTGAAGAAGCTAAGATGGCATCTCTGATTCGTAGGATAGAAGCCTTGGAACTCAAGGGACAAGCCTCGATAAATCATGTAAACCAAGTGTCTGCATTTGTCTGCATTGGATGCAATAAGCCAGGATATATAGTAAAAGAGTGCCCCTACTTCATAATCCAAACTGAAAACAGTTATGCACAGATGAATGTGACCTATCAAAGAACAACCAATAATCCTTATGCATCAACCTACAACCTAAGGTGGAGGAACCATCCAAATTTGTCTGGTCACAAGGTCCTAGTGCAGGTGGTCCCAACTTCAACCAGCCTAACCCAAGGCCCAATTCTATAAAAAATAACCCACCAGTCAATGAGAATAAAAAGAGATATAGTTCCCTAGACAAAGCCTTAAAAACCCTAGTTAAATCCTAAGCTGACACCTATGCCATGATAAATAGCACTAACGCCATCCTGAATAACTTTATGCAAAACACAAGGCAACAACTATCCATCAATACCTAGGTCATAGCTCTTTTGAAGATACAAGTAGGTCAGTTAGCCACAACCATAAATAAAAGAGAATGGGGTAAGCTACCAAGTCAATCTAAAGCTAACCCTAGGAACTTAAGAATCCAATGATCAAAATAAGAAGCCCAGATTAACCAACTAAGTGCCATTCATATATTAAGATCTAGGAAACAAATAGATAACCAAGTGGGTACATATGAAGAAGAATTAGAAGTCCTACCATTTGAACAACTTATTGAGTTAGGTTAGTCCGAAGCACTTGAGGCATCAGAGTCTGAGGTAATGCCCAACCCACCAGTTGAGCCCATGTCAGAAAGAGATAAACCAAAAAATAGGGTTGTAGCACCATTCCCAAATAGACTTAAGCCCAACCAAAATTCAGTCTAATTCGATAAGATTTTGGAGGTCTTTAAGCAAGTTAAAGTGAACATCCTCTTACTGGACATGATCCAATAGGTCCCAACCTATGCCAAATTCCTTAAGGATTTATGTACGAAAAAGAAGACCATCAATGTGCCCAAGAGAGCCTTTCTGGCAGCTAGTGTGAGCTCTTACTTGTCAAACCATATGCCAATGAAATACAAAGATTCAGGGTCACATACTATTTCATGTATTATGGGGAACACCTTCTTAAACAAGGCTCTATTAGACTTAGGGGGTGAGTGTTAATATATTACCATACTCTGTATATGAGCAACTAGGGTTGGATAACTAAAGCCTATGGGAATGACACTACAACTAGCAGATCATTCTTTGAAAGTACCTAAGAAAATAATAGAGGATGTGTTGGTCAAAGTTAGTAACTTTATCTACTCGAGTAATCGATATGTGTTGATCAAAGGGAATAATAATATTTCATTGCACATGCACATCGTTGAGGTAAACTAGGCATTAGTTATAAAGTCAATTGAAGATTCAATTATTATTAAAAATGATAATTGATATACACCCCATTGAGATAAACTTGAATTTGAGGAAAGAGCTTCCTACCTGATAAAAAAGTCTAAACATTAGTTTCTCACCAAGTAACCGAGCATCTTTGCCTAAGTAAGTGTTGTTGCTCGCGTCAAAAAGTGGATAGTATGAAGATATCGCTTTAAAAAATAAAAAAATAAAAAAATATATATAGGCAGTATGAAAGCTATCTCAACTCATGTGCTTAATTTAAGGGTGTATAAAAAATTGATCAAAGTAGATAATAAGCGAAGATACCATTGTTCCTTATAAGCTAGTATCAAAATGCTAAGTTAGCCATCATAAACATAAGTGCTATAGATCTGTGGATGAACTCTAAGAAAATTTTAATAGTTCTAAATATAAAATTTATTTTAGAAACTCAATACTTGTTAGTGATACTGGCTAGTTTCTTTCAACCTTAAGCCTAGATCTAATATTGGAAAGAAGAATCTTAGTGACACATGATTTTATTTTAATTACATTACTAAGGGACTAACAATAATTAAGTTAGGGGGTGAGTCTATTAATTATCCTAATTTAATAATTAAAATAAATATTAATTACTTTAAATTTATAAAAAAATTGATAGTTTTTATTGATGTTTTTTATAAAAAAGATCATAGATGGAAAGATCTCAAATTTTCGAGTCCAAAAGCACAAACCATACTCAAATCGAGACTTTATTTGCCTGAGAAGGAAGGAAGAGAAGATTTTGCATGATTCTCGTTGCAAGTTAAGGCATGTGATGTAGAATGGACGATTAAGAAGTTTTCTCATGATATCTGACCGATCCTGAGCCCGATTGACTCCAACTTTGACTGAAAGAAAGCCCTAGATGAGCTCTATAAAAGGAGGACCCCAGACAGTAGTTTGGGGGAGGAGTTTATATAAATTTTTTTTTTTTTTTGTTTAAATCATTATATTTAGGCTTGAGAGAGAAAAATTATGGAGGGGATGCTGGTGGTAGTAATGTGCGGCTAGATTTTTCCAACTTAGGATGATGATGAAGCCTGTAACTAGGTTCCATCTCTCTTTTTGTTTTTAATTTCTATGCAATAAAAATCATGCTCTTCTTTTATATATCTTTTGAGTTATTTTTTTTTGATCAAGGTTTTAAATCTAACATACACGGCCTGTACCCTCTATGATATGCCATAATCTTAGGATACAATACTTGCCTAAGAGAGGTAGACCATAGTATGGTATATTAGACTCCTAATCTTGCAAATAATTAGATATTTTATACTCTAAGCGGACATGTCGTGATCTCCTGATATGGCTCGTGCCTGATAAGAGATAAATTATTCTAATCCTAAATTTGCAAAAATTATTGCTATTGCAACATTAAAAAAAAAGAAGATAAAACATGTTTGTATGGTGGATTCAGATTCTTGAGTTGTTTCTCCTGTTGTCTTGATTTTGTTAATTAATTAGTTGTTATCTTTTAATAACCACTACTCTTAAATTAATCCTCTATAAATAAATTTTTTTATGAAATAATTACCCTTGGTCTCCGAGTATACGATCTCGATTCATCACTAGATATAGTAGTGAGTATATTTTATTTTTGATCACTAATGACAGCGATTAGCAACCTTATCTTTTTTTGAGGATTATCAATTTTATAATATTTAAAAAAAAGTTCTGCATCGAATGAAAAATAAAAGTATTAAGTGCTTGTAACTTAAGTTGTGCAAAAGTTGATGGGTAAGAAAAAAAATGGTTATTTATGAAATAGTGGTATAAAGAGGGAGGCGTTATACATGGTATCAAAGTCAATCCAAGTGTACGGAAGTTGATGGGCAAGAGGGAAAGAGAAAAAGGCTACCTATAAAATGATGGTCCAAGAAAGGGAAGGGGGGCAAGAGAAAAGGCTACCCGTGAACTGGTGGTATAAGCAGGGAGGAGTGTACAAAAGTTGATGGGTAAGAGAGAAAGAAAAAAGGACTACCCATGGATCGGTGGCATAAGGAGGGGAGAGAAAAAATCTATCTATAGAATGTTGGTATAAGAAGGTGTGTTACAAATGGTATCAAAGCCAACCCATGGTATAAGAAAGGGGGTATTACAAATGGTATCAAAGTTGATATGAATATACAAAAGTTGATGAGAAGATGTGAGCAAGGGAGGAACTGATTCGAGTATACGAAAGTTGGTGGATAGAAGGGAGCGAGGGAGGGCCACTAGGAGGAAAGGGCTACCTATAAGATGATGGAAAGAAATTGATGGGCAGGAGGAAGCGAGAGAGGGCTAGCAGGAGGAATAGGCTACCTATAGGATGATGGAAAGAAATTGATGGGCAAGAGGAAAGAGTTATCCATAGGATGGTAAAAAGAAAGGTTTAATGCTTATAACTCAATTTCACTTGCTACTAAAAAAAAAAAAATCGCATGGGCTTGAGGCGGTGTCAGAGCTCACTTGCTACCAATTAACGTTCACTCCAGTTTTGAAGGCCATATGTTGCTACCAATTAACGTTCACTCCAATTTTTAAGGCCATATGGTTTTGACTTGCTAATGGGTTAATTGGAGGTAATCTAATGGGTTAATTAGGCTAATAGGAGGATGATACCATTCACTTGCTATCAATTAATTTTTACTCAAAATTTTAGGAGCATATGGTTTTGATTCATTAATAGGTTAATTGGGTCAGTAGTTGTACTAATGTTTAAAAATAATTTTTAAAATAAAAAATATGATATCTCAAATCTACTCGGTGGTGATGTAAAATCACATCTCGAGTGGTCAGTGGAAAAATTTGATTAAATTATAATCATGTGTATGAATTGCGTTGAGTTATTAAATAAATTTAGAGGGAATCAAGAAAGAAAAAATATTATTTCAAAAATGTGTTTATTTTGTTCTTTTGATATTTGATTTGGATGAATATGTGGAAGTAAAGAAAGTCAAGCCATGCTATCTATTTCTTTTATTTCTCAGCCAAGTAATACTATAAGAATTAAAAATTTTGAAGAAAAAAGTGCGACCACAAAGATAAATTCTTAATTTATCTCCTTGTCCCCAGCTTCCTTTCATTATGGTTCGACACCTAGACGTTGATCTCCTTTCCCAGCTCCTCCATCGATACAGGCCAAAGTTTTCGATCGAAAGATCCAGGAGATGCGCCTGGAATTGGACGATGTTAAGCATGCATCTCTTTCAGAATTTCAGATAAAACGAGGTTCACCCTTCACCAAAAGGATTATGAATGAAGATGTCCCATCGCACATAAAGCTCCCCGTCATCAAGCCATACAATGGGACAACTGACTCGGACGACCATCTGAGTAGCTTCTAATCAATAATGCTATTCCATGAAGCCTCAGAAGCGATCCTGTGCCATGCCTTTCCCTCAACTCTTAGGGGACCTGCTAAAGTTTGGTTCGACACATTACAGCCAAACTCTATCGCCTCCTTTGACGAACTTGGTTGCTCATTCATCAACTAGTTCCTTAGCAGCCGTTGTTATTGGTAAAGGTCAGATTCCCTCTTCGAACTAAAGCAACGAGAGGGCGAGTCCTTGAAAAGCTTCTTGGGCCGTTTTAATACAGTCATGTTGGAGGTCGACCATCCAACCATAAGGTAGCCATGTCTGCCCTAGCAGGCAGAGTATTGAAAGACAGAAACTTTTATTTGGTGCTGGAGGTAAATTACCCATGAAGCCTCTTCGACATGATGGCCTTGGCGAACAAATATGCCAGGATGGAAGAGTCTAGAAGTCGGTGCGAGTTGAGCAATCAAAGAAGGAAAAAAAACAACTCGAACAAAAGTCGATCGACTCAACTTGCGAGCCCCCGCCGCCAAAGGGCTCCATCGCCCAGGTGATGCTTAAGAAGCCTAGTGCGGAGGTTCAACCAGTTTACTCCGCTTACTGTGCCCCAGGCTCAAATCCTGACGAAGATAGAGCATCAGCTCCCTCGACTGAAGCCTCTCTAGGGGAATCCGATGCGGAGAGATATGACTAAATACTGTCGGTATCATCATGACCATGGACATAATACCGAGGAGTGTTGGTAGCTCAGGCAGGAGATCGAGCAGCTGATCCGCTGAGGAAGGCTCAAGCGCTACAAAGGACCTTCGGAGGTAAAAGCCAGAGCAGAGCATTCACCTGATTTTTGACAACAACCCTCACCGAATCCAACGGCGACAGGCAATGTACACATGATTGCCATGGTTGGCTCATCCAAGAGTCGGCTGAACGAGGAGGAGAACCTGTTCAAGAAAATCAGATGTGAGGAACTCATATTCTCAAAGAAAGACTCTAAGGGATACAATATCCCCATGATGGTGGTCTCATTGTTTCCCTAAATATGCAAAACTATGATGTACATCGGGTTCTTATTGATAGTGGAAGCTCTGTCAATGTTCTTTATTTCGATGCCTTTGTGAAAATAAATCTGAGAATGAAAGACCTCTGAGTAGGGGTGTAACTGAGTC
The DNA here is from genome assembly GCA_900491605.1 of Calamus simplicifolius. Classification (NCBI taxonomy): domain Eukaryota; kingdom Viridiplantae; phylum Streptophyta; class Magnoliopsida; order Arecales; family Arecaceae; genus Calamus; species Calamus simplicifolius. The sequence continues at coordinate 1,674,376 of UESW01003865.1, read as the reverse complement.
GAGACAACTCGCGAGTAGCTCAAAATCGACTCAAAAAATACTCGAAATCGACTCGCTGCTTATCGAGTTGAGCTCGAGCTCAAGCTATTCGAGTAAATTATCGAGTCGAGTTCGAGTATTAAAATACTCGGCTCGAAAGGCTCGCGAGCTTTATCACGTAATTAAACTTTTTTTATCACATAATTATAATAAGGTTTAAAACTTTAAAGCTTTAAATTAGGAAACGAACCGGTCCGGTCAGCCCTCAGTTGTAATTATAATAAGGTTTAAAACTTTAAAGCTTTAAATTAGGAAACGAACCGTCGTTTCTCGTTCGTCCGATCAGCTCCCCTCATGCTTAGCGATTCAAAATAGGGAAAACAAAGTACGTCTCAATTTTTCCATTGTTCATGAGTCGTGACGATTCGTCTCAGGCTCTCAAGGCGATTCAAGTTTTTTCATCGTTCGTCTCAGGCTCTCAGCCTCTCAGGCGATCTTGTCATTCGTATTAGGCTCTCTGCGATTCAACACGGGTTCTAGGAGAAAATTAAGGAAAACGAAACCGTCGTTCGTCTTGTCCCTAACTCCCTATTAACAGCGAGAGGATAGGGCTCATCTCTAAGCTGTAACTGCCTAACTGGTAAGCCCTATCTTTATTAAAGATAATGATAATCTTTGGAGCTTTGGCTCAAAAATTTGGTGTGAACTGTGAAGGTTGCAGACTTGTGGTGGATTGGATGTTGGAAGGAGCCTTCTTCGTTGAAGCCGAATTCACATCAGATTTAATTTGATAAAACCCATGGTAAGATCTTGGAAAGATTTTTCTTATAAAAAGAATCTTTTATAAAAAAATAAAAGATATTTTCTTATAAAAAATCTTTTATAAAAAAATAAAAGATTTTTTTATAAAAAAAATCCAATACCCTGATGCAGAAAGATTATTTTTTAATTTTTTATACAGAAATTCGAGTCAAGTCGGGACAAGCTCGAGTACATCGAGTATTTCATCGAGCTCGAAATAAAAAACTCGATCGAGCTCGAGTCGAGTTTGAGCTTCAAATTTTAGAGTCGAGTCGAGCTCGAGCTTGGCACTGTATCGACTCAACTCGGCTCGATTACACCCCTACCTCTGAGCAGTAGACTCTACCTTGATGGGGTTCACCGGCGACACCATCGTGCCCGAATGAGTAATAACTCAAACGGTTCGGGCAGGCGAATGACCTTATACGACAACTATCCATACGGACTTTCTTGTGACCAAACTTTGGTCACCATATATCGCCATCCTCGAAAGACCTAGTCAGATGTCCCTTGGGGCAGTGATCTCCATCCCACACCTCGCTATGAATTTTTCCATGAAGTGGGGTATTGGGACTGTCTGAGGAAGTCAAGCCGCTGCGCGGTATTGTTTTGTTGCTGACCTTTAGCCTCGAAGGCTGAATGTTGATGGGCTTGATGCTCGGAAAGATATTTTCAAGCAAAGAGGGGAATATATCGAGGAGCTTGAGGAAGTCTCACTTGAGGAAGGCCGGCCCAACCGAACATCCGGATCGGGTCATAATTGGAAGGAAAGCCACAGCAGGACTTGGTAGACTTTCTGTGCAAAAATACTAACATTTTTGCTTGGTCCGCCTCTGACATACCGATATTAGTTTGGATGTTCTTGTCCACCACCTCAAGGTGAATGAAACATTTAGACCAATCAAATAGAAAAAAAGGAGTCTTGCTCTTGAACGCCAGAAAGCTATTGAAGAAGAGGTCGACAAACTCCTCAAAGCAAACTTCATCTGGAGGTAAACTACCCCAGCTGGTTGGCGAACATCGTCATGGTGAAGAAGGCAAACGGTAAGTGGCGAATCTACATTGACTTCACTTACCTCAATAAGTCCTGCCCGAAGGATAATTTTTTCTTACCGAGGATCGACTAGCTTGTAGATGCTACATCTGGCCATCAAATACTGACATTCATGGATGCCTACTCGGGCGATAACTAGATACGAATAACTCCCAAGGATGAAGAAAAGATAGCCTTTATCATTGATAGGGGACCTATTGCTACTGAGTCATGTTGTTCAGACTAAGGATCGCTGGAGGAACCTATCAGAGGCTGGTCAACAAAGTGTTCAAAGACCAGATAGGTTGGAACATTAAGGTCTATGTTGATGACATATTGGTGAAAAATAGAGAAGCGACCCAACATATATCCGACCTAATAGAAAGTTTTGCCACCCTCAGGAGATATCAAATAAAGCTAAACCCAACTAAGTATGCTTTCGAAGTGAACTCAAAATTTTTTTTGGGCTTCATGGTCTCCCAGAGAGGCATTGAGGTGAATCTCCAAAAGATCTAAGCCCTCCAGGAGATGGTGCCACCTAGGTTGTCAAGAAAGTTCAACGCCTTACGGAACGAATAGCAGCCCTCAACCGTTTCGTCGCCTAATCCGTCGAGAAGTGCTTACCTTTCTTCAAGGCACTTCTTTTGGTAAAAAACTTCCAATGGACCCCCGATTGTCAGAAAGTCTTCAAAGATCTGAAGAAGACCTAGGCTCGCCTTCACTTCTTAGCAATCCAAAGCTTGGGAAACCTTTATATCTGCACCTAGCTATTTCAAAGAATGTTGTTAGCTCTATGTTGGTCTAGGAAGAAAGCAAAATTCAGAAACCAATTTACTATATTAGCAAGCTGCTTTGGAATGCTGAAACCAGATACACGAGGATTAAAAAGTTGGTGCTTGAGTTGGTAACATATGTACGGAAGCTGCATCCAAACTTCCAAGCACATGCTATAATAGTTCTAACCGACCAGCCGATCAAAATAATCCTTCATCATCCAAAAGTGTTAGGGAGGATGGCAAAATGGGCTGTAGAGCTGAGTGAGAATGACCTACATTACTAGCCCCACCCAGCCATTAAAGCACAGGTTTTGGCTGACTTTCTCCTTGAATGCACTATCCTAAGGATGGATCGACATTGGAAGACCCCCAGCAAGAAAAGACGGGTCCTCCAATGCAGTCGGCTCTAGTGCGGGTTTGGTTCTTACAAACCTGGAAGGAGCCATGTTTGAATATGCCATCCACTTCACTTTTTGGTCTCCAATAATGAGGCCAAGTATGAAGCCCTGCTCACCGAGCTCCGAATTGCCCAGGATTTGAAGGTCAATAGGCTGAACATTACATCGACTTTTATCTAGAAGCTAGACATGTGCGGAAAAAATTTGAGGCCCAAAAGATGAACATGGTTTAGTATCTGCAGAGGTGCACGACTTATCATCTAACTTTTTCAAACTTGAAATCATTCAGGTTCCAAGAACAAAAAATGCTCGTGCGGACTTTCTCTCTAAACTGGCCACCACCGACTCCATGGATTTGGAGCGGAAGTTCCATCTTGAAGTTCTGGAAAAGCCCAGTATATCGGACACAGACTCCGTGATGTAGCTCGAAACCGAAATATCATGGATCGATCCTATTTTGGCATACCTCAAAGATGGAACTCTCCTCACAGACAGAAAGGAAGCTAGAAAGCTAAAGATGCAGGCCTTCCATTACGTCCGGCACGATGGATAGCTCTTTAAGTGTCTCAGGCCATCGAGGCCAACTATGCCTTGTGAGAGGTCCATGAAGGTATCTATAGAAATCACTTAGAGACTGGGCCCTTTGCCACAAAGTGCTATGATAAGGGTATTACTAGCCTACCATGATGAAATATTCGAATGATCTTGTCCAAGTATGTGACCCATGCCAATGTCATTTGAACATCCAAAGGTTTCCGTCCACGCTCTTGATGCCCATCATAGCTGCTTAGCTCTTTGCAAAGTAGGGTATGGACATCCTTGATCCATTTCCTCCCACCATCGGGCAGAGAAAATTCTTGTTTGTGGCCATTGATTATTTCACCAAATGGATTGAAGCCAAAGCACTTGCCCAAATCATGAGTCCCGAGCCAAGGACTTTGTCTATGGTCGATCATCTGCCGATTCAGCCTTACGCATACTATCATTACTGACAACGATCGATAATTCGATAACCCAAAGTTCTGAGAGTTCTACCAAGATCATGACATCAACCATCGACTCACCAAAGAGGTGGAGATAGCTAACTGAACACTGCTGCAAGGACTAAAGGCTCGATTAAATAGAGCACGTGGCAGATTGGCAAACGAGTTTCACTATGTCCTTTGGGCTTATAGAACAACGCAAAGGATTCCCACAGGTGAAACTCCATTTAGGATGGCCTTTGGCACTGAAGCCGTCATTCCGATCGAAGTGGGCCTACCCTTGCCTAGAGTTGAAAGCTATTCCGAAGAAGCAAACGATGAACAACTATGGGCTAACCTCGACCTAATTAAGGAGGTCACAGACAAGGCTCGAATTAGGATGGCTGCGTACCAATAGCGCATGGCTTGTTACTATTCTTCCGGGGTGAAAGGGAAGCTCTTTCTTCTTGATGACTTTGTGCTCCGCAAAGCCTCGATCTCTAAACCGATGGAACAAGAAAAACTGACTTCGAACTGGGAAGGCCCCTACCAAGTTGCAGAGGCCATCAGACCAGGCACCTACCGGCTCCAAGACCTCGATAGGAAAACCATCCCTAGAACATGGAATTCGGACAACCTCCAAGTATATTATCAATAAAATGTTAATGAGAAACATGTTTCTCCCAATTGCTGGTCCTATGAATTTGTCTCCGAACCCTTAGCCGGGTTAAGGTCTTTCTATATCATTTTTTGAACCTCGGCAGGGCTGAGTATATTATATTTGTTCTTTGAACCTCGGCAGGCTAGTACATCAATCTCCAATCTTGGCAAGGCCGAGTAACTTACATAAATTATCTGAACCTTGGCAGGGCCGAGCATAATCTCCAAACTGGGTAGGGCCGAGTACATTATACTTGTCCTTTGAACCTCAGCAGGGCCGAATACATTATACTTGTCCTTCGAACCTTGGTTGGGCCGAGTACGTTAATCTCCAAACCTCGGCAAGGTCGAGTAACTTACATAGATTCTCCGAATGTCGGCAGGGCCGAGCCTATCTCCGAACCTCGGCAGTGCCGAGCATATCACACTATTTCTCCAAACCTCGGTAAGGCGAGTAATTTACATAAATTCTTCAAACCTAGGTAGGGCCAAACTTATTACTTTATTTCTTCAAACCTCAACAAGGCCAAGCGCACTTTATTGTTATCCACTAACCCCCTAGCTGGACTGAGGTCTTAATTTTCTTAATTAATTAGTTGCTTCTCCCACTATTTCTCCAAACCTCGGATTCTAGGGTTGCTTCTCCCACTGTTTAATTTTCTTAATTAATTAGTTTTATCTTTTAATAACCATTATTCTTAATATAATCCTTTATAGATGATTTTTTTTTCTTTTTCATAAAATAATTGCCCTTGATCCCGAGGATATGATCTGATTCATCACTAGCTATAGTAATGAGTAGGTTTTATTTTTGACTTCCAATGAAAGTGATCAAATTTTGGCGCCGCTATCGGGGATCCAGGAAAGATTAGTTCACAAAAAAAAATTATCACGAATTTTTCTTAATTTTATTCTTAATTTTATTTTTTATTTTATTATTATTCGTGCTTTTATATAAAAAAAGAGTAAGAAAAATTCATTTTTTTTGAATAGTTATTGCTCTCTTTAGCTTATTATTTTTTTGAGTTAAATTATTAGATTTTCTTATTTTCTTTTTAATAGTAAAAAAATTACTTTTCTTCTTGTCATAAATTTACTTTTAACCTAATTAACTTTTTTTTAATTAACTTACCTTAAAGAAACCAAAAAAAACCCTAAGACACTTTCCATAAAATATAATTAATTTTAAAAAATAAATAATAAACTTAAAAACTTTTTAACTTGTTTAAACACCTTGTTTGAATTGCATTGCATTTTTATAAAATACTTTAAGGGCACAAACCCCTAATCAAGATAAGGTGGAGAGTTGATCATCCTTCTTTGGCCCACAAACCACATTCTTAATTTTGCATTAACCCAAGCTTTTAACTCTAAAATTAACTAGACGTCAGCTTCTAAGAACTTGAGCTCAATTGGACAAGGCATTCGAAAGAGTTGGACCGAGTCGAGATTACTGATTAACTGGTGTCTAGAAAAGAAAAGAAAGTGGTTATTTAATTGGTTCCATTCGCTTATCTAGTAAGCAATGGGGGACCCCCACTGACCTTATCCTTAATTAGCTAGTTGATCAGCTAATTTTTAACTTGAAGGGCTCTAAGGCGGTCTTGAAAGTTAGGAACTGTTTAGATCAAGGTTAAGCCTAGAGTAGAGAGTCTAATCTTTGTTAACTTGATTGCTAATAATTATTAAATCCTAACTAAATTATTCTTCATTGCTCTTAGTTCTAAGAATCTTTTAGGATATTTCTTTAGAATCTTCTTCTTTCTCTTCTATTATATTAATTTAATTTTTATAAAAAAATTGAATTACTGTTTGCTTTAGAGTGCATTGGTAGGGTATATGCTTGGTCGCTGTTACAATCCAACCTCATACCCTTAGATCCTGAGATAGAAAGAACCTTTAGAGTAAACAGACTTAGAATTATGGACCCTAATAACAAAAATGATTCACCAGGGTAGTTAAAGGAGTATTCACTCCTTCAAAGTATATCTACTCTCCTTGCATACAAGTATCCCCAGTAGAGGTTGTCCAATACGAAATTAAGTCCAATGTAATCCAAATGTTACCAGCTTTCCATGGATTTACAAATGAAGATCCCTATAAACACTTAGATGAATTTTTGAAAATCTGTTCAACTATCAAGATTCAAAATTTCTTCAATGATGCACTTTGGCTTAAGTTATTCCCTTTCTTCCTAAAAGATAGAGCTAAGTATTGGTTAAATTCACTAGACACTATTATAATTTCAACTTGTGACCAACTTCAGAGAAAATTTCTTAAGAAATACTTTTCTATATGAAAAACAAATCAAATTAGAAAAGCCATAACCAGTTTTTTCCAGTTAGAGGGAGAAATGTTTCATGAAACATGAGAGAGATTAAAAGAATTAACTAGGAAATGTCTATACCATGCAATACATAAATGGCAGTTAGTTCAATGTTTTTATGATGGATTATCAGAAAGGCACCAACAAATGGTAGTGCCTTATGTGAAGGAACATTTATGCTAAAAAATGAACATGAAGCATAGCAGCTTTTTGAAACTCTAAGTAAAAATTTCTTGCACCACATGTCTGCTACCCATAGAGATCCTTCCATAGAACCTAAGAGAGGTGAAATATAAGACATAGGTCAGTCTATAGACATCTATATCAAATTTGATGAACTATCTCAAAAACTTAATCGAATTCTACAAGTTGGAAACACCTCTTCCCATCTACTCAATTACATGAGGTTTGTATAATCTGTTCGAGTCTGACCCATTCTATAGGTAAATGTCCAGCCACATACCGATTTTCTAAGCTTGTTCAGGAGCAAGCCCATCAAGCCCAAACCCAAATGGCTCCTAGACCAGGAAATGAGCAATATTCGAATATTTACAATCCTAGCTGACGAAATCACCCAAATTTTTTATGGAAACCCCAACCTATCATCATTCCAACATCAATTAGGCCTAACCATCATGAGACCCAATTCATAAGCATGTCATTTTCCTAATATCCAAGTGCTCATCAACCTCCACCAAATAATCACGATCCTACTTTCAAAGAGAAGGTGTTACAAGCATTGAAAGGGCTAGAAATAAATACTCAACTCCTTCACTTACACACACAATCCATTGCAAAATTAGAAATCCATATAGGTCAACTAGCCACAGTATTCAGTGAAAGAGAATGGGGTAAGCTACTGAGGTAACCCTAGGAACCTAAACATCCAAGAATCAAAATAAGGAGCCCAGATTAACCAACTAAGTATCATTCATACATTAAGATATGGGAAACAAATAGATAACCAGGTGGGTACATATGAAGAAAAAGAATTAGAAGTCCCACCACTTAAGCAACTTATTGAGCTAGGTCAGCCCAAAACACCTGAGGCATCAGAGTCTAATATAATGCCTAACCCACTAGCTGAGCCTATATCAGAAGGAGATAAACCAAAAATTAGGGTTGTAGCACCATTCCCAGATAGACTTAAGTCCAATCAAAATTCAGCCCAATTTGATAAGATTTTAGAGGTCTTTAAGCAAGTTAAAGTGAACATCCCCTTACTGGATATGATCCAACAGGTTCCAGCCTATGCCAAATTTCTTAATAATCTATGTACCAAAAAGAAGACCATCAATGTGCCCAAGAGAGCCTTTTTGGCAGCCAGTGTGAGCTCTTACTTATCAAACCATATGCCAGTGAAATACAAAGATCCAGGGTCACCCACTATTTCATGTACTATGGGGAACACTCTCATAAATAGGGCTCTATTAGACTTAGGGGCAAGTGTTAATATATTGTCATACTCTGTATATGAGCAACTAGAGTTGGAAGAACTAAAGCCTATGAAAATGACCCTACAACTAGTGATAAGTCTATTTATTATCCCAATTTAACTATTAAAATAAATATTAATTACTTTTCATTTATTAAGAATCGATACTTTTTATGGATGTTTGCAGAAAAGGAGCCTATAGATGAAAAGAGCTCCATTTTTGGAGTCCAACGATGCAGACCGCACTCAAATCAGGACTCGGATTGCCTAGAAAGGAAGAAAGAGATGATTTCACATGATTCTTGGTGCAAAATAAGGCAGGTGATGTTGAACGGATGGCTGAAATTTTTTTTCATAATATCTGAATGATCTTGAGTGCTCGATTGACTCCAACTTTGACTAGGAAAAACCCTAGACGAGCTCTATAAAAGGAGGACTTCAGGTAGTAATTGGGGGGAGGAGTTTCTACAAAGCTCTTTTTATTTTCTTTTATTTAGATTATTGTATTTAGGCCTGGGAAAGAAAAATTATGGAGGGGATGCTGGCAGCAGCAATGTGTGGCTAGATTCCTTCAACTTGGGATGATGATGAAGCTTGTAATCAGGTTTTATTTTTCTTTTTGTTCTTATTTTCTATGCAATAAAAATTATGCTCTTCTTTAGTATATCTTTTGAGTTATTTTTCTAATCAAGGTTTTGATCTGGCATACACAGCATGTACCCTCTATCGACGTACCGTGATCTCAAGATACGGTACGTGCCTAAGAGAGACAATATGATAGATTAGACCCTTAACCTTACAATTATTAGATAGTTTATACTCTAAGCGGATGTGCCATGATCTTCTGATATGGTCCGTGCCTGACAAAAGATAAATTATTCTAATTTTAAATTTATAAAAATTATTACTATTGTAATATTAAAAAAAGAAGATAAAACCTGTTTGCATGGTGGATTCAGATTCCTGGGTTGCTTCTCCTGCTATTTAAATTTGTTAATTAATTAATTATTATCTTTTTAATAACCGCTATTCTTAATAATCCTCTATAAATAATTTTTTTTCTCTTTCGTGAAATAATTGCCCTCGATCCCCGAGAATACGACCCTGATTCACCACTAGCTATAGTAGTGAGTAGGTTTTATTTTTGACCGCCAACGATAGCGATCAAATTTTGGCACCATTGCCGGGGATCCAGGTACGATTAGTTTACAAAAAAAATTAAAAAAATAAAAAATATATTATAATTTTTTCTTAATTTTAAACTTATTTTTAATTTTTTTATTATTTCATTATTATTCATGCTTCTATATAAAAGAAAAGAGTAAAAAAAATTCCTTTTTTGTTGAATAGTTATTACTCTCTTTAGCTTATTGCTTTTTTAGTAACCTTAATTTTAGATTTCTTATTTTCTTTTTAACATAAAAAATTACTTTCTTTTTATCACAAATCCACTTTTAACCTAATCAACTTTTCCTTTTAATTAACTTACCTTAAAAGAACCTAAAAGAAAACCCTAAGACACTTTCCATAAAACATAATTAATTTAAGAATATAAAATAATAATAATAATAATACATAAATAAAAATAAAATAAAATAAAAATAAAAATATTTTATTTATATGCTTAAATTGACTTAGGTAAATTTATTTTCTGCGAAACTCAAAATTTTTTCAATGACATCTCATAATTTATTAGAAAATTAGAAACTTAATCATAATTTTTTTTTAAAAAAGTAATTAGATTAATTTTGTTTGATAATTTCAAGAGTTGGATATCTGCTTATTGCATAGCATTTTCATAATTAACTTTAAAGGCACAAACGCTTAATTAAGATAAGATGGGGAGCTGATCACCCTTCTTTGGCCCACAAATCACATCCTTCATTTTGCATTAACCCAAGCCTTTAACTCTAAAATTAACTAGACATCAGCCCTAAGGAACTCGAGCTCAATAGGACAAGACACCCGAAAGAGTTGGACCGGGTCGGGATTGACTGCTTAACTAATGTCTAGAAAAGAAAAGGAAAGTGGTTTCTTAATTGGTTCCGTTTGCTTACCTAGTAAGCGACGGGAGGACTCCCACTGACCTTACCCTTAACTGGCTAGTTGATTAGTTAATTTTTGACTTGGAGGGCTCCAAGGCAGTCTTGGAAGTTAGAGCTGTCTAAATCTAAGTTAAAGCTAGGGTAGAGAGTCTAATATTTGTTAACTTGATTGCTAATAATTATTAAACCATAACTAAATTATTCTTCATTGCTCTTAATTCTAGGAATCTTTTAGGATATTTTCTTTAGAATCTTCTCCTTTCTCTTCTATTATATTATTATAAAAAAAAACTGAATTACTGTTTTCTTTAGAGTGTATTGGTAGGGTATATGCTTTGTCACCGATCGTTATAATCCAACCTCATACCCTTAAACCCTGAAATAGAGAGAACTTGTAGAGCAAACAGAGTGCACGCATTATGGATCTTAATCAAAAAATAATCCACCACGTCAATTAAAGGAGTACTTTGCCCCTTCACGATATACATATTCACCATGCATACAAGTACCCCCAGTAGAGGCTGTCCAATATGAAATTAAGTCCAGTATAATCCAAATATTACCAGCTTTCCATGGATTTACAAATGAAGATCCCTATAAACACTTAGATGAATTCTAGAAAATTTGCTCAACTATTAAGATTCAAAATTTCTTCCACTTAGGCTTAAGTTATTCCCTTTTTCCCTAAAAGATAGAGCCAAGTATTAGTTAAATTCACTAGACATTATAATTTCAACATGGGACCAACTTTAGAGGGAATTTCTTAAGAAATACTTTTCTATAGAAAAAATGAATCAAATTAGGAAAGCCATAACAAATTTTTCTGAGTTAGAGGGAGAAATGTTTCATGAAACATGGGAGAGATTAAAAGAATTAACTAGAAAATGTCCGTACCATGCAATACCTAAATGGCATTTAGTTCAATGTTTTTATGATGGATTATCAGAAAGGCATCAACAAATGGTGGATGCCTCATGTGGAGGAACATTTATGCTAAAAATAAACATGAGGCATATCAGCTTTTTGAAACTCTAAGTGAAAATTTCTGGTACCACATGTCTTCTGCCCATAGAGATCCTCCCACATAACCTAAGAGAGGGGAAATATACAACATAGGTCAATCTATAGACATCTATATCAAAATAATGAACTATCCAAAAACTTGATCGAATTCTACAAGTTGGAAATACCTCTTCCCTATCTACTCAATTACATGATGTTTGTATAATATGTTCGAGTCCGACCCATTCTATAGGTCAATGTCCAGCCGCATACAAATTTCCTGAGCTTATTCAAGAGCAAGCCTACTAAGCCCAAACCCGAATGGCTCCTAGAATAGAAAATGGTCCATATTCAAATACTTACAATCCTACCTGGTAAAATCACCCAAATTTTTTATGGAAACCCCAACCTATCATCAGTCCAACATCAATTAGGCCTAACCATCAGGAGACCCAATTCAGAAGCATATCATATTCTCAATATCCAAGTGCTCCTCAACCTCCATCAAATAATCATGATCCTACTTTCGAAGATAAGGTGTTACAAGCATTGAAAGGGCTAGAAATGAATACTCAACTTCTTCACTCACATACACAATCCATTACAAAACCAAAAACCCAGATAGGTCAATTAGCCATAGCATTCAGTGAAAGAGAATGGGATAAGCTACCGAGTCAGCCCGAAGCTAACCCTAGGAACCTAAACATCCAAGGATCCAAACAAGGAGCCCAGATTAACCAACTAAGTGTTATTCATACATTAAAATTTTGGAAACAAATAGATAATTAGGTGGATACACATGAAGAAGAAGAATTAGAAGTCCAACCACTTGAACAACTTATTGAGCTGGGTCAGCCCGAAACACTGAGGCATCTGAGTCTAATGTAATGGCCAACCCACCAGTTGAGCCCATGTCAGAAGAAGATAAATAAAAAATTAGGGTTGTAGCACCATTCCCAAATAGACTTAAGTCCAATCAAAATGCAGCCCAATTTGATAAGATTTTGGAGGTCTTTAAGCAAGTTAAAGTGAACATTCCCTTACTGAACATTATCCAACAAGTCCCAGCCTATGCCAAATTCCTTAAGGATCTATATACCAAAAAGAAGACCATCAATGTGCCCAAGAGAGCCTTTCTGGCAGCCAGTGTGAGCTCTTACCTATCAAACCATATGCCAGTGAAATACAAAGATCCAGGGTCACCCACTATTTCATGCATTATGGGGAACACCATCATAAATAGGGCTCTATTAGACTTAGGGGCAAGTGTTAATATATTGCCATACTTGTATATGAGCAACTAGGGATAGGAGAACTAAAGCCTATGAAAGTGATCATACAACTAGTTAATCACTCTTTGAAAGTACCCAAGGGAATAGTAGAGGATGTATTGATTAAAGTTGGTAACTTTATCTACCCATTGGACTTTGTGATTTTAGAAACTAAACCGGTGACAAACCCAAAAAGCCACATCCCAATGATTTTAGGTAGACCATTTTTAGCACAACTAATGCCCTAATTAATTATCGAAAAGGATTAATAAAACTCTCCTTTGGGAATATGTCACACTACAAGGGGAAAAAAAATGCGACACCCAAATGCGTCACAATTGCGTCGCTAAACATGATATTGCGACGCAATAGCGACGCAATGACGACGTCGCTCAGATGTTCATCGCAATATAAATTTATCGCAATTGCGTGCAATATTGCGACTCTCTGCAACGCAACAATGAGTCGCAATATTGCGACGCATCCAGATGCATCGCAAAATTTAAACCTAATTTTTAATATTTTAAAATTATTATTAAATATTGCAACGCATTCAATTGCGTTGCAATATTGCGATGCATTTAGTTACATCGTAATATTTAATAATAATATTTTAGATATAATAGCGACGCAATTTGAGTCGCTAATGCATCGCTAAGAAATTTTTTTTTAAAATATTACGACGCAAGGTCATTACATTGCAATATTTAATAATAATATTTTAGAGATAATAACGATGCAATTTGAGTCGCTAATGCGTCGCTATTAAATTTTTTTTAAATTATTGCGATGCCAGGTCATTACGTCATAATATTTAATAATAATATTTAAAAATATTAGCGATGCAATTTCAGTCGTTAATGCATCGCTAATTAAATTTTTTTAAAAAATAAAATATTAAAAATTAAAATTAATACAATTTCGTTACATTTAAATATTGATAGAAACATTCTTCACTCATATTGATCCAAACAATAATCATTCAATTTCCAAAAATAATTCATATATTAAAATTTTGAAGTTTTCATGTACAACATATAAAAAGAAAAAAAATACATCAAGAATCTGAGCGATCACGTGGAGGCTGGAGACCCTGCGACAAGGGGCTAACCATATCCTGCAAATGACGCATCTGATCTCGCACGTCTGCAAGCTCCTGATCTCGGCCTTGCATACGCTGCTCGAACTCGTGCTCGACCTCCTGCCGAACCTCCTGACGAACGTCCTGCCGAACCTCCTCCGCAATAGATTTCCAAATGTATCTAAATGCTCGGCAGGAATATCACCAGAAAATCGCGAGTTGAGGCCTGATGGGGAAAATATGAGGAAGCTCTAGTGCCCAACCATAGACCCTGCGGTCTCGCGGCTGGGCACCAACAGCCTCCAAAAATACACGCCGACTCTTCTCTGCTGAGAGTTCGATGGGCGTCTCCCCATCAGTGGAGTCGACCTGCGATGCTTGGGAGCGAAGCTCCTCGACTCGTGTCTTTGAATTATAAAATTAATAATAAATGAGTTAATAAATTTCTCGAAATAAAATTTTAGAAATTAAACAGATATTACATAAAGCTAATTTCTTACCGCAACCTTCCATGATCGTGTGTCGACCCGGGAACCGTCCCTCCTGGTGTGTAATAGACGAAACTCACCAGAATCTCCGCCCCTGCTTAGACTATAACAATAAAAAAATTGATATTAATACAAATATTTATAAATAACTAAATAATTAATTAAATTATTTATGTTTTCTTACCATATGGCGTCTGTGCTCCTGAATCGAAATAGAGCCCGAAGTATGACGGGAGAGACCCGTGCCAGGACCGCCCTTCTTGGATCGGTGGTTCGTGCTGGCTGATGCGGACCTCGTGCGCCAGCCATCGGACTGCCAGGTTTGCTGCCACTCGTGCTAAATACCCTCTGGCATATGCGCAGGACGCTGACCCGATGACCTCCAACGATGAAGCATGTCGGAGTATCGGCATCCCGTAAGAGCCTCCCATGCTGCCCTAATGGCATCATGGCTGGCAGGGTCCCACGTAAACTTTTTCTGCATTAAAATAAACAGTTAGTTCCAGAATTTATTAAGATTAAGAAATTTTATATCAGTGATAAATTGTATTTAATAAGTTTACCTGAAACTCAAAAAAATAAAACTCCCTCGTGGCTGGAGATACGTGGCGCCAATCGTAGCCACTGGAATCTGCACGCCTCTGAAATACGGCGCTGATGTGACTGGATACATGATGCTGCTCAAAAAATCTGTTAAAAAATGCATGTTTATAAGTAATTGACTTAAAAACATAAACATATATTTTTAATTAGTATATACTTACAGCCCATGAGCATCAAGTCGAAGTACGGTGCGGCCGATGGTGGAAGAACTCTCGGAGGTATGCGCTGATCGACTGGATGGTAATACCAATGCAGGATCACCGCCGACTGCTGGAGAGATCGAAGGCTGTGCGATGTGTGGAGATCCGAACTCTCCATCTCCAAAGCTCATGTGATCTGATGCAGCAGGGCTACGTCCCTGCTCACTCCATATGTCGTCGGTAGATCTACCTCTGCCCGTCATACTGAAAATACTAAAGATTCATGCAATTAAATTACGATTAATGATTGACTATGTAAAAATTTAACACTTATAAAATAAAGTTGAATTTAAAAAAACCTCTATGTTTAATCGGTGTCATTTGTTTCGTGAAATGTCGGTTCAACATCCGATGCCGTATCGGATTGTGATTCAATTTCATTATCATTGGAAGGAAACCAACATTTGCATCCGCAATTTCTTGGACATCATCATTTGGATCTCTAAGTGATGTTTCAGGAGCCCTTGTGTCGTCCTCAATTGCATGCATTTTCATCTCATCCTCTTGAAATGCAGGGTACTCGGCTGATTGACTTGATGAACTCTCCTCTAATAAGATTGTTGAACATGGGACGATTTTAGAAACAACCCACCAATCTCGCTTGTCATTGCGCAAACTTGGATATCTGCAGTAAAACACTTGCTGAGCTTGGGATGCAAGGATGAATGGGTCATATTTCTGCAATCTTCGTCGATGGTTCACTTCAACCAAATTGTAGTCGTTATGAACCCTTTTTCCCACAGGAACTGTCGGATCGAACCAATCGCAACGAAACAATACGATTCGTTTCATAGGCCAACCGGGATATTCAACTTCAACCACCTCTACTAAATTTCCGTAATAATCCTGCATATTTGCTCCAACACTTTCTCCTTTAACACACACGCCCCAGTTCTGCGTGCCTCTTGAAGCTGCTAATCGTTCAATCTGAAATTTATACCCATTAACAAAATAGCCAGTAGAGGTTGTTACGGTCTTTAATGGCCATTGCGATAGACATTTAATGAAAATATTATCGGTTGGGAACCATGGACCGTTTACTATAAATTAATAAGCTATTCACAACCAATTCGAAAAATTAAAGCCATTATTGAAATTGATTGAGTGATACTACTCACAAATTCATAAAACCAGTAAACGAACTCCGTTTCTAACTTCTGTCCAATTGCAACTTGACTGATGTCGGGATTCATCTGTCGTTGTCTATCACAATACATCCTTATGGGATGATAAGGATTAAAACTTATGTTAGCAATTAAAAATTAGATTAGTAGTCACATTTTTTTTAAAAAAATTAAGTTGCCCATGTTTTAAAAATATATTATATTTTTTTATATTTGTCATCAAATTATTTGAAAATATTTTTAAAAACAATAAAATATGATAGAATCTAATTTTTTTGTGTTAATTTTTTTAAGAGTGTTAATTTTTTTTATTGAAGGGGCCAGGGGTGGGGAAAATCCCCTAGCTGTTACTTTTTTTAAAAAAAAATTAAGTTGCCCATGTTTTAAAAATATTTATATTTTTTTATATTTGTCATCATATTATTTGAAAATAATTTTAAAAACAATAAAATATGATAGAATCTATTTTTTTTTTTTAATTTTTTTTGAGTGTTAATTTTTTTTTAATTGAAGAGGTCGGGGTGGGGAAAAGCCTCCTAGCTGATATATATATATATATATATATAGGCCTGGCCACGCAGCGGCTGTGGCCGGAGAAGACGAACGGGAGGGGGGTGGGGAAACCCCCCCCCCCCCCATAACTGGTTTTTTTTTTTGGTGGCCTGGCCACCGTGGCCGTGGCCAGAAGACGAAGGGGGGTGGGGAAACCCCCCCCCAAACTGTAAATTTTTTTTATTTGGTGGCCTGGCCAAAGTGGCAAGGCCACGGCAACGATCGTGGCCGGAGAAGACGGCTATGGCTATGGCCGTGGCCGGACCCTATTTTTTTAAAAAAAATAGAAGGAGGATGGGCTTACCTCGGTCGCGAGGGGACGCCGCCGGAGTGGGGGGAGCTTCGCCGGGGGAGAGGATAGGGGCAGCCGGAGGAGCGGACGGACGGCGGCGGCTAGGGTAGGAATAGGAAGAAGAAGAAAAGGGAGGGGGGGCCGGCCCGACCAAGCCTTAAATAGTGGTGATTAGCGACACAATATATGCGTCGCTAATCACTCGCTATTTTTTTTATTATTATGGATTAGCGACGCAACAATGCGTCGCTAATCCATCGCTACTTTAGCTTTTTTATTATTTTATGCAAAACTTAGCGATGCAACTAATTGTGTCGCTAATGAGTCGCTAACTTGGCGCTAATGTCGGCGGAAAATAATTTTATTTTCTACGAAATTGCATCGCAAATGCGTCGCAATATTTTTTAAATATTTTTAACTGATAAAATTTATATTTTTGAAAATAATTGCGATGCAAATATTGTCGCAATATTTTTTTTAAATTTTTAATTACATTTATTTATATCAAAAAATTGCGACGCAATACATGCATCGCAATATTAAAAATTATTTTCTTTGGAAAAATTAATTTTATTTTCTAGGAAATTGCATCGCAATATTTTTTTAATAATTATAACTGATAAAAATTATATTTTTTGAAAATAATTACGATGCATATATTGCATCGCAATGTTTTTTTAATTTTTTTATTACATTTATTTTTCTTAAAAACATTGCGACACAATAAATGCAAAATGCATCGTAATATTTTTTAAATATTTATAACTGATAAAAATTATATTTTTAAAAATTGCGATGCATATATTGCGTCGCAAAATTTTTTTAATTTTTTTTACATTTATTTTTCTTAAAACATTGCGGCCCAATAAATGCGTCGTAATATTAAAAATTATTTTCTCTGGAAAATTATTTTTATTTTCTAGAAATTGCATCGCAAACGCATCGCAATATTTTTTAAATATTTATAACTCATAAAATTTATATTTTCTAAAAATAATTGCGACGCAAATAATGCATCGCAATATTTTTTAAAATTTTTTTTAATTACATTTATTTTTCTAAAAACATTACGATACAAAAATACATCGCAATATTAAAAATTGTGTTCTCGAAAAATTATTTTTTAGGAAACTGCGTCGCTAATGCGTCGCAATATTTTTTAATAAGTATAACTGATAAAAATTATATTTTCTAAAAATAATTGCGACGCACATATTGCATCACAATATTTTTTTAAATTTTTTAATTACTATTATTTTTCTTAAAAACATTGCGATGCAATAAATGTGTCGCAATATTAAGAATTATTTTATCTGGAAAAATTATTTTTATTTTCTAGAAATTACATCGACCGATCGGACCGATTTCTAACGATCCGACGGTTGCGATCGATCCAAGCCCTGATCCCGATTGGCCACGACCGATCCCGGACCGTGGCGATCGGTCCGAAATCGGCGACGATATGGGTTGCGATCGATCCAAGCCCTGATCGATCCCGGTCGGCGATGAACGATCTCGGACCATCGCGATCGATCCGATCGCGATGATCCGACGGTTGCGATCGATCCAAGCCGTGATCCCGATCGGCCATGATCGATCCCGGACCGTTGCGATCGGTCCGATTGCCGACGATCCGACGGTTGCGATCGATCCAAGCCGTGATCCCGATCGGCCACGACCGATCTCGGACCGTTGGCGATCGGCGACGATCCGACGGTTGCGATCGATCCAAGCCTGATCCTGATCGCCACGACCGATCTCGGACATGGCGATCGGTCCGATCGCCGATGATCCGACGGTTGCGATCGATCCAAGCCGTGATCCCGATCGGCCACGACCGATCTCGGACCGTGGCCATCGGTCCAATCGGCGACGATCCGACGGTTGCGATCGATCCAAGCTGTGATCCCGATCGTCCACGATCGATCTCGGACCGTGGCGATCGGACCAATCGGCGATGATCCGATATTACCATCGATCCAAGCCATGATCCCGATCTTCCACGACCGATCTCGGACCGCGACGATCCGACGGTTGCATCGATCCAAGCCGTCATCCCAATCGGCCAGGACCGATCCCGGACCTTTGCGATCGGTCCGAGATCGCCGACGATCCGACGGTTGCGATCGATCCAAGCCCTGATCTATCCCGATTGGCCATGACCGATCTCGGACCGCGGCGATCGGTCCGATCGGCGATGATCTGACGATTGCAATCGATCCAAGCCGCGATCCCATTCGGCCACGACCAATCTCGACCATGGTGATCGTCCAATCACCGACGATCCGATGGTTGCGATCGATATCCAAGCCCTGATCCATCCCGATCGGCCACGACCGATCTCGACCATTGCGATCAGTCCGATCGGCGACGATCCGATGGTTGCGATCGATCGAAGCCATGATCGATCCCATCGGCGACGACTGATCTCGGACCGTCGCGATCGATCGATCGGCGACGAACCGATGGTTGAGATCGATCGAAGCCATGATCGATCTCGGCGACAACCGGGATCGGACCATCGCGATCAATCCGTTAGGCATCGCAATATTTTTATTTCATAATTTTTTTAATATTTTTATAAAATTTATTTTTTAAAAAAGCATTGCGATGACACATCGCTAAATAAAAAATTATTTTTATTAATTTACTATTTTATTGCATCGCTATTGCATCGCTATTTAATATAATTAATTTTTTTAAAAACATTGCGATGCAAAGGCTTGCGTCGTAATTTTTTAATTTGATAATTATATTTTATAAAAATTATTTTATTTAAAATAATTGCAATGCAATAAGTGCGTCGCTAAATTAAAAATAATTTTTCTAACTTTCTGGTTTATTGCGTCGCTAATGCGTCGCTATTTAATATAATTAAATTTTTTAAAAATTGCGACGCACTGAGTTGCATCGCAATTATTTTTTCTCATATTTATACTTTATTAAAATTAACTTTATTTAAAATAATTACGACAATTAATGCATCACTAAATTAAAAATAATTTTTCTAACTTTCTGGTTTATTGCGTCGCTATTTCACATAATTAATTTTTTTAAAACATTGCGACGCACTGAGTTGCGTCACAATATTTTTTTCTCATATTTGTATTTTATAAAAATTAATTTTATTTAAATTATTTGCGATGCAATTATTGCGTCGCTAAATTAAAAATAATTTTTCTAATTTTTTGTTGCGTCGCTAATGCATCGCTATTTAACATATTTAATTTTTTTAAAAACATTGCGACGCACTGAGTTGCATCGCAATATTTTTTTTCCATATTTATATTTTATAAAAAATTAATTTAAAAATATTGCGATGCATTATTTGTGTCATAAATAAAAAAATTAATTCTTTTTTATTTTCTGGTTTATTGAGTCGCTAATGCGTCGCTAATTGCGTCGCAATGTTTTGTTGTCACGGAGGCGTCGCAAAGTGGTCGCAATTTAGCAACGCAATGATGCGTCGCTAAATTTGCGTCGCTATTTCAATATTTTCTTGTAGTGTCAATTGATCTTAATATTTTTAATCTTACCAATACACATCAAACGGGCGACTCAAATTATGTTCAGGATACTGTTTATGATCCAATTGACCTTAGTGATGAAAAGCTTGATCTAAAAACCTGCATAAACCAAGATGGAGAGCAAATTAATGAGGTTGCTATAATTGATGAAAAATCAAGATGAAAACTTTCAACTGAACCACTAGAGAAAGTACCTGAACCATTACCCAAACCATCAATAAAGTAAGCACCCACATTAGAACTGAAACCACTTCCCAAGTATCTTAACTATGCATATCTAGGTCCATCAGAAACCCTACCTGTGATTATTTCAACCGATCTAGACTCCTCACAAGAAGGGAGCTATTGAATGAGAATAAAGAAGCATTAGGATGGACCATGACTAACATAAAAGGGATTAGCTCCTCGATCGTTCAATAGGATTCACTTAAGGGAGAAAACCAAGCCTATAAGAGACCTCCAAAGAAAACTTAAACCAACCATGAAAGAAGTAGTAAGGGAAGAGATCATCAAACTCCTTGATAATGGTAATCAAAGTGAGCCATGACGTCTGGCTGAAGACATTAAACTTAGCGCTTTTTGAGAGGCAACCCAAAATTTTTATGTTCTAACCTTTGTTTCATGATTCTTATTTTTAGGAATAAGAGACTACTTCGTACGATCACTCCTAACATTACACGAGGCATATCTTGTTCAGGTGGTATTTCTTTTATTTTATTCTTCCTTACTTCATTGAGGACAATGAGAATTAAGTTGGGGGGTAAGAGAAACCTTTTTGAAAAATATTTTGAAAACACCTTGGCATTTTTTTAAGAATTTCAATTTTTTTAAATTATGTATTGTGAAAGAAATTCTTGAGCAAATTAACTAGGAAAAGGTAATAAAGTTAGAAAGTATTGGCTAATTACTGTAGAGAGCCAATGAGTAGACTAGCTGGTCAAACTTTTAGTAACCTACTTAGGTCATCTAAAGGCTATTAGCACTTTCATTGTACATGCACACTGATGAGGTAAATTAGGTATTAGTTGTAAGGTCAATTGGAGATTCAATTATTACTAAAAATTGGTAATTGATACACACCCCAATGAGAGAAACTTGAATTTAAGGAAAGAGCTACCTGCTTGATAAAAAATAATATATATATATATATAATAAGTCTAAACATTGGTTTTTCATTGAGTAACCGGGCACCTTCGCCTAAGTAAGCGTTGTTGTTCGCGTCAAAAAATGGGCAATGTGAAGATATCACTAAAAAAATTAAAATAAATAAATAAATAAATATATATCATGCATGTGAAAGCTACCTCAGATCATTTGCTTAATTTGAGGGTGTATAAAAAATTGATCAAAGTAAGTGATAAGCGAAGATACCATTGTTCTTATAAGCTAGTACTGAAATGCTAAGTTAGCCATCACAAACATAAGTGTTGTAGATCTATAGATGAACTCTAAAAAAGTTTTGATAGTTCTGACAACAAAATTTACTTCAGAAACTCAATACTTAGTTAGTGATACTGGCTATCTTCTTTCAACCTTAAGCTTAGATTTAATTTTGTAAAAGAGAATTTTAGTGACGCATGGTTTTATTTTAATTACATTGCTAAGGGACTAGCAATGATTAAGTTGGGGGGTGTGATAAGTCTATTTATTATCCCAATTTAAATATTAAAATAAATATTAATTACTTTTTATTTATTAAGAATTAATACTTTTTATGAATGTTTGCAGAAAAGGAGCCTATAGATGAAAAGAGCTCAATTTTTGGAGTCCAACGATGTAGACGGCACTCAAATCAGGACTCAGTTTACCCAAAAAGGAAGAAAGAGATGATTTTGCATGATTTTTGATGCAAAATAAGGCAGGTGATGTTGAACGGATGACTGAGAAATTTTCTCATAATATCTGAATGATCTTGAGTGCCCGATTGACTCCAACTTTGACTAGGAGAAAACCCTAGACGAGCTCTATAAAAGGAGGACTTCAGACAGTAGTTGAGAGGAGAGTTTCTACAAAGCTCCTTTTATTTTTCTTTTATTTAGATTATATATTTAGTCCTGTAAGAGGAAAATTATGGAGGGGATGCTGGCAGCAGCAATGTGTGGCTAGATTCCTTCAACTTGGGATGATGATGAAGCATGTAATCAGGTTTTATCTTTCTTTTTGTTCTAATTTTCTATGCAATAAAAATTATGCTCTTTTTATTATATCTTTTGAGTTATTTTTCTGATTAAGGTTTTGATCTGGCATACACGATTTGTACCCTCTATCGATGTACCATGATCTCAGGATACGGTACGTGCCTAAGAGAGACAGCTCATAGTATGATAGCTTAGACCCTTAACCTTACAATTATTAGATAGTTTATATTCTAAGCGAACGTGCTGTGATCTCCTGATACGGTCCATACCTGACAAGAGATAATTTATTCTAATTTTAAATTTGCAAAAATTATTACTATTACAACATTAAAAAAAGAAGATAAAACCTGTTTGCATGGTGAATTCGGATTCCTGGGTTGCTTCTCCTGCTATTTAAATTTTGTTAATTAATTAGTTGTTATCTTTTTAATAACCTCTATTCTTAATATAATCCTCTATAAATAAATTTTATTTTTCTCTTTTGTGAAATAATTGCCCTTGATTCCCAAGGATACGATCCTGATTCACCACTAGCTATAGTAGTGAGTAGGTTTTATTTTGACCGCCAACGACAGCGATCAACTAGAAGATCACTCTTTGAAAGTACCTAAGGAAATAGTAGAGGATGTATTGATCAAAATTGGTGACTTTATCTATCCAGTGTACTTTATGATTTTAGAAACTAAACTAGTGACAAACCCAAAGAGCCACATCCTAGTGATTTTAGGTAGACCATATTTGGTCATAGCTAATGCCTTGATTAATTGCCGAAATGATTAATGAAACTTATTTTTGAGAATATGTCAATTGATCTTAATATTTTCAATCTTACCAATACACATCAAATGAGTGACTCAAATTATCTTCAGGATACTGTTTATGATCTAATTGATCTTAGTGATGAAGAGCTTGACCTAGAAATCTGCATGAACCAAGATGGGGAGAAAATTAGTGAGGTTGCTACAATTGATGGAAAATTAAGATGGGAACCTTTAATTGAACCACTAGAGAAAGTATCTGAACCATTATCCAAACCATCAATAAAGGAAGCATCCAAATTAGAACTAAAACCACTTCCTAAGCATCTCAACTATGCATATCTAACCACTTCCTAAGCATCTCAACTATGCATATCTAGGTCCATCAGAAACCCTGCATGTGATTATTTCAATTGACCTAGACTCCTCACAAGAAGGGAAATTATTGAGTGAGAATAAAGAAGCGTTAGGATAGACCATGGCTAACATAAAAGGGATTAGCCCCTCGATCGTTCAACATAGGATTCACTTAAGGGAGAAAACCAAGCCTATAAGAGACCCCCAAAAAAAACTTAAACCAACAACGAAGGAAGTAGTAAGGAAAGAGATCATCAAACTCCTTGACAATGGTAATCAAAGTGAGCCATGATATTTGGCTGAAGACGTTAAACTTAGCACTTTTTGGGAGGCAACCCAAAATTTTTATGTTTTGACCTTTATTTTTATGATTCTTATTTTAGGAATAAGAGACTACTCCACACGGTCACTCCTGATATTACACAAGGCATATCTCATCCAGGTAGTATTTCTTCTTGTTTTATTCTTCTTACTCCATTGAGGATAGTGAAAATTAAGTTGGGGGTAAGAAAAACTTTTTTCAAAAATATTTTGAAAATACCTTGATAATTTTTGAAAATTTTAAATTTTTTTTATAAATTATATGCCATGAAAGAAATTTTTGAGCAAAATTGACTAGAAAAAGATAATAGAGTTAGAAAGTATTGGCTAATTACTGTAGCGAGCCAAAGAGTAGACTAGCGCCAGACTTTTAGTGGCCTACTTAAGTCATCTAAAGACTATTAGCACTTTCATTGCACATGCACACTAATGAGATAAACTAGGTATTAGTTGTAAGGTCAATTGGAGATTCAATCATTATTGAAAATTGGTAATTGATATACACCCTAATGAGAGAAACTCGAATTTAAGAAAGAGCTACCTGCTTGATAAAAAAATAAAATATATATATAAATAAAAGAAAAGTAAGTCTAAACATTAGTTTTCTATCGAGTAATCGGATACCTTTACCTAAGTAAGTATTGTTGTTCGCATCAAAAAGTGGGCAATGTAAAGATATCACTAAAAATAAAAAAAAAAAAATATATATATATATATATATCAGGCAGTGTGAAAGCTATCTTAGGTCAGGTGCTTAATTTGAGAATGTATAAAAAATTAACCAAAGGAAGTGATAAGCAAAGATACCATTGTTCCTTACAAGCTAGTACCGAAATGCTAAGTTAGCCATCACAAACATAAGTGCTGTAGATCTATGGATGAACTCTAAGAAAGTTTCTGATAGTTCTGATTGCCAAATTTACTTTAAAACTTAATACTTAGTTAGTAATACTGGCTAGCTTCTTTCAACCTTAAGCCTAAATTTAGTTTTGCAAAAGAGAATCTTAGTGACACATGATTTTATTTTAATTACATTGCTAAGGGACTAGCAATGATTAAGTTGGAAGATGTAATAAGTCTATTTATTATTTTAAATTAACCATTAAAATAAATATTAATTACTTTGAATTTATTAAGAATTGATTCTTTTGATGGATGTTTTCAGAAAAGGAGCCTATAGATGAAAAAAGCTTAATTTTTGGAGTCCAACGATGCAAACAACACTTAAATCAGGACTCTGTTTGCTCAAAAGGAAGAAAGTAATGATTTTACATGATTCTTGATGTAAACTAAGGCAGGTGATGTGGAACGGATGGCCACAAATTTTTCTCATAATATTTGAACGATCTTAAGCCCGATTGACTCCAACTTTGACAGGAGGAAGCCCTAGACATGCCCTATAAAAGGAGAACCTCAGGCAGTTGTTAGGGGAAAGAAGTTTTCTCCAAAATTTTTTTATTTTTCTTTTATTTAGATAATTGTATTTAGGCCTGGAAGAAGAAAATTATCGAGAGGATGCTAACGGCAATGCGTGGCTAGATTCCTTCAACTTGGAATGATGATGAAGCATGTAACTAGGTTCTATCTTTCTTTTTGTTCTTAATTTTTATGCAATAAAAATCATGCTTTTCTTTCATATATCTTTTGAGTTACTTTTTGATCGAGGTTTTGATCTGGCATATACATGGCCTGTATCCTCTATCGACGTACCGTGATCTCAGGATACGGTACATACCTAAGAGAGACAGATTATAGTATGATAGTTTAGACTTCTAACTTTGCAAATAATTAGATAGTTTATACTCTAAGAGTATGTGCCATGATCTCCTGATACGGTATATGCCTGATAAGAGATAAATTATTCTAACCTTGAATTTATAAAATTATTGCTAATGCAACAAAAAGAAAAAAGATAAAACCTATTTGCATGATGGATTCGGATTCCTGGGTTACTTCTTCTGCTGTTTTAATTTCGTTAATTAATTAGTTGTTATCTTTTAATAACCGCTATTCTTAATATAATTCTCTATAGATAATTTTTTTTCTTTTTTGTAAAATAATTACCCTTGATCATCGAGGATATGATCTTGATTCACTACTAGCTATAGTAATGAGTAGGTTTTATTTTTGACCACCAACGACAGCGATCAGTGGTGACTTTGAGTTAATTCTTGTTAAGGTCTGCCAAGAGGTACCTACCCTTCTTCAAGGCATTATGCAAGGTGAACAACTTCGTTTGGACAAAGAAGTGCCAGAAGGCCTTTGAGGAGTTTAAGTAATTCTTATCCTCCCCACCTCTGCTGTCGAAGCCGAAGGAAGGGAAGAGTCTCTTCCTTTATCTCGTTGCCTCGCCGAAGGCGGTTAGCTCTATGCTTGTCCGAGTCAACTTCGACGGAACACAGAAGCCTATTTACTACACCAGCAAGGTGCTTCATGATGCAGAGATCATATACTCAAAAGCTGAAAAGATTATTTTTGTATCGATTGTCTTCGCTCAGCGTTTCAGGCCTTACTTTCAAGCTCACCTGATTGTGGTCCTCATTGATCAACCCTTAAAGGCCATATTGAGTCGATCGAACATCTCTATACGATTGGACAAGTGGGCCATCAAGCTAGGATAATTTAATATCTCCTATCCTCCGAGATCGGCCATGAAGTCTCAAGTTCTTGCGGACTTCATAGTTGAGTGCACCTAGGCCAAGTGCCAACTGGAGGAGTCTCCTTCAACAGATCCGGCTACTAAGATGGATGATAAGGGAAAGACCTGGATCCTCCATGTTGATGGTGCCTCTAACTCCCAAGGAAGTGGAGCGGGACTGAACCTTGCAAACTCAGAGGGGATAATAGCAGAATACGCCCTTCGGTTTCTTTTCAAAGCTACCAATAACCAAGCCGAGTATAAGGCCGTATTAGCAAGACTAAGGCTTACATGAGAACTTGGAGTAAAATGCCTCAGAGCCTTCACCGACTCCCAGCTAGTCGCTAGACAAATCATGGAAGAATACGAAGCCTACGACCACATCATGTCTCGATACTTAGACAAAATCTAATCGCAAGCCTCCACATTAACCTATTTCATCATCAGCTATATCCCCATAGGAAAAAATGCTAGGGCCGACACTTTGTCTTGGCTGGCTACATCAGTAGACAGTGCCTTGGGAAGAACTTATATCGAGTATATAGAAACCCCAAGTATCGACGTCACAGAGAAAGTATTGACAGTCACACAGGAACCAACTTGAATGGATGCCTACGTCTGCTACCTCGCTGATAGCACTCTCCCAGATGATCGCAAGGAAGCCAAATTGCTTAAACAGAAAGCTTTCAGATTTTTGATAATGGATGGACGGTTATACAGAAGATCATTCACCTACCCCTTGCTCAAGTGCATAGACCCAACAGATGCCGACTATGTCATCCAAAAGATCCATGAAGGCATATGCAGGAATCACTTGCGGGGCAGATTGCTAGTGTATAAGGCGCTTCGCCAAGGATATTATTGGCTCACTATGCAAGAGGATGCAGCCGAGTTGGTCCGAAAGTGCAATAGCTGCCACGACATGCACACATCCAGTGGTAGTCTGCTTCCCACCTGAGCTAGCTCTCATATCCATGGCCTTTTGCTCAGTGGGGTATGGACATTCTTGGTCCATTTCCCCCAGCATCGAGCCAATGGAGGTTCTTGCTCGTTGCCATCAACTACTTTACCAAATGGGTTGAAGTCAAAGCACTGGCATGTATCACCAAGAGCAAGGTGAAATCTTTCTTTTGGAAGTCCATCATCCACCGTTTTGGGCCACCACATACCATCATCACCGACAATAGTCTGCAATTCGATAACAACACCTTCAAAGAATTCTGCACTAAACTAGACATTCGCCAACGATTCACCTCTGTTTGTCATCCAAAGATCAACGGAAAGGCCGAGGTGATAAATAGAACCATCCTCCAAGGCCTCTGGACACGGATTAATGAGTTTAAAGGTAGATGGATAGAAGAACTCCCGAGCGTGCTGTGGGCTTACCATATGACTTCAAGGATGCCCACTAGAGAGACATCGTTCAGCCTCATCTTCAGAACAAAAGCAGTCATTCCAGTTGAGATCGACTTCCCAAGTTTGCGGATGGAATCATACAACAAAGAAAATAACCCCACACAGCTAAGGGCCAATCTCAACCTCATTGACGAAGCGCGTGATCAAGCACGGATCAGGATGGCAACATTTCGCCAGTGAGCAGCAAAGTACTATAATGCTCATGTGTGTTTCAAGGCCTTCTGCCCTAGAGATCTCATCCTAAGGCATGCCAAAATCTCTAAACCAATAGAAAGAGGCAAGCTCTCTCCAAATTAGGAAGGACCCTATAAGGTCGCTGAGAAATTTCACAAAGGAGCCTACCAAATTGAAGAACTTGATAAAAAGCCAATCCCTTGCACATGAAACGCAAAAAATCTTTGCATGTATTACCAATAATGTATAAAAGTCCATTTGAGATGAGTAAAAAAGGATTTTCTATATACCGCTTCATCATCCGACCTCCTTGCACATTGAAGCTTGCTTCTTGACTCCGCGTTGGATGGGTCCAGTTGGCTCACAGTTAGGAGACATTGACCTTTTGGCTTACAGTTGATGAACGGCTGCTTCATGACTCTACATCGAATGAGTCCAGTTGGCTCACAGTTGGAAGACGTCGACCTTTTAGATCACAGTTGATGGACGCTTGTTTTTTGACTCCATGTCAGATAAGTTTAGTTGGCTCACATTTGGAAGACATCGACCTTCCAGCTCATAGTTGACGAATGCCTGCTTATTGACTCTGCATCGAATGAGTTCAGTCGGCTCATAGTTGGGAGATATCGACCTTTCGGCTCATAGTTGATGGGTACCTACCTCCCGACTCCGCATTGAATGAGTCCAATCGGCTCATGGTTGAGAGACAACAACCTCTTAGCTTACAGTTGGTAGATGCCTGCTTCCTAACTCCGCATCGGATGAGTCCAGTTGACTCACAGTTGGAAAACATCAACCTTTCGACTCATAGTTGATGGATGCCTACTTCCTGACCCTGTGTCGGATGAGTCAAGTCGGCTCATAGTCGGGAAAGACTTACCTCTTGAGTCACAGTCGACAAACACCTACCTTTAGACTTTGGGTCGGGAGATGACTACTGGCCGCTCTCAGCTGGCAAGCAGTTCTAGTCAGCCCCCTCTGACTAAAGATTGCCTCTCAACTCTGAGTTGGGAGATAATTGCTGGCCGCTCCTAGCCGGCCAAGTCATGATCAACTTATTTCCAACCTTGCTTGAAGTCCTTTCAAGCGAGTAAATAGTTTCGAAAAACACGTGGACGTGGTCATGAATTCATGCCAGGTAGATGAAAATTATCAACACCCCAAAGCAGTGCAAAAAGAAAATGGCATCTCCATGAGAAGGAGTTGGAGCCAAAGCTAACATGCAAAAATAATACGAGTACTCAAAAAACCAACACTTGGAAAAAAAGGATCTCTTTATTAAAGTATAAAAAGTATATAATACAATCGACCAAAGCTGGATTACAATGAAAGAATGGAAACAAAAAAACAAATACAAAAAGGGAGTACAAAAAGAAGGCGGGTCCTTAGTGTTCGGCCAGCTACGTCGTGAAGCTCTATGATCCAATCGGTTCCACTGCTACCTTAACTATGGTGCCCACTTCTGATATTGTCTAGGAAACAACTTTTCAGATTGACTTCCCTTTGGGTGTCATGCTCACAGCTCCACGAAAATCATCCTTTTCGATTTCAGCGGCATCATCGTTGTCTTCGACCACTTCGACAACCATGCTCGCTGGCTTCTCCGCCAACTCCTTGGGGTCCTCGGCAATCATGGCATCCAAGTCTGCAATGCGCAGGATCCGAGACACCTTATTCAAGCATTCCTTGAATTCTTTGAGGAATGCATCATACGTTGTCTCGGCAACCTCCTCACGAAAGTCAGCAGAGTCTTTGTAGGCTTCCATGGCCTTAGCAGCCTCGGCCCTGGCAGCTTGGGCCTCAGCTCTAGCCGAGGAGGTCTCCTTCTTGGCCCGAGCGGCCTCCTCCCTTGCTACCTGTGCAAGGGTCTCGGTGACCTTGACCCTCGCATCAGCGTCCTTGGCTTGCACCTCCATTACTTCGCTTCTTATTCTGGATTCTTTGAGCCGGACTTCAAACTCCATAACCTTGGCCGTGGCGTCAACCCCCTCAATTCGGTGGTTGCCGAACGCTCGGCCTTAGTTCTGATTACCTCCTCTGCCTTTGCAAGCTGGGCCTCTAGCCCCCGGCTTGCCTCCACGACTGCTTGGAGCTCCTGACCTCGAGCTACCTCGTGGGCCAGAATGGCAGCAAGTTCTAGTTCTACATTCTCCGCATGGACCCGAGCAGCGATAGACTTTGGGCAATGTGGAAAGACTTCATTGTCCGAAGACATGCGTCCCGAACAGCGAAGATGCTGGCCACCATCTGCAAAATGAGGGAATAGGAGTCAGCTCATCAAGCAGTTACAGAAGAAGCAAATCTAAAATGTTAAACTGGAAATTACTTACCTGGAGCATTTGGGGGAAGAGATCGCCCAAGATCTCCCCCATGCCTCGACAGCGGGTCTCCTCCCAGTCCTGCGAGAGGAGGATGCGCTCCAACAGCTGCTCTGCCAGCCGGCTATCATGGAATGCTGAGGTCTCCGAAGGAATCGGAAAGGGAACCTGGAGGTTCTTCCACTCCACAGCGTACGTGGTGGTCATCGATTCCCCCGCAGGAACCATTGGGGGAACCAACAGGCTAGCAGGGCTACCGGGAATAGCTATCCCCTCCACAGTCGAAGTGCTGCTAGCAAGCGAAGGTGTCGCTGCGGACTCAGGAGCCACCATCACTATAGGCGTGGGCGCTAGAGTTGCCATTGGCCCATCCCCCATGGATTGTGGAGGAGCTTCCTCCACCCTCGGCTCCACCATCACCATCGAGCAGACAACCAAGTTGGTGTCGATTGCCCTCAGGTAGGCAATCGGGGCCTCCCCACTTGGGGCGGCCTCGTTGCGGGCCCCTAAGGGTCTAGGCAGTGCTGGGTGTGATGACTGGGGCTCCTTCATTTCTGGCTTTCTTGCATCGCCGGCTGCCTCTTTTCTCTTTTTGCCGGCCCCCTTCAGTTGGTCGATGGAGAACTTCATCCATGCAATAAGCACACAGAAAGTCAAAAAAAAATGAGAGGAGAATGCCCCTGCACTCACCTGGGGTCAATGCTGGACTCACATCAACTTCGAACAGGTTCTTATTGGATAAGAGAGCCTGGTAGGGAGAGACTTTAGAGTTTACCAACTGATCAAATACCTCCCTTTCGGCATGCTCTACGATCGAGTTTGTGTTTGGGGATTGGTTTGGCTCCCCCTAGCTCCCTTTCAATCTGCCTACATGGTCAAAGAAGATATGGGACTTCTTCTCAAGCTTAAGGACTCTCCCCTGCCATGGGGAGAAGAACCACCACCTCACTTCGATTGGATGGCGACGAAGAGAGTATATGGCTCTAAACAAGAAAACTCTAGCCACCAAGCCATGAAAGTAGCAAAGCACTATAAAGGCATAAATGGTCCTAAAAGAATTTAGAGATAGCTGGTCAGAAGGAGGTCATACCTCTTTAAGAGATTTGCTACGAAGGTACGGAAGGGCAGATGAAGTCTTGCCCTAAAAAATTCCTCGTACAGGGCAACCCCTTAGGCAGGGCCGACAGTCACCTTGTCATCAGGACCAGTGGCGGACAACATAATCCCTTTCAGGACTATACATAACCCTACGACTGGGTCATAGTCGAAGGGATGCTCTCTGGACCAATCGAACTTGGAGCGACGGCCAGAGAAGGCATAGGACAAATTGGAGCCACCAAGGGCTCACGGGCCTTTGCATCGCCGGCCCTACGACGCAACCAAAAGGGAACATGATCCTCAAAAGAAGAAGAAACTACAAACTTTTTACCCTTCCTACGGATGAGGCTAGGGTCCATGGTTGTTTTAAGGAGGATGAAAAACCCTAAAGGGGCAACTTGAAGAAGAAGAAAGGAAAAGACCAAGAAGACTAACCTGCTAAACAAGAAAGAATACCCAGAGGACCTAGAAAATGAGAGGAGAAAAGAAAACTCTTTCTCTGATAACGTTGGAAGTATAAAAAGCTCGTTGGAGAGGGTAGAAGGCCTTTTATTCAGATATTTTCAAAACAATGAAACAATCCCACCAGTTGGCACACCCACTTGGACAGTTACGATTGGGAGTTGGCATCTCAACTGATTAATAACTCTTCGACAATGCCTGGGAGAACGTAATTTGCACCGAGCTAATGATAATACATGGTTCCTCGCTGTTCGAGAGTGTCATCTCGATTCTATGCGGTGGCTCCCGTTTGCTAATGGCTCTATAATTAATGATGCTCAAATCTTGATGCAATGAGGCTCTACACTTCTTTCGTTTGGTAAATGCTAGGCATGTATCCGTACAAGCTCAGGAGTGGGAGGACATCTAATGGGGATGATGGAGCAATACTCAATTAACAGTGATGATCACACTTCCAGATGATCTCCGATCAACCAGGCCACCCGGGTAGGACCTCCAGTCGGCCATCTAGATAGGATCCCCAGTCGGCCATTCGGATAGAATCTTCAGTTAGCCATCTGTGTAGGATCTTCAGTCGGTCACTCGGATAAGATTTTCAATCAGCCACCTGGGTAGGATCCCCAGTCGGCCATCCGATTAGGACCTTCAATTGGCCACCTGGGTAAGACCTCAAGTTGGCCACCCAGGTGGGATTCTTATGGGGCGCACATGTACGACCCCTTTCATTCACAACGGCTCGCATAATCCTCCCACAAACCTGAATCTTAATGGAGATATTTCCTTCGCCATGGACGCAAGAGGCAAATCCTGCCAATTCCGAAATGGCTACTCAGGCTCAGCAAACTATGCCAATTATGCTATGCTATGCAGGGAGCAAATCCCATCAATTCAGTTACGACCACCCTGCCCCGTGTGTGGGAGCAAATTTTGCCAATTCAGTTACGACTTCTGGTCCCGTAATGCACGCTCTAGCATTCAATTACGCCGCGAGCTACGCTTTGGTATTCACAAACTTTTATAAATGGGTAAGAGGACATTTGATCAGGTAAAAAAAATATATATGTTCATATGAAGCATCTCTTTCTAAAACTCTTAGGTAGTGTTTGATAGAAAAAATATTATCCATGGATAAGCATACGGGATAGAGTTTATCCCCTAGCTATCCCTAAGGATATCCCTTGGCTATCCCATTGATCATATCAAATACAAAAGGTAAATCCATAGGATAACTTTTTTTACTCTTATTTGGAGGGATAACCAGCTATTCCTGCATTTTCTAGGGAATAAATTGAGGGGATAACCCATGGTTAACCATTGTTAACCATAGATTATCCCTTTGGTTAACTTTATTCCCAGCTATTCTTTATAGTTATAGTTTTTAAAAATAAGAGGGGATATCTTCCTGTATATCCTCTCTTTTTTTCTATTTCAAATACTATCTTAAGCTTTACTTCAAGCGAGCACTGACTTGAGCGACGAGTATTTTTGTAAAAATATTTGGCTCAGAAACTTTTTGTAAGTTTTCAATCGAGCGAAGATTATTAAAATTTTTTTGATCAATTGAAGAAGATGATCGGACGCTTGTAGATGATGTCTTGACGATAACATTTCTATTATCCTCCATGTGATAAGGATGAGTTTTTTTTTTTTTTTCTTTTCGTGATAGAACATTTATCTTCTAATCTTTTTTTGATCGTAGCAGCAGCATCGTGTTCCCTCTTGCCGTGATGCTCCTGCTCCAAAGATTCAAACAAACAGCACGACGGTGCTTCGCCGTGAATTGCTGACCGCCTGATCGGTCTGCGAATCAAGTCCTATCAGGTGTCCTCAGACGTTCCACGCACCCGCCGGAACCACTTCTATTGGCAGCGTGGTAACGCCGACCAAAGCAGTGATAGCTGTCAACTCGGTACGGTAAAACATAAAAAATTTCGAAAACCGATTTTTATATCTTCACAGCGTACGGCTTGCTTGGTCGCTCGTAGGCAGGTTCTGTAGCCTCCAGTACCCTGTGACATTAACGCCAGCCTCCG
Source organism: Calamus simplicifolius (assembly GCA_900491605.1). Lineage (NCBI taxonomy): Eukaryota > Viridiplantae > Streptophyta > Magnoliopsida > Arecales > Arecaceae > Calamus > Calamus simplicifolius. Next base: position 1,640,108 of record UESW01003865.1, on the reverse strand, counting down.
ACCCCCGAACCTCGTGAAGGATCAAACTACAGCTACAGAATGTGGGACGAATTGACTACGGAATTTTGCCAACGACCGAATAGTTCTGACACCCAACATTATCTAGCAAGATCTTGTGGCAGATACAAGGAAGATGCATTAAATTTATCTTTTGGGAATGGTGGGGCACAAAAATCTTTCCTTGAGAAAGTAAATAAAAAGCTTGCAGGAGATATAGAGACAATCAATCACCAAACAACGTCGTTAGTACCTCACTCCAGATCTCAAATTCCTAATTTCAAATGCCTATGGATGCACGACAGCACGAGTACATGGAACAGGCAAACCACAAACTGCAATGAAAGGACAACGTAATAGGGACCGATGAGGAATTCAAAGCAAACTATAATAATAATAATAATAATAATAATAATAATAATAATAATAATAATAATATATAATAATTAAATTATTAATTAATTATTTAATTAAAATTAACTATATAAATTCCTTTTCTTTATTTAATTTTATTTTAAAGCTATTTTTTATAAATATAAAAAATTTACTTTTTTTTCTTTTTCGTCACTTCTTTCTATATAATTTTTAGTTTATCTTTGCTTCTTTTTTTTTCTTTATATATTAAGTTACTCTTCCATACAAAAGATTATATTACACATGTTTAAAGCATTTAAGTTGTTCTTCCTTTAATTTATCTTCGATTGGAGTTATCTCAGTCTTTTTATGAATTATTTTATTTCTTGTTCTATTTTTTATTCTATCATTTTTTATATTACTACATATTTATTTTAACATATTTATTTTCATTGTATTTATCTTATATACGTATATTTTTCTATCACCCAATATTTCTTGCCATAAAGCATATATGATCTTATGGCTGCTTTATTAAACTTTTTTTAACTTGATAAAAACCCTACATTACATAATATTCCAATTGCATTTCTTCGTTTTATCCAACTTGTTTTAATCATATGGATAATATCATCCTCAATCCCTTCTTCCTTATAAATAATCAATCTTAACTACCAAAAATATTTATTTTTAATAACTTCATGATCCTCAATTTCTACTCTACATTCATCTTTATTTCTAATAGCACTCAAATTACATTTCATGTATTCTGTCTTTATTCTACTTAACCTAAAATCATTAAATTCTAATGCATTTTTTCATAATTCTAATTTACGACTAACTCAGCCTTAATTTTATCTACTAGAACTATATTATTTGCAAATAACATACCATGAAACATCATATCAAATATGTCTAGTAAACTCATCTATAACTAAAGCAAAAAGATAAGAAATAAGAGTATATTTCTAATGTAATCCTACTATAATAAAAAATTTGATAGCATTACCATCAATAGTTCTTATACTAATAACTACCTCATCGTACATATTTTTTTTATGTTAATATACCTAATAGATACTCCTTTCTTTTTTATAACTAACTATAAGATTTTTCTAGGAACCCTATCATATGCTTTCTCTAACTCAAATAAAATCTTTATGTGATTTTGTTTCTTTACTTTATACATCTCTATTAACCTCCTAAGGAGGAAAATAGCTTCAACGATCGACTTTTTTGACATAAAACCTAATTAATTTTTTAATATTTTTGTACTACATCTCAATTTAAGCTCAATTACATTCTTTAGTATAATTCATGAGTTTATTACTATGATAATTAGAATAATTTTTAATATCTTCTTTATTCTTATAAATTGGTACTATAACGCTCTTCTTCCATTCATTAGGTTATTAAATAAATTTATCGTCTACTTTTCTCCACGATCACCTAAATATTTCCAAACTTCAATATAAATCTTATTAGGTCCCACATTTTCCTACCTTTATTTTTTATATCCTCATTTACTTTAGATGTCCTACTTCTTTGAGTATATAATATAGCTTTATTCTTAATAAAATTAATAAGACATCCTAAATTATCTATATAATTTTATTTAATAAGTTATTAAAATAACTCCATCTTTTTTTGATCACTTTTTTCTTAATCAAATTTTTTGATTATCATCTTTAATATATTTAACTTTATATATATATATATATATATATGTTACGGCCTTGGCTATGCGGCGCACGGTGAGGTTGCATGCAGGCCAAGTCCTGCACATGAGCAGTGTTCAGTCTGCAATGCTGCTCGTTTCTGCAGAACCCCTGGGATAGCACAGTGCAGGATGCTGTGCAAGTATGGTGAGAGGAGGCCTTGGCCGCTCGGAGCGTGGCTGGAGCATGCGATGGCCGGGCCACTCACGGGATGGTGTGCTGCCATTAGGCAAGCGGATAGGCCTTGGGCACGTTGCCCAGGCCCTTGGATGCGCGCGGGCTCGTGTGCGTGAGCGGTGCTGGGCATCGAGCGCGCACGACCGCGCGCTGGGACGCGCAGGCGCACGTGGCCAGGCGGCCGCTGGGCGCGCGCTGCCGTGCACGGGCGCAGGCGCGCACGGGCCAGCGGCGGCCGCTGAGCGCACGATGCGCTGCATGGGCACAGGCGTGCGTGCCAGCGGCGGCCGCTGGGCGCGCGCTGCCTTGCGCTGGTGCACGCAGGCGTGCGCGTGCGTCGGGCTGGGCGCCGAGCACGCGCACGTCTTATGCGTGGCGTGCGACGGTTGCAGCGGTTTGGCCGAGGAGACGTTGGCCGTTAGTGCGCGTGACGGTGGCGGTTGGCCAGCAGGCGGGCACGTGCCATCCTGGCACGTGACCCGACCGTTGGCTGGGCCAGCCTTATCCGCTGGGCGCGTGCACGCAGGATGGACGCGGTGCCAGCAGGGCCATATCTTGCAGAGAATCCTAAGATTTTCGGGCGGTTGGACGCGGTTAGGCGGGGCCAGATCACATGGAGCCAGCAGCGGAGATTTCAGAGGATTGTATCGGGATTTTCGGAGCCTTATCCCGAGAATCTTGAGCAGTTGAGCGGATCACGCGGACGCGCTGGCAGACGCGTCCGCGACACAGAGCCGCACGGCTGGGCGCGCGACATGGGCGCTCGCTGGGCGCTGGGCGGATGATTCGGCGGAGGACACATCCAGTATTATCTGATTTGTTGAGATAGCCTTTGGATAAGGCTTATCCATTGGATAAGGCCTATCCAAAGGGATGAGGCGGGGGCTAAGGCGGTTGGGCGGGCCTATATAAGGCTGGGCAGACCCTAGGCCTTGGCATTAGAGGGAATTCGATCAGATCAGACTTCCATCAGATTTCCAAAGGAAGAAGGCATCTGAGAAGAGTTTGGGTGTGCCACCAAACCACCAGAGAAGGTCGAGTGAGGTTGGCGAGCGGCTGGATCAGCGGAGATCGCAGCGGCGCAGGTCTAAGTCAGGCGGACTTAGGCGAGCACGAGACGTGGCTGACACGCACAAGCGGTGCGTAGGTGCGGGGCATCCACAGGTCAGTTTTCGTTGAGTGAGGTTGGGGCGGGCACTTTGAGAGATCTTTGTTAGGGACAGAGAGGAGTGTTTTTGTAGCCTTCGGGCAACCTAATTATTTTCCAAGTTACTTAGTGGAGAGTTCTTGGTTGGGAAGGCTTTGCTTTCCGTACATCTTGGTGTTTGGGTGGGACTTTGTTCTTCGGGGATTTTTATTCATTGATATGGGGTAAGGCTGGTTAAGGGAAGGGTTTTTCTAACGCCATCACCGGTAAACGCAAGGACCTGTGGCCATAGGGAGCGCTTGCGTGTGCCGATTGAAAGCCCGGATAGGCAGGTATCAGAGCAAGGAGAAAGCTGATATCAGAGCCCGGTTGAAGACAAGTTCCAACCAAGTCCAAGTAGATGGCGAGAGCGGTAGGAGACCGCATGACCCATTTGGAGGGTATTGTGGGAGATCCAGGAGAGGGATCAACCATGAATCTAGTAGCTATGTGCGTGAGTTGAGCATGCAGTTGGCTGAGTTGCGGACTTCACATAACCAGTTGATGGAAGCGCACGAGGAGCTGCTTCACGACCTCGAGCATCGAAGTATGCAACAATAGCGATCAGATTTGGCCATGGAGGAGCGATTGGAGCTTCGGATCCATGCTTTGGAGTAGGAGGTAATCCGTTGAGGTAGGAGGCGCAGAGTCCAGTCCACATGGTCGTGCTCCGACAAAGGAAGCGAAGGTCAGGGAGCCAAAGGCCTTCGGGAGTAAGGAGCGCGACGGAGGTAGAGAACTTCATATGGGACATGGAGACTTACTTCCGTGCGGCGAAGATCCCAGCACCCGATCAGGTAGATCGGGCCTCGACATATCTGGAGGGGAACGCCAAGCTCTGGTGAGGACCAGGACGGCCAAGGATGACCGTGCAGGGCATCCCAGAATATCTTCAAGAGGGAACTGAAGGCTCAGTTCCAGCCGAGCAACGCAGGGTGGCTTGCTCGTGAGAACCTGAGGAAGCTACGGCAGACAGGGCATCCGGGAGTACATGGTGCAGTTCAGCAACCTGCTTCTGGAGGTGTCCAACATGTCCAGAAGATAAGTTATTTAACTTCCTCGCTGGTCTACAGGGGTGGGCGCAGGCTGAGCTTCGCAGAGGGAGGTGAGGGATATTCCCTCAGCCTTCGTAGCAGCAGAGGCGCTGGTGGACTTTCGCAGCGCTACTACTTTGGGCAGCGGTGGCCAGGGCAAGGGCAAGCGCAAGAGTGCGTCCACCGCGTGGTCGAAAAGGCAAGAAGGAAAGTGTTCCACCACGTGCAGCAGTAAAACCAAAGGAACAGGCGACTTTTGCTGGATGCTTCATATGCGGAGGGCCGCATCTAGCACGGGAGTGTCCACGGAAGGTGGCAGTAGCGGCCGTCACTACCCAGGCAGACAGGGCATCCGAGAGTTCGGAGGAGGAGCCAGTAGCGAGGTTGGCCCCGCTACAGTCCATCAACACTTTGGCCGCAAGAGACCAACACCAAAGTTTGATGTACGTGAGGGCTCGGGTCAATGGGAGGACAGTGCGGGCCTTGGTTGATTCCGGTGCGACACACAATTTCGTGAGCCGAGGAGCGGCACACAGATTGGGGTTTGGAGCGCTATCTCAGCCTTGTAGGGTGAAGCTAGTCAACTCCAGAAGATGGAGTCTTTGGGCCAGGCGGAGGCCACATTGGAGGTGGGCTCATGGACTCGGCGCTGCAGCATGACGGTCTTGCCGATCGATGACTATGACCTGATACTCGGGATGGACTTCTTCATCAAGAGCAAGCCGTGGTCATGCCTCATCGGAGGGGCATCTTGATTCGGAGAGGTAGTCGTCCTTACTTTGTTCCAGTGGAGGGATGGCGGAGGACAGTTGCGAAGGGTGGGGGCAAGAAACCGCCCCACAACCAAATTTGAGGTTGTGCGAGAACCTCACGCCTAGGCATCGCTGGAAGAGCCTAGGCACGGAGGCGGCAGGCGGGATGGCTCAGCGAGTGGGCTATCCAATCGAGGAGGCATCAGGGGTGCGCATGGCAGGAGGCCGTGTTGGGACTCGGGAGGCTTTGGCTAGGAGGGCCAAGGCATGCGACGACGAGGCGCGTTAGAGGATACTTTGCGCGGCGGCATGGTGGTCGACGAGGGCATCGATATTTCAGCGGGGGAGGATTGTTACGGCCTTGGCTATGCGGCGCACGGTGAGGTTGCGCGCAGGCCAAGTCCTGCACATGAGCAGTGTCCAGTCTGCAATGCTGCTCGTTTCTGCAGAACCCCCGGGGTGCAGGATGCAGCGCAAGTATGGTGAGAGGAGGCCTTGGCCGCTCGGAGCGTGGCTGGAGCACGCGATGGCCGGGCCACTCACGGGATGGTGCGCTGCCATTAGGCAAGCGGATAGGCCTTGGCCACGTTGCCAGGCCCTTGGATGCGCGCTGGCTCATGCGCGAGCCAGCGTTGGGCACCGGCAAGCACGGCCACGCGCTGGGATGCGCAGGCGCACGTGGCCAGCGGCGGCCACTGGGCGTGCGCTGCCGTGCGCGGGCGCAGGCACGCGCAGGCCAGCGGCGGCTGGGCGCGCGCGTGCTAGCGGTGGGCGCTGGGCGCGCGCTGCCTTGCGCGGGCGCATGCGAGCGTGCGCGTGCGTTGGCACTGAGTGCCGAGCACATGCACGGTCTTGTGCGTGGCGCGCGACGGTTGTAGCGGTTTAGTCGGTGAGGACGTTGGCCGTTAGCGTGCGTGACGGTGGCGGTTGGCCGGCAGGTGGGCGCGTGCCATCCTGGCACATGACCCACCATTGGCCAGGCCAACCTTATCCATTGGGCGCGTGCACGCGGGATGGACGCGGTGCCAGCAGGGCCATATCTTGCGGAGAATCCCGAGATTTTCGGGCGGTTGGACGCGGTTAGGCGGAGCCAGATCGCGCAGAGCCAACAGCAGAGATTTCGGAGGATTGCGCTGGGATTTCGAAGCCTTATCCCGAGGATCTCGGGCGTTTGACCGGATCGCGCGGACGCGCTGGCAGATGCGTCCGCGACACAGAGCCGCACGACCATGCGGGCGGCACAACCGGGCGCACGCAGCGAGCGCGCACGCACAGTGCCGGGCGCACGCCTAGGCGTCTAGGCGCATGATTCAGCAAAAGACACATCCGATATTGTCTAATTTGTTGAGATAGCCTTTGGATAAGGCTTATCCATTGGATAAGGCCTATCCAAAGGGATGAAGCGATGGCTAAGGCGGTTGGGCGAGCCTATATAAGGCTGGGCAGACCCTAGGCCTTGGCATTAGAGGGAATTCGATTAAACCAGACTTCCATCAGATTTCCAAAGGAAGAAGGCATCCGAAAGGAGTTCGGGTGTGCCACCAAACCACCAGATAAGGTCGAGTGAGGTTGGCGAGCGGCTGGATCAGCGGATATCGCAGTGGCGCAGGTCTAAGTCAGGCAGACTTAGGCGAGCACGAGACGTGGCCGATACGCACAGGCGTGCGCGGGGCATCCACATGTCAGTTTTCGTTGAGTGAGGTTGAGACAGGCACTTTGAGAGATCTTTGTTAGGGACAGAGAGGAGTGTCTTTGTAGCCTTCGGCAACCTCATTATTTTCCAAGTTATTTAGTGGAAGTGCTTGGTTGGGAAGGCTTTGCTTCCCGTACATCTTGATGTTTGGGTGGGACTTTGTTCTTTGGGGATTTTTATTCATTGTTCTGGGTAAGGTTGGTTAGGAAAGGGTTTCTCTAACGCCATCATCGATAGACGCAAGAACCTAGTGGCCATAGGGAGCGCTTGCGCGTGCCGATTGAAAGCCCAGCGACATATATATATATATATATATATATATATATTTCTTCTACTTTTACCATTTTAGATATATTTTTCTCACCATCTTTAGTTTCTACTTTGTGATATAACTCCTTATATATTTTATATTTAGCATTCTGTATCTTTTCTTTAAGTTCTTTTTAACCATCTTATAGATTTATATGCTTCTTCATTTTTACATTTAGATAATTTTCTATAGCATTCTTTTTAACTTTAACTACTAATCAATTTTCTCATTCCACCATTAAATTTTTTTATCATATGATCTTTTTTCTAATACTTTTAGAACTATTTTTCTAATACTATTAATTATCTCTTTCCATATGGTATTAATCTCTCCATTTACACATCATTTTCCTTCATCACTCTACCTTTAAAAATTATTAATTTTTTTCTTTCAAATTCCACCACCTAATCCTTTGATTCTTATATCTTATAATCTTTCTCCTTTATTTTTGAATATATACATGTATAACCATAATTAATCTTTATTGTGTAAGTAAACTCTCACTTGGTATAACCTTGCAATCTTTAGATCAATTTTTCTAGTAAGAAATTTATTTGACTAGCATTAATCCTCTTTTAAAAATTAACAAATAATTTTTTTTAAAAAATATGTATTGATTAATATTAAATCATATACTATTACAAACTCTAAAATAACATTTTTCTCATCATTTCAATCTCAAATTCCATAATCTCCATATACTCTTTTAAAAACTATATTTATACTTTTCTACATGTCCAGTTAAATCTTCTTTAATAATATTTTTTTATAAAAATCTCTTAAATTAATCCATCCATACCTCCTAAAAACATTACTTTATTACACTATCTAAACTTGCATGAAGAACATAAGCACTAATAATATTATTAACTCCACATCTATTACTAATTTAATTAAATCAATCAATCTCTCTTCTCTACACCTTCCTCTTTTAAATTTTTATCTCTAATAATTTCTAATCCATTTTTTTCATATCTTTGCTCTTTGCTTCTGCAAACAAATCTCCTTCTAACCATTTTACTTATTAATTTCATTAACTTTTCTATTAAAAACCTATATTCTAAGTTGCTAAGCATATTTTATTTTTTTTATTTTTTAACTTCTTTACATTCACATGTAAAGGTATGAAAATCCTTATTTATTTTTTCATTATATCCGAATGATGCAACATCATTTTCAAAATTGCCCTAACTACCCCTATCATTTTCATTATATTCAAGATCCAATGCAGCACCTCCCTTTTTTAAAAACATTTTAATTTTTTATTTTTTATTAAATTCATATTTATAAAATATAATTATAGTTTTACAATGCTTATCAACCACCTGCAATCTTTCTTCTTTATCTAACCTTGAAATCGATTATATATAAAAAACTTATACACATACAAGAGTTATCTAAAGCGAACTAAAACACACTTTGAAAACGAATTAAAATTTGCTAGCAAAAATACTGTTCGTTGCTTTTAATAAAACATCTCCAAATCAAATAAATTAATTTGGGAATCCACATCATGCTTGGTGACTGGACAAGTCGCACCAGAAAATTTAATAAATCACACAATTCAGACCATATGTAACTTGAAAAAAAAAAAGAAAAAAAAAACTAAGTCTGGACCTAGCATATGTAAAATTATTTATCCAAACAATCAAGGAATTTTATGAAGTAATAATCTTCAACTGAAATTGAAGAAAGGTATAGTTGTCATAAAAGACTCTTGAGGGCGGGCGTATACGAATTTATATCATTTCCATCCCTCTTAATCAGACTCTTGGAACATGAGAACAGCTCAATTCTGTTCTCAAAAATGGTGGTATGTGACCAAAATGGTTGGGATTGCTCGGGAACACCCCCAAGGACCAAGCATACCAATAATATCACCATCAAAATATACCATTCACCCAAGCCAAACCAAACTGTACAACTCAGTGGAATCTCTATCTAGCTATGCCGTTTCATTTGTCCTTAAATTTTTTTTATTTTTCCTTTTTTTGTTTTTTATTTGCTATCCTCATAGCGAGACCAACATTCCAAGCCAAGCAAGGCAAAGACCTCACTTATAAAGGGCCCTGAGTGTCACTCATTAATTCCCCTTAGCAACTATTTCCCACAAACTCCTCCCCATGACAAGAAAAAGGCCTTGTAATGTGGCTTCTTAGCTTCACACAGACTAAGATCGATCTGATTCTGTGCGGCTAGTTGCTTGCACATTCCCCTCCCCATTAGGTTCTCCAACCTGGGACTGGTTATTCAATTCCCAGATGCTGATATACTAAAAACTACCTCGGTATAAGCTTGGCTCCTCATGCTGTCATGGTCAGCAGTTCCCTCACGTAGTCCAACACTATGCATGCGAGCTGCCAGATAATCATAGCTTGATGATGCTGGAGAGGAAGGTCCAGAAGTACTATATTGATTAGGTGGTGCTGGCAATATCCAATTCATCCAATCATTACGCCGCCTTATTTTCTTGCCCTGCGTGACAAGTTGACACCGTATCAACAAAGTAGTTAATGAATGCAACTCCATTCACATGCAAAAAGGAAACTAGTGATTCAAAAGACATTGATCAAGCCTCATCATCAGAGCTTCTACACTTCCTGTAGTATATCAGCAGGCCAGTTAATAGAATAATTTGCTTCTACCAAAAAAATAAAAGAAACAGTGAGAGAAGGAAAGTTTGCAGGGAACCATTGCGTCTCATGGAACCTATTTAGAAGGACAGAGCAGCTGAACAGGATAAAACAATGCTTTTTTCATACCTGTACTTCCACTATGTTTGAACCTTGTATAGAATCCAATATAAATTGTATGTTGTTTGTCAATTGCATGACCTGAAAACATGACGACAGAAAAAGAAATTCAAAGCTGAATAAAATGAACTGAAAAAGAAATGAAAGGAAGTTCATCTATTGCAAATGCCTAGATTCCTAAATATAAGAGTGGCAAAATACTGTCACAGAAAAAGAAACATGTCATAGGAAGTCTGTATCTAGTGGATCAACTCCATGGATCCTTCCTCTATTCCCATATTTTAACAGCAGACTTCATGAAGTATCTTCCAGCATATATGGTTGAACCTTGTAAAAGTAATGCAAAGATTCAAAATGCAAGTCTGGCCACACCTCAACCTATTGCAGCTGTTGGCTGCAATTTACTGAAAAAGTAATTAAATATCAGATAATTTACTGAAAACTAAATAACCACAAGTTTTTGTAATGTTGCTTTAAAAATTAGAAGGTGAATATTAAAAAAATTACTTATATTTTGTAATATGAAAAAAGGAATTTTAAGGTAAACTGCACAGCACCCAGAGAAGAATGGTTTTCAACCTCCAAGGAGACGAGAAGAGAATAAAGAGGAAGTGAAAATCATAATTTGTTTACAAACAATGATGTCTGGTTTCCCAAAAAACAAAGAACAGAAGCAGAGAAATATCATTGTGATCCTCACCCAATCAGACTAGCATGAGGTTGTGAACAGGAATAAACTAATATTGTTTGGGCGATAAATCATCACAAATACATAAACCTAGCTACCTGGAGACATAATTTGCAAGGGGGAAAAAGATCAGAAAAGACAAGTCATATTATCTAGCGGTCTATCACAACCCAAACTGATCTCAACAAACATCAACTAGGTATTGGCCAATAAAAGACTTAAAGGAAATCATCTGAACAAGCTTAGCAGCCCCAATAATAATATATTATTTCATTTTGTGATGTCAGTCGACAATATATCCATGAAAACCTTGTTCTGAGGAAAAACATGATTGATGTCAACAATTTTATTGCAACAAAACATTAATATGTGCCAAATCATCACAAAAATATTTCTATTATAACAATTGGTCATCCCAACAATAGCAAGATAAAATTGCAGCCATACCAGAATTAAGAGCAAGGATATAATAATCAGCTTCAGCACCCAAAAGGGTAACTGAAAGTTGCTTGGTACATTACAAGAAAACAGCAAAATAGTGACAAATTTTTATCACTAAATTGTGATGGTTTAATAATGAAATAGTGACTGAAATTAAAATTAGTGACGGACAAACGGACAAACTTATCCGTCACTAATTTAGTGACGGACAAAGGAATCCATCACTAATTTAGTGACGGATTGGTTCTTCCATCACAAATGTTTTTTAAAAAAATTATAGTATAAATTTAGTAACAATGCCAACCCCTCACTAAATTAGTGATGGATGACCTTGTCCGTCACTAATTTAGTGATGGATGCCTGAATCCATCACTAATTTAGTGATGAATTGGCTATTCTGTCATAATTTTTTTAAAAAAATTAGAGTATAAATTTAGTGACGAATGCCTAGATCCATCACTAAATTAGTGACAGATGCTTGAATCCGTCACTAATTGAATGACAAATTGGTTCTTCTGTCACAAATTTAATTTTTTAAAAAAATTATAGTATAAATTTAGTGATGGAGTGTCAGTCCGTCACTAACACCTTGTCCATCACTAATTTAGTGACGGATTAGTTATTCCATCACAAATTTTTTTAAAAAAAAATATTAGAGTATAAATTTAGTGACGAAAGGTAATCCGTCACTAAATTAGTGATGGATGCCTAGATCCGTCACTAAGACGGACGAACTTGTTCGTCACTAATTTAGTGATGGATTGGTTCTTCCATTATAATTTTTTTTAAAAAAATATAGTATAAATTTAGTGACAGAAAAGCAATTTGTCACTAAATTAGTGACGGATCATTGTCCTTGGATCCGTCACTAATTAGTGGCGGAATTTTTCTTCCATCACTAATGTGGGTTGCATGTGAGCACGAACAGCGTGCTTTGCGCAACACGGCCTCTCTTAAAAAAAATAATTAGCATTGCGCGTTGATTGTTTCTCCATCTCTGCCTTCCACCATCTTCTTCAGCTCCATTGTCGTCGCTGCCGTTGTCGTCCTAGGTAAGCCTCTGGTCGATGAGGAGAAAGAGAGACGGCTCCAGGCAATCGAAGGGGGGACAGAAGAGCGCCGCCAGATGGCCCTCTGAGACATTGGGAGCCAAACCGGCTCCCGCCTTCGTTCAGGCCTGGCGACGTGCTCGCCGAGCCCGAGCCACGAGCCTTATGGGGTTCGAGCCAGCGCCTTCCTTGGCCAGCTGTGCCACTGCTAAAAAGGTGGTGACAGAGAAAGACAGTGAAAGCCGAACCAGCTACCGCCTTGGTTCGGGCCTGGTGGCGTGCCCATCGGCTCGCCGAGCTCGGGCTATCGGCCCTCCCTACTGGCGCCGAGGAGGCATTCAATAGGGTCAAGCGGCCTTCCTCGGCCAGTCGTGCCAACGCCAAGGCACGGTGACGGAAGAAAAAAAAAGGGGAGGTGGAGGGGTGGCCGTCGGTGGCGGCGGCACTGGGCCGGTCATCGGCGGGGGACACACCCGGCCGCTCGAGGCAGCCGAAGATGGGGACAGAAGAGGGTGGCCCTCTTGGACAGCGGCTCCAGCTCCCACCTTGGTTCAGGCCCGGCGGTGTGCCCACCGGTTCGTCGGGCTTGGGCCACGGGCCCCTGCCCCTACCAGCATCGGGGAGGCGTTCGGTGGAGTCTGAGCGGCCTTCCCTAGCCGATCGTGCCACCGTCAGGGAAGGCACAGTGATGGGAAATAGAGAAAGAAGAAAAGGGGAGGAAAAAGAAAAGGAGGGGCCGATCACTGGTGGCCAGGCCAAACTGGGAAAGGCCAACAGCAGCCGCAGGCCGCCGCCAACTCTCTAGTTTGGGTGAGCCAGAGAGATGGAAGAAGAAACTGGGCTGGCCGAACCCAGTTGGGCCCATTTTTTGGGCCGCAAATTGGGGCAGGCTCAATCAAAGAAAAATAGGGTTGGATAAATTTTAATCCTAGTTTATGGAAAAAATTTTACTTTTCCATTTGGGCTAATATATTTGGCCCAAGTTGGGTTCAAGATTAAACTGGGTAGGATATAAAGTCACATTGATATCCTAATTTTAAAAATTAAAATTTTAAAAATAATGTTGCAGGCACTAAAAGCCGACAAAGCTAATATTCCAGTTTGGATTAGCACTCAGAGGTAAGTAAGCCAATTATAACAATTTCTTTAAATTATTATTAAATTATGCCATTTTTGAAATATTAAAAATAATTTGTATAATATTATTTAAAAATAAAAAATGGAATTTATGGTCCCTTATATATGCAAATGATTATTTGATGTTATTATTTTGAAACTATTAAATATTTGGTACCCTGCAAATGCAAATGATTATTTGATATGGTTATTTGGTACTCTTACAAATATTTAGCATTTGATCATTGATATGATTATTTTAGATAGTACCCCACGCATGCAATTGATTATTTTATATGATTATTGAAAATTGCTAATTTTTGGAACTAGCTCTTTGCTTTGTTGCAGAGTTGCCACCTACTGAGTTAATAAAAGTATTGCAGAATTGTTGCTTTCTCTATTTTCTTTAATTCTGTCATCCTTAACCTGCAATGTTACTCTTCATATTCATTGAATGATGCTTTTCATATTATCTTTTTAACTTATTTCTTAGTAATCTTAAAATTTTTATATACTTCTTTATTTTTACATTTAGGTAGTATTTTGTGGCTCCCTTTTAGTTTTAACTGCTTACCGAACTATGTCAATCTATCATCAAGTTTCTTTATACGGGCAAAAAATTTACTATACATGGTATTGTTCATATATCAAGATAATAAATCATGAGTTTAGATAGGCAGTGGATGTATGCAAGATTAGAAAACGGATGGATAAGGCCTGAATTTCTATTTGGATTGAGTAGTTTGTGGCTTTTGCAAAAATGCATCTAAAATGTATGGATGGTGAAAAGATTAAATGTCCTTGTAATCATCGAAAAAGTCAGAATATAAATTATCTAGATGAGAATATATTTAAGGTACATCTTGGAACTAATGGATTTGTGGCAGATTATTATTGTTGGTATCATCATGAGGAAACATATGTGCCTCAAGCAATGGAACAAAATGCTTGTCAAGCTGATTCTTGTGTACATTGCGAAGATAACGAGACTATCAATGCAATGCAGTCTATGGTGTATGATGCTAATGGTAATGGAAGAGACCCCAAATCCTACAACACATCTTTTGGATATGCTCAAAGCAGCACAACAAGACGTGTGGAAGGAAAACCCTTAAAGCCATTCTCAGTTATCTGCAGTGACTAGAATGTTGAATATTAAGGCTGAACACCATACTTTGAAAGGTGTTATGATAAAATTTGTAAGTTGATGTCAGAATTACTTCCAATCGATAATTTAATGACAAACAGCTTTTACAGCAAAAAGAAGTTAGTTCGAGGTTTGGATTTGCTAATGCCGAAGATTGATTGCTGTGAGCAAAATTGTATGATATATTGGGGCGAAGATGGTCACTTTTATTGCAAAATTTGTTCATGTCCTCATTTTAAGGGACAAAGCTGTAGATCTTCCAAACATAAAAGATATGTTCCATATAAGAAGATGTACTACTTTCCTATAGCTCCTCGTCAACAGAGGTTGCATACATTTGATGCAATTGTGAAGCATATGAGGTGGCATGCTGAGCAACCAAGCGAAGGTGTTGTCATGCGCTATTGTTCAAACTCACTTGCTTGGAAGCATTTTAATCAGCCATATCCATCATTTGCATATGAAAGTCGGAATGTGAGGTTAGGTTTATGCACAGATGGGTTCCAACCATATGGGTAAACAAGTCAACAGTATTCATCTTGGCCTGTAATACCAACTCCATATAATTTTCCACCTTGGATGTTCATGAAGGAAGAGTATATGTTTTTGACTGTCATATTCAGCACAAGTTGCTTTAGCTGGACCTCACATTCAGTTCAGGTTGCTGCAGCAGCAGCTTAAGTTAAGGTGCTTGTGCAACAGGAGCTCGCAAAGAAGCAAGCAGAGATGGATAGAAAGATTGCTGAGTTGAATGCGCAAACAGAGCGTCTACATCAGATGGAGCAGATGAGGCACTTCATGGAGCGGATGGAGTTTGTGCAAGAGTTCCATGGATCAGGATCTTCTGCATCATAAGCTTAACGGTTTAATGTCTGATGTATAAAACATTAGTGTTGTTGATGTATACAGATATATTTATCTTATTTTATGAAATACATTTCTCATTCTTGAATTTAAATTTTCATCTATAAATTTTATTAGAATGCATTAAATATATTGTATTTAAAAATAATTTTAAATTTATAAGAATAAAATTTGATGAAATTTTATTAGATTAAATGATGGATTAGTGATGGATTTTCGACAAAATAATAATGACGGATTAGTGATGAAAACATTAGTGATTGATTAGTGATGGAATAATGACGGATGACTAATGGATTCCTTCGTCACTAATCCGTTAGCAAATTGTGATGGTATAGTGATGAATCTATTAGTGACATGCATTTTGTCAACAATCTATCCCTAAACTGTAACAGAATATTTGTGACGAACTAGTGACAAGTTTGTGACTAAATTTTCGTCAACAATCCGTCACTAAATTGTGATGGAATAGTGATGAAATATTTGTGATGAAATAGTGATAAATAATGAGTGATGGATGGTTCGTTACTAATCCGTCACAATTTAGTGACGGACATAGCCTCTTTCTACAACTATTATTTAGTGACGAAAATATGTTCGGCCACAAATTTCTGATGGAATATTCTGTCACAAATCCATCGCTATTATTTTGTGACGAACGATCTTTTGCCACTAAAATTAGCGACGACAAAAATTGTGACAACAAGATTTCCGTCACGAAACCCGGTTTGTGACGGAATAGTGATGGAATTTTTTGTCACTGTTATGCTGTTTTCTTGTAGTGGTATTGCAGTACAAAATAAAGATTTGACATGACTTAACACATTATAGCATATGTTAACAGGAAGAGAGGAGTTACATGAATGCTGGACTCCTGATAATTTCCACCTTTTAATATAACTTGGTATCAGAAAATAGCATAAGGAAAGTTCATTGGATGCATGTGGCAGCATATTTACCGATAGTGCATTGTACAATAACGATCATGACAAACTTGTATCAGGTATCTTTTCTATGAATACTTGAATGATAAGAACTTGTGCAAAACCTTCAGTTTGAACTTAGCATTCAAATCCATAAGATAAAGGATTTAACTAAGGGTGGTAGTCCTTGACCTGAGATGCCAACCTGACACAAAACCGATCCAAAGCTAGAAGGTTATATAGTTGGCCATGATTAGGGTTTGTGTCAGAAATTGGTTGACACAAGTAAATCGTTTAAACAAGTCTAGCTCAGGTTTAGATGCTTGACATGTTTAGCCCAGATTGACCTGTCCAATAATCAAGTTGGGACTATTGACCTGTCCAGATCACCTGTTTGATAAACAAGTCATGGGGATATAGACACCCTATTCCTCTCCCAGCTAATCTATGCAATAATTACGACTAGCTGGTATCATTCAAGGTTTCACATAGAACTCAATTAAACCAATAAGAGAACTACATCTCAACCACATAACAAGTACCAGTAAAGACATTCTTCCTAAAGAAGCACATGTAACCGAGAATTGCTACCGCCCACAAGCAAATACCATATGATTACCTATAAAAAATAAAATATAAACAAAATTCCCATGAAGAAACAGATTTTTATTTATCATCCCTCTCGAAAACTAATAACTTATATAGACATACTATTCCGCCCTCTATGAACAAGCAAAATTAAATTTAGGATAATATGTTAACAAAATTCACAATAAAAATTATGCAACCTACTGTTTTAGTAATTTTAATTAACCAAATAAAAAAATTAACAAAAAAAAATAGAGATCAAATAATTAGATCAGGAAAACTCCTAAGCAAACTAATCGCTACATGAAAGATCCCACCATGTTTTGCATTGAGCCACATGAATCTCTAAGCACATCCATACAATGCCTGCTAGTGAAACCCAGAATTCCTACATATGAGAACATGTCTGCAGATATATGCAGATCCATTCAACAGCCAGATACATATCACAATAAATGTGGTTACTACTGATATGTGCCACTTAACCTTGTCCAAATGTGATTGGTCCTTCAATATCAGAATCTTCATCATCCACCTCATCAAGAGCTGAACGCTAGCTCAGTTATTCCCTCCATTCACTCTCCATTTACCATGCAAATCTGTCCTGACATATAATGTTATAATCCTGAGATGGTCTAAATTTTAACCATCTTAGTTTTCCTAGCTACAACCATATTTCAAATGAAGGTCTCAGACATCTTGATACCTCTTAATACTGTAAATTGCTAAATAGAATCCGATGGTGTTATAGGTTCCTTTCAACTGTGGTTATTCCATTAGAAATAAAATGCCATCTAACTGTAACTGTCCTCAATTGAAGAATCAACTATGTTAAGTGTGGGCTTCAGATTTGACTAACTCATGAGGATGATGACCCTGGGCTCCTTAATACAGTGCAGGATAAGAAGTTGATCATAAAGCCAAGAGAAAATAGAACTGAAAACAAAGCATCTGGCACAAAGTGAACCAAAAAAAAGAGCTAATATGGGCCAACATGATTTTTCCTCAATATTGACCCTCATACTCTATCATGGGCAATTGACCCACAAGACAATCCATTAGAAAGATTAGACATATCCCAAATCCACTATGACTATTAATGCAACTCAAACTTGACAAACTGAGGCAATAAAATTATGTAAAATTAGACAAATAGTACCGATCAGATTATTGACTCAGTTTGAAACTACTGTTTGATCCAACAGAAATTTGACATGTACATATTTTATGGTTTACGATGACAAAAAGATTTTGGAAAATCATAGCATCAAGCCCTAGTGAAACATGATAAGCATACTGTCCCATCCCCTGGCTGGCAAGGGCAGAATGTGCACTACTCATAACAGTTGAGGTGTTGCAACTCATGTAGCTAATTGAGAGTAATGGTGGTGAATCACTTAGTTGTAACTGCAACCAGGGAGTGGTGGAAGGTTGGTGCTTAATTGTTGGTTGGAGACACATTTGGGTTAGTGTGCAAGTCAGTAACAACTAGAATAAACCATTGCACGCAGAGATTGCTGTTGTTGATGTTGGTGGAGGGCTTGGCAAGGCTAAAAGAGGGACATGGGTGGTGGATAGGATTTGACATGGTGGCAGAGGCTGACCATGCATAGCTATTCAATGGCCTGAGGTTCCTGAATCATAGACATGAAAGGGAACAAATATGGATGCAAGTAGGGTGGGAAAATAATAGAAGGGAGATGGTGCACAGGAGCAACTGGCACAGGAGCAACCGGCACAGAAGCATGCAGCTGATGAGGGCAGGGCTAAAAGGTGAGCGAACTAGACAAGGTGTTGTTGAAGATGGGTAAAGGTGATGCATAGGACAAGGATGAATGATCAAGGCGTGAGTTTGAGATATTACGAAATTGAAAAATGGTCTTCTGAGTTTCCACAATGGTCTTCAGAATATCTGCAAACATAGTTGGGAAGGTTATGTTCTTCGACAAAGAGGATAACAAGGGTGAGAATAATATTCCAACAGATCACTGGAAGGCTAAATATGAAGGCGAGTAATATGTAGAAGAATTCTCTGTAAATCCGAGAAAGGTTTTAATAAAAACATGAAAGAGAAAAGGCTATATGGTTTCTAGCTATTTACATGGTTCCCGAAACGGGGGTCACATAACTCTGCCAGATGATCTCACACATAAAATTCCAAGGAATGATCCTCTGTTATTTTTGAGAGGGGGGGGGAGCAACCAATGTTTTAAATTATCTGTATCCAAATAAGAATGCAACACTGAGGACTTGAACCCAGAACCTCCATTGTTAGGTGGAGAGGTGTCATTGCTAAGGCACTATCAAGCCAACATTCTCCTCTTCTAGATCATCATTCTCATAAGTGAGCTGACTGTTACAGTTTGATGTTTTCTTGATGTAGTTTATATAGAAGTCATCAAATTCATGTTTCTAAAACAGTAACCAAACATAGAGTTCAATAATATGTGGCAGTTTAAATAGTTTTCCAATGGCATATTACCACTTTAAAATGTGATGGAACACTACCACTCTGCTCTCCATCCCATATGTAACTGCTTACACCAATTGTTTAAGTAATGAAGTCCATAAATTATTTAACACAAATCCATTTTTAAAATTCTGCAAGCATCTAGGAAACATGAAGGGCATTTCCATCTTTTTGAAACAAAGTACTTTTTAATTAAAACCTAACTGACTACCGATAAATGTTATTTTTCAAAGATGAAGCAGAAAAGCAAACAAAAAAGAAAGAATTAAATTGAAAAGAAGTTAGGAAACAGAAAAGAAAGTGGTGTTCATGTGAATAAACTTGAATCCAAAAGTGATCTTGTAGTGGCTGAAAAGTGTGGTCAGCAGAACACCCAGTAGAGATGTGCACAGCTCATAACATATTTAATTAACACTAAAAGAGTGTATAAGGAAAAGAAATCACTCAAACATGAGTAAATACAAAATTGGTGAAGAAAATCTCCAAAATAAAAGGTTTAGGGTTAATAGGTAATGGTATGTGGGTATGGAGGTGTTTGGTATGGAGTGATCCGTCTAGGATCATCAGTGATTTAGGTGAAGATGATGAGATCACTGCATTTAATTGCACCTTGGATTAACCCCATCTGTAGAATCATCGCCCAATCGAGTGATCTCATACTTGTCCATAAGGTCGGATATCCAAGATCACCCCATGCAGTGATCTTGACTTAAGATTTAGGAACCAAAATGCCTTTCATTTATATTAAAAAATGCTTGATATTATTTTTATATTAATATAATATAGTTTAATGTTTTAAAAATATATATAATAATATATACAATATTATAAAATATAACATAATTATTCTTATAATGTTATAATGGAAAATAAACTTGATTACATTTGAATGTAGCAAAGCCTATATATGATCACCTTCCCTAACCTTGGATCTGCATGGTTCACAAATCCCAAAGATAAAAAAAGTTAAAAGGTGAGGTTTGGCCTTAGAATCCGTGTGGATCCAAGAATGAAGATCTACCTCTTATAATATAATATGATAGTATAATAATAATATATTATATTTAATTCAATTATAATATATATTGTAAAAAAATAATATTAGAATTTAATTTAAACATTATAATAATAGATAGTATGAAATAATAATAATTATAATGGTACTTACAAAATATATTGGGGATAGTTATTTTTTGAGATAAAAAGAACTTGACTAATCAAGAATAATTTTGGCATTTTATAGTAATTATTATACTATGTTATTATAATAATATTATAATTTAATCTAAACATTATAATAATAAATAATATGAAATAAATAAATTATCATGGCACTTACAAAATATATTAGGGATAGTTATTTTTAAATAAAGAGAACTTAACTAATTAAAGGTAATTTTAGTATTTTATAGACAATGAATCAACGATTCAGGATTCCAATGCTATACCAAATGCAGTGATCTTAGATCATCCAAGATCTTTGATTATTGGCATATATCATACCAAATATAGTGATCTTCACTCAACAGGGATCGAATCACCTCAATATAAGAATCAACAGTGATCTAAAATCACTGTGGCAATCCTGTTTTGGCTACCAAACTCCCCCCAAAGAGTTTATGAACAAGTGCAGCACCTAGAAAAGAGATTCTTATCGCAAAGATCTAATAATCCACTCATGTTAATGTATGCTAAAAAAATGAATAACTCATCAAGAAAGGTGTAAAGGAAAGCATCTCCAATGCCCAAAGTGAATCTCTATCCTTAGGCCATGAGGGCAGATAGAGTCATTATTTTTTTCAAGAATCAGTGTACTATGTACCTCAATACTCAGTGTACTTTGTGCCTCTGTGAGTATATAGAGTTGGACAATACACCAAGCACAACCTTTGGTGAAAAATTTAATGATTACAAAACCAGTGATGGGCCAAGCAAAATTTGAGTGCATCGAAGATCCTTTTCTCCCACTATCTGTGTATGGAAAACCTTTGATGAAACAGTTCAACGAAATAATTATTCAACCATAATTATATTAATTACATATATTAGTAGTACGTTACCTTTTGGATTTATCGAGACCACATAAACAATTGGTGGTTGTTTGGTACAGCAATGAAATGAGAAAGTAACATAAGAAGAACAATTAGTGAATGCATGATAGTTCATGAAAGGGCTCATAATCTGACTAAATCACCAAACATCTCCCTCTCAATAATTTTATCCAAAACAGAGTGCACGCAATATTGGTAAGAACTGTAATAGTTGTCCTCATTGTTCTGCTATACACAGGAGTGCAGCTTTTATATCAAATGTAGGGCTTTAGCACAATAATCCACAACCAACCATATAAAAGTGGTAGGTAGAGAAGTGCAATAGGTAGCAATTACCAAAATAAATAAGAAACTGAAGAACAAAAATCATAACCACTCTGTGGAAGAAGGAATGCTCCCCTACCCCATCCACATCCTAACAAACAGCCCCTCCCTTTTCATCTAGAAAAATTCCTCAAACAACTTTCTCTAAATAATATGTAACTATTCACGACACAGCTCCTACTCCAAAATTCCCTTTCAGCTTTCACTTGTGTTATGACTTGCCCAACCAAACTGCAAAGGGTAGGGGAACTTTAACTTGCTATCCAGTTGCACATTGCAGTCAAGAGAAGGAGCATCATCGTTTCCTCCCAAATCAACCACCAAAGGGTGCAATTATTCCTTAGAGAAAAAATGATGTGATGTCCCCTCAAAGATTGCCTTCACCTCGGAAGGGACTTTGGCGACACAAATCAAGCAAAAGACTGCCACATTTTCAGCATGCGTAGCCATTGCCTAGGTTCTTTAGTGTTGAACCTAAGCACTGGAATGCTGGAACATCAAATTACTAGAAGTTTGCAGTTAGAACATTTTTTAAGTTTTCTTTGATTAAACATTGTTTCCAGCTAATGGAAGTTAACAAACATTTTTGTGCAAAGTTGGACATCTTGTAGATGTTGAATTTTGTAAATTATGGATTAATGGTTTCTATCTAATTTTAATCATCTATAAGCAATTCAATAGCTGATATTTATAAAAAAATGAGACATGGCAAAAATAATATGTACTATATATGTTTTAGAATGCAACGTTTGCCACTATGCAACCCATACATGGACATAGTCATGCATTCATAAGCATTTTTCAGATTCAAAGCCCATACAAACAGCAGGATTCAAACCAGGTCCAGAAGGGCTTTTATTTTTAGGTTCCAAACTTGATTACTTTTTCTAAAGATCAGTCTATCTATCATTTTACCTCGTTGCCTTCCCTAATTTTGCATCCCTCAACACAATCCTCAATTTCTAAGCCAGGTCATCATTCACCATATTACCACCAACAACCTTATCACGTCACCTTTTGCCACTATAACCTTCTACAACAAGTTCAAGTCAAGTGCCATGTGAGGACCCATACAAGTGTGTTTTTAGTTCCACAACAAGTCACACTAGGACTTAAATGGAGCGCAGGATTCCAACTAATAACCTTCTAGCTAGCTTTTTAAGGTAACGTACTAGGTTGTTATGAATGGTACCAACACTGATACAGCACATGAGCCATATATGGCTTGGGAACTCACAAGGCATGCCTACAAGGTAAATCATCCATCTCATTGCCTCAAACATCCTTCCTATTGCACTTACAAAGGACTCAAGACCTTCCTGGCATGTCGAGTCTCTCTTAAAACTACTGAAAATGGTACCTTGTAGCCATAAGAAGAAAGCAGTTCCAAAGGTTATGGGAGCAAAACAAAAACAAGTGATGATGGTAAAGCCAACAAAAAATAGCATGGCAACTAACAAATCATATTTGGAACTAAGCCTTGAGGAATGCATGAATGAATTGCACACCCTATTTCTTTCTCCTACGCACTGGCTCTGCCCTGCTTTTTGTTCTCTCTTTTCATCATGTTAATCTTTGTCCATCTTCCTTTTCATTTTCCCCCATGAGAAACAATTAGATATGACACTAAAATCCAGCAAGACAAATCATCAATCGGTGAAATGTCAAACAATGATAACTATTTCCAACACAAAATAGGGCAGAGATAGATAATGGGAAAAATGGTCAACGTTTGAGGAAATATATTCTTCTACATAATCAAGAACTTTCATTGTTCAAAAATGATAGTGAAAATGGTTCCTACCACTACTCACAAATTATTAACCAACAAGTGTTATATAACAAGGAATGAACGATACAAAAACCTGTATCAAGCATCTTGCAGCTACAGCATTATTGCAGTATAGAGATATTAGGCACAGCAGAGCAACGCCAAGAAAAGAAAGACAATTATAAAACTTTAAGATATGAAACATGAAAGGACAAATTTTCAGTCTTTTTTTCTGGTAGACGAGGCCTGCAGCCTCTAATCCCACAAACTCTAGTAGGATTTGATCCTAGGTCATTTGGCACAACTACCAAATATTTTAGTAGTTTGACAAGCGGCGCCTTCACAAATTTCAAGCCCCTCATTGCCAAGATAGTGTTCGGCATTAAGCACAGTTTTTCTCCAAACATCTCATGACTGTGATCTTTAAAAAACAAACATCATGAACATGATATTCTGCCAAGTCTCCACATCTAATTAATCTTGCTTAGAGATTTTGTAATTTCCCTCTTTCACCACTTCCAAAACTGTCATAAAACTTCTGGGCAATCAGCAGATGCTTAATTATCCCAAGACAACAACCAAGACTATCATAAACTAGTATCCAAAAATGTCTTCTCCATAAAGTTCAAATCACAATGTAATTTCAAATGATCCACTGTCTCATCCACTAAAACAAAAGCACTTCCTATTGAAGTTGATCACCACTTTGGTGACATGGGCAGAGCCAGGATCTCTGTTTTGGAGGGTCAACAATCATATCAAGCGTGAGAAAAATAAAATTAAATACTACTCAGCATCAGATTGTATCTATTATATTTAACAGAATCTAACCTATCATGCTCCTCTTTTTTTGTTTGAAGTATACAGATTGCAGGTGAATAGTTTCAACAAGCTTATCATATAACCAGGCAATAACAAACACTAAAACGATATGAGTTTTATCTTTCAATCAATTATAGATTTGACTAGCAAAGAAAATTGTCTTTTTATTCTATGGCATCATGCAATTAAATAACTAAATAAATATTATAACAGCACATTGCCAAGAGAAAGTGTTCCCTTTGATTCATTGCAATGGAAGAAAGTTTGTGGCAATAGCAACTAGAGAGATGGTAGGGGGAGGGGATGCCAATGCCACAGCATTTTATTATTATTATTGGAAGGGATGATCATGAGATCAGATAAGGGACTTCCAAAGAGAACCAGGAGGTTAGCTCTTCACTTGTGTGCCTAATAGCAATCAGTTGATCACTACCAATATTTTCACAGACATTTTGTATTTTCATAGACTCTCGCTTATGTATTTCTTTTTGTTTTTCATAGACATTTGGTAAGAAGGAAATGGTTGTACCATATATGGTGAGTACACAATAGAAAGAAAGAGGGGGAGGGGGGGGGGGGGGAGAGAGAGAGAGAGAGGTAGGTTGAGTATTGGAGTGATAATTTTTGAATTTAAATTTAGGATTGGAGAGAAGATTAGACATCTACTTTATTTGAATCAGATGAGAATAATTGCCAAAAATTTAGTAAAGATGTGTAATTGCAAGTGTTTTAGGAAGTGTGAAATCCTTCTAGAGAAAAATTAGGGTGAGGTGTAATTTTTCTACCAAAAAATTAAGGAATGCTGACTTATAATGAGCATTTAAATCTTGAAGACAACTATATTAAGAAGTAGAAGAAATTTATGGATTTGGGAACGTTGTGGGTCCCACTAGCCCCTCGGATTCAGCCCCTCAGATTCGTCCTTTTTGGCAACAATTTAAATCTCCATCTTTTAGCCAAACCAAGTCTACTAAAAAATCAAGAAACCAAAAGAAGTATCTCAAAATATGTCTGGCATTTCTCTACCATATTTGAAATCTAATCTCTCTCCTAATTAATTTTGCTAGTAGTAGAAGAGTTTTGAGATCTTTATCAAATAAACCTAAATCTTTTGACCTTCTTTCGCACAAACACTATCCCAATGACACTGATGCGAAGCAATCCTTAGCAGCCAAGGAAATGGCAGGATTATCTAGGACTTAAAGATTATCCTTGAGATCGAATGAGAAATGTGAGCACATATATGTAATTGGATGGCAAGTATTGTGAGTCAGATGCTTTAGTCTTATGCTTTTCTTCTATTTATTAGGCCTCTCTTGGTTCATCAAGTATTTATTTATCAGTCTTTCCTTCAGTTTAGACCTATATTGGATCTATTTGTAATTTCTACACATGTTTTATGTATTGTGAACCTTAGAACAGGGTAATTGCAGAGGGCAAGCAGTGGATCCTTACGTGCATTTTGCCCATTACCACCTTATCATTGTGACCAAGGTTTTACTAAAGCATGATGTTTTCTTCATTGTATCTAAGGCATGATCTTGGTTGGCAAAAATGGAAGCAGATGAAGGAATGTGTACAGGTATCCATAGGGCAGCAAGTTTTCTTACAAACACTTGAAACAAGGAAATGAGTGCAGGTTCAAATACTGAATTTTCAAAGCAAGTGTGTTAACCTAGATGGAAGACTCTTGGTACTAAATATGTGAGGCCTTGTGTCTAAGAACAATAAAAAGTGTGAGGCTCAAACTATATTCTTCAACTGCACTTCCTGTGATAGCAACTATCTACTATAGATTTAAATGCTAATTGCCACAACACCCTGCGACAAGATATATAACATGCTAGTGCATCACCACACATGAATCACTTATGTGTTGGCACTGGGCATGCTGCCATGGCAATGTGTGCCAACCATTAGCACAACTTGGCACAGCTTCGCAATGCACAGCGCATATCTTGCAAGAGCTAGGCTGGCAAACCACCAACATCAATCTTCAATCCTAAATGCTCACTAACATTTACACCATCTTCTTCATTCCTGATCCTTCATATCATGCCAAGAGCACCCTATTTATTTCTTGCAGATATCTTACACTTAAATCTCCTTGATATTTATCTTCACATGCAACAAGCTTGTTGCAAATAGACCCCATCCATTTACGTCAACCACTTTCCCTACTCTGTGAGAAGATGTTTTTCAATCTCCTCAAATACTCCATTTCATATGCAATTTTCTTAAATCAGATTTTAGAACACATGCAAATTTGGTCAACAACAACAACCAACAAGCTAACCACCAGCTTTCACAACTGGCCAACCTCCAATAATCTATGTCATGTTGAAGCATGTAAAATGCAATTGCAATATTAAGTTCAATCAAATTGCTACTTCTGATGAACTCTCCTTCTCTCTCTTTCTCTCTCTGCTGGAAGACAAACTGCATCATGGTTGATATGTTAAACTATATTTGTTGAATCAAGACCCTGTCAGACTGCCTATAGTCTTTCAAATATTGCCCTAAGTAGCACTAGGTTATCTCTACCTGAATGATATAGATCCAAAAGAACAAATCCATAAATTATAGCATGCATTCCTTAAGGACTGCACCCACCTTAACTCTCTTATTTCAAGCAGATTATTGTTATGGCACTCTTATTGGAGCCCAGCTCACTCATACATCAAAGAATCTGTTAAAGATCAGTTTTGACAATTCTATTCACCAAACAGAATGACAACATCAGAATAATGAAAGTGGTGGATAGATCCTTGTTACATTTTTTAACCTCCAAGAGATTTTTGTTTTCATCCTTCTTGCATAATATACCAAATTCTCGATCCTTTTTTACAAATTTAAGAAACCAGTAAGTGAAAAAAAAGGAAAAAGTAACTCCTAATTTTTTTTAAAAAAAATTAACACAGGATATTACATATGCCATCCAATAAGGATTTGATTGCCATGATAAATTTTTTGTCCAACCGATGCATAAATACTCAAATCTCATCCTTTCTGGAAAGTACCACTAAGAACAAAAGATCACATGAATACAGATGTTTTCTAGTTCCAAGATTTAAACCTTTGTTTGGAGCACATTTCCAACCAATAGTAGGGCCACAATCTTCTAGTGGTTTGGTTCATTATGTTTGGCTTTATATCGAAAGATTTGAAGATGATATTTTTGAAAATATTTACAAATTGATACCAGATCTTAAAATCTCTGTTGCAAACATGTGCCATGATAGAAGTATGTGGAACATTTTAAAATTGGCAATATACGCTTGAGAAAATAATGCTATGTGCTTGAAATTGCATGCTTTTCTTCCAACAAAAATTAATCTTGTAGCTGAGTGACAAAAATTTACATTTTCCCTTTGAGAACAGGTAATTGGAAATGAAACACAAAACAAAGGCAACAAACAACACAGGAAGTAGTTACAAATGCTAAAGGGAAACAGATATAAAATAAAAAAATGGAAACAAGCATGAAAATAATGGGAAGCATTGGGAACTCTGGTTTCCTCCTTGCACTTTCCCACAGCTCTAAGACTTTCATTCACAGTACATAGTGCACATCCCCCATAAATTCCCCAGGCATTCCCCATTGTTCCTTGCATCGACTAAACCAAGTCAAACATCATGCACATGATACCCAAAAGTTGATCGGTAACATGTATAACTAGTCAATCAGAATACCAAAAAAATTGTATAACTATTACATTTAGTACTATAACATTTTAAGGGAATTATTCTTACTTCTTGGCATGGAATCCAAGTGATAATGTGCAGAACAGGATGGAATGAGGACAGAACATTTAGGCTCTTTTCCTGCTTCCTAGTTTGTTCTAATGAGCCAAAAATATTAGCTTCTCTTTCAAGCCAAAGTGTTCGATTATAATAAAGTTGGATACAAACAAAGTGAGACTCGTCCTCCATTAAAAAACAAAGCGTCAATCATTCATAAGCAGTAAATTAGCAATGATGCATCTATCTTCTACAAAACTTTAATATACTGGTTCCCAAATATGAACTGCATAAAGCGGGGCCTTCTGCTTTCCATACTTTGATTTTTTATTTGTAAAACCAGCTAAACTATATGATTGAACAGAATCTCTAGGAATCACCACTCCTTTATCTGGAATAATGAAATAAATATAGTATTTGAATCATTATGTCAGAACTATCTTACAGCATACTAAAGTCACCAGCAGGGATTGGATGGTAAGCCATGCGGATCCTCAAAATTCTTTTCAAGCTCAGCTCTCTCCTCTTGGTTAATATTTTCAAAATTTCAGTCTTCATACTATCTCTTAATGTTCATAATTTTGCAATATCTCAATGTCCTCTCTTTTAACTTTTATCTCTATAAGCCGACCTGCATTAGTGTATTACCTTCAACCTAGACCCCAACTAAATGGCTCCTTAACTTTCAACTCAAAGAAACTCCTTGAGTTGCAGCTTTTCCACAGCTAAATTACCATTCTCCTTTTTGTTGCTGACCTCAATTTTCTCTTCACATTTCTGATTAAAATTTCATGATACCAGTCCAAGAGCATCCTTTTACAACACCTAAAGCTTATCTGAAAAATGGCATTTTAACCAGTAGTGACTTAAATAAACATGATGCCCCCCTCCTTAATCTCTTCCCACCAATCACTACTTATGCAATTCAGATCCATGTGCTCTAAGCCTCTAACTACATCTACTCAAACCTAATGGGACACAGTCCATAATCATCCACAAGAAAATTCAAAAATGGTAATTAAGATAATTAAAATCTTGACATTTTACAGAAAATATGACTTAAAACTAAACAGAACGAAGAAAAAAAAATTCATATAGCTGACTCCAACTAATTTAAAATTAAAGCTTTATTGTTGTTGTTGTTGTTGTTGTTGTTGTTATACCTTTTTAACATCAGACCTCTCAAGGCCTACAGCAATATATTTAGTAATCATCATTACCTTCTGCCTTCAAGTCAAATTTAGCCAACTGCAGGTTTCCCAATTTTCCATCCATCTGAAGAATGGCTTCTGGTTACTTGTCAAAGCTTCCCTTCTCAAGTCTTCAAATAAGGAAAACTTAAAAGCTCCTTAAAGGTAGGCAAATACAGCACCCAATCATTTTTTAGGACCCATAATTTTCTACAACCATCAGAATGCAACTACAAGAACACAGATCTTTTCATGTTGAGAATACAAAAGTTTTTTTAAAACGATGAATATAAATAATTTCACAAACACAAATGCAGCAGTCTACCACATCGCTTAAACAAATTCAAGTGAAAAAACTGGTGTTGGACTCTAAAATCATGGCACCATAGATGAACTCATTTCATCATCCTTAAAAGAAACAGTATAATAAGTTTAAACTTTAAACTTCTAGACAGCTTGAAATTTAAAGTATGTGTTCACTTTGATTGAAATTGTCTTAATTACAACCAAGCAAAACAAAGCTAATGCTTACAAGTTCATTTGAATAAGTTGAACCAATATCAGCCGGTTAATTGAAACAACCAATTCATTACTTTCCTGCCAAGATACAGCCATCAAAATATTCCAGATGCTACAGAAGTGTGCATTCAAAACACTAACTTGTCTCCTTCAAGAGTAGATTTTAAACCAAAGCCTCTCTCTCTCTCTCTCTCTCTCTCTCTCTCTCAAAACAAGTATTCTTAACAAAATTCATCATAACTAGAATCAATCTACCCATCCATATTCAAAATTCAACTTATTATTTTACATTAAAAAAGAAAAAGGCTTGCAAACTTAGAAAACAATGTCTTGATATTTCTTATTTGGACCAAGAACAACCATTAGATTTTGCTATTTTAACAAAATTTATTTATTTTAAACAAAATTTATTTATTTTAAACAAGTCATTCATGATAACATCTCAATGTTTTTGATTCTTACATCTAAAAGGAATTTGCCATTTATCTCTTTCTTAGTTTTACTAATTCTTTATCATCAGGAGCACAAACTTTGCATGATTAGATAGCACATTTTAATCATATGCCAATCATTAAGCTACCAATCTTCATTTTATGCACATGATTGTTGGTCATCTAACTTATTGTTCAATTTACCTTGGAGAAGCATCTAGTAACTAATATACAATAATAACTAACTTCCTCCGGATACACCAATATTATGTCAACAGTAGCAAAATATGACTTGGGCTCACATAGTGTTCTAGTGTCTTTGAAAGATAAGAATTGAAAAGCAATATATTATGAGACAGACAAAGGCAAGTCTACACACACATGAGCATATTGCACCTTGCATCACCAACAATCATTTAAATATAAGGCAGAGTTGTGTGCACCAAAAAACTGTGACCCCTTGCATTGTGAAACTAGAGATAAAGTTACCATACTATTTAAGAAACGAACTAGCATACACAAGTGATTATAGATCTGACATGGAGGTGAAAGGTGAAATCATATATGGCAGATTCTTCCTGCAATAGACTATCTATAAAGAAAGTAACGGCTCACAGTGCACCATCTATAAAAGAGGCTAATAGCAGCTGTACTACATATATCATAAGGGCGACAATGTAAAAACAAAGACTGACAAAAAGAAACTAAAAACATCCCAATTAACTCACTCGATTGAATCCAGCGATCAAATATATAGGAACCCAACCCTGGTCATCCATCTGCTGCCTCAAGTATGTGTCTCTACACAAGTTTTCAGAACTGAAAGCAATACGGCAAAAATAAAACATGAAATGCCACAAGAAGGCTGATTGTTAATTAATTTTATGACATTCAAAGTTACCTGAAATAGTATTCTATCTGTTTCAACAACATATAACGTTGATGTTCTGCTGCAGTAACAAACAATGAAGGGGATATTGCAGGCGGTACGTGATGAGCAACAAAAGGAATGTTTGGTGGGGGGCCCGGGATGTAATACATCGGAGGAATTTCTGACAAACAGTTTGAGATCATAAAAAATGATGCCACGAGATAAGAAGACTGTGACAACCACAGACAACGTGGCTTACCAGGGAAGCCCATGGGGCCAATAAAAGGCCGGACCTGCAGAGGAGGGCCGATAAACGGTGCCGAAGCAGGTGAAGGTGGCGTGGGGAATAGCCGGGGATGGCCCCGTTGCTGCTGTGGCGACAGGGGCATATGAGCATCTCTCCCGCTAAAACCTCGAGGAGGATTCCAATCATAGCCACCCCGCTCGTGATCCCTCCGACTCCCATAGTTTCCGCTGCCGCCCCTGCGACTGCCGCCATAGCCGCGATGGTGATCCCCTGCACCATGTGACTGTGGCGTTGACCCGCTGCTCCTCCAGCCATGATCCCAATTGCTACTGGTCTTGCTGGGATGGTCCTTGGGGGAAGGCTCTGGGCCAGGCTGTTTCTCCGGGATGACTTGAGCTGTCTCGGCCGAAGCCGGTGGTGATAAAGGCGGCGGCGGTCCACCATTGGCTGATGCACCACTGCTACTGCCGCCGCCGCCACCACCACGCCTCGTGGAATTAGGATTCGGATTGGATTTCTGGCGGAGAGGGGCCGCATGGTTTGTAGTAGAATTAGGGCTTAGGTGATTGGAATTTGGGTTATGCAAAGGTGACGTGATCGCAGGCCCCTGGCTCCAGGAAGATCAAAGTCACTCGATGTGTTTCAAGCAACATGCAAGATTAGAGATGGAATAAAAATAAAATAATAATAATCTGCTAAATTCTTGCAGAAAATTAGTGAAAAAATCAGCGACAGCACCTGGGGAACAGAGAACGATCCATCAGAGAGAGCCTTCAGAGAATCTGAAGACGATGATTTAGGGGAAGCCCTGGTAGACTCGGACAGAGGGGGCCAGGAGTCGGCCCCCATGACGGGGCCTGCCTCATTGGAGCCATTGGACGGCATGTTCCAAGCCGGCTTCTTCCCTCGGGCGGCGGCGGCATTGCCGTTGGTCCCGTGGTCCTGGTTCTCGGACGGAATTGGCGGCGGCGGCGCGGACGACGAGGCCGCGCTCTCCACGGGGTATAGGAGCGATCGGAGGGCTCCGGGGAAGAGATCGGGGCGGGCAGCGGCGGCGATGAGGGGGCTACCGGGACAGCCTCGGGCTCGCCGTGGGAGACACGGGCCCAAGGGGAGGAGCCGCCGCCGCCGCCGCCACGGCCGGGGCGGGCGGAGCGGGGAGAGGGGTGTTTGGTGGAGGACGGGTCGGAGGCGGTCGACATCACCGGGACGCTAGGATTAGGGTTCTGATCTGGGATCAGCGATCTCTCGGAAACAGAGCGATTAAAAAAAAAAATAGCAACGTAGGGAAGGCGAGAGGAAGCGAGAGCTTGGGGTGGAATTGGAGGAAATTCCCGGGGGTTTACCAAAATTATATTCAGTAATGCATCATCCGAAGTGGAGAACGGGAGGGGAGAAGGGGCTCTCTCTCTCTGTAGGCTTCTTCTTTGCTTTTGAGGGCCGGAAGGGGAGCTGCGGGAGAGTTTTCTTATTATTATTATTATTATTATTATTATTAGGGATGGGAGCGAGGGGGGATGCCGTTGCCGGCTGCCCTTTTGGACCCTTGACCGCCTCGCTCTGCCTGTCCTTCCTCTAGCGTCTAGCCTAGATTAAATCAGCAATATGCCAACCCATTTGTTAGTCGTGTTACCACTACTTCTTGGGTTTGTTGTGCTGCTTGCTTTGATTATAATGCCAGCAGTAACCTCATCCCCTATAAATTGCTTTTGTTATTGCTTTCTTTTGTTGGCCTGCTTGACCGGTCAAAAGTTAATCATTCTGAAAAAAAAAAAAAA
Organism: Calamus simplicifolius; assembly: GCA_900491605.1. Lineage (NCBI taxonomy): Eukaryota > Viridiplantae > Streptophyta > Magnoliopsida > Arecales > Arecaceae > Calamus > Calamus simplicifolius. Next base: position 1,607,103 of record UESW01003865.1, on the reverse strand, counting down.
AATTTATCAAAAGAGCCAGCAACGAATTGGCAAACTATAGGTTCCATGCATATGTCATTCATCATTTTTCCATAATATCGATGTGAATTATGGTTTTCTTTCCATTTTATTTTAGAGAAGATCATTCCATGAATGGTGTACTTTGTTTTGATCTCGTTTCTACCATATTAATGAGACGAGTTGTTCAATATCACCTTATGAGAATTTATAAAGAGTTACTAGATTGACAAATCATTAATCCTAAATTACAAGATAATGAGATTGAGGGTTGGCTAAAAGTTCTAGAGGCATTCAGACAATATAAATTATATTTTGTAAAACTTCACTTTGTTACCATTTAGTAACTTCAGCTTTGCTATTTGTGAACTTGTTGCATATTAGAGAGTTTATTAACCTAAGTTTCAAGTAATTTTTGGCAAATGTGAGTTTAAAAATAATTTTCATGAGATTGTTTATCTTGTTTTAGTACTAATTCAAGTTGCAAAGAATCACATTTTTATTGTATCAAAAGTAAAGATCATTAGTTAGTGACTAATGTATAAAAAAATTAATTATAGTTCATTTAAATTATGGTTAAATTCATAATTATATTTTTTAATGTGATAAGTTTTTGGTCAACTTAAAGCTCCACACGCTTGATATGCATCAAAATTCTTTATAGATGTCAAATATATTGAAAAGATTTACTATACTTGGCAAAATTGCTTCCTTCTAAGCATGGCAAAGGTTTTGTTTTTGTTCAATATTGTATAGTAAATTTATTGGATCCTATAAAGTTTCTTGACCTTATATTCAAGTATTTCTCTACTAAATTTTGGGTAGTTTTAACAGGACATTATTTATTTTGCTTCACAAGTGTAGATTGCATATTTTTTCCATTTCTACTGTGCTATAGTGAAATTTATTTTTGATCAATTAAAATTATAAGGACCTATTAAAGATTCTTTACGGTTAAACTAATTATTTTAGTTTTTGATGTAATGATTTCTCTAGTTAACTAGAAACTTCATGAGCATACTTTTCTAAAAGCCCTTTAGAACTGTAAATATTTTAGAAAATCTATTACATGTACCAATACAACTTTTTTATGTAAAGATCCAAAAACTTTGCAATGTTAGCATATATGAATTTTTTGATTATTAGAAAGTCATTTGTCTACATCTTGATGTGATTGTCTACAAAATAGGTTTAAGGTAGTTTCAATGGCACTATCCATATCAATTCTTTAATGATTCATGGGAAATTTCATTATATTGCATTAACTATAAAGGCCCTTCAATATTAGCTAACATAAACTTAATACTAATGACATTTTTTTATGAGGATAAAATCAATAAATCCTAGTCAAGAAACAATAAAGTTGCCAATTAATTGAAATTTTAGATGCCATAATAGTTTTTATCTAAGCATAAGAATGATTTAGTAACAAATATATTTTCATTATATGTTTTGTGAGTTGCTATTTGTGAAACCATTTGATGCTAGAATATTTCTTGACCAAAGATATATCTAAGTTGTTGGCAAAAGTAAATTTTAAATAGTACTCTTTTTACCTCAACTCAACTCACCTAAGCCTTTTCCCAACTATATGGGGTTAGTTACATGAATTTGCTTCCTCCACTCTAATCTATTTAGGACTAAGTCGACATTCAAATTACAAATAGTTATATCTTTTTTAATTATTTCTGTCCATATTAGTTTACGTTTACCTCTATCTCTATTTTTATCATGGATTGTTAAAAGATCACTCTTTCTAATGAGAGCATTTAAAGGTTTTCATTGTATATCTCCAAACCACCATAATCGATTTTCTCTCATTTTATCTTCAATTGGAGCTACTTCTATCATTTCTCTTATATGTTTATTTTTAATTATATCTTTTAAAGTTTTACCATATGTCCATCTTAACATGCACATTTCTATTACACTTAATTTATTCACATGTTATTTTAGTATTGCCGAACACTCTGTTCTATATAACATAACTGGCCTAATAGCAGTTTTATAGAATTTTTTTTAATTTTAATAAGATGTACCGATCATACAATACTTCTGAAGCATTGCTCCACTTAATCCATCATACTTTAACTCTATGCTTCACATCTCCATTTATTTTATCTTTTTACTATATAATTAATCTCAAATACCTAAATTTTTTACTTCTTAATATTTTTTGGCTTGCAAATAGTACTCTTTTTACCTATCTTTTTTTATTCTATAGTTAACTGGTGAGCTTATCTACATTCAATCAATCATGATAGTGACTAATTAGTTGGTTGTTTAATTAGACTAGTAAATAATATTTTATAAGGGAAATAGTTTATTTTATGTCTCAGAAGTTTGAGTAGCATAAAGCATATTAAGAATTAGAAAGTCAAAAATATTAATGTTTATTTCATTATATTAGTTATTATTTTGTGAACATAAATATTAAAAAAATCTTGAATATATACCTAATATAATTTTAAATTAAATTTAAATCAATCTTCAAAAAACTATCTATCCTACTCAAAATGAAGCCTCCAATTCATACCTTCATTGGCCATAAACTTCCATGCATCATATATTAGGTTCCAAAGGCCTAATTTTACTTTTAATATATTCAAGCATTGCATCATTTTTTATATTATCTTTACCTCACTATTTAGTCTAAAAATTAAATTATCATGTGCACTGATTAATGTTGGCACTGCATACCAATTAATTTAGGTAAATTATCTACCTATGTCTTTCTTTCATAGTCATTAGAAATTAAATCCCATGTCACATCTTATTTTATTGTTATTTCTTTTAAAGAATTTTCGGCATATAAATTTGAAAGAATAATATAAATCCTTAATATTTGTTTGTGGACCATTAGCCTTGCCTCAAAGGGTAGCTTTATGGCATTATTTAAGATCCTTTAACACCAAATCATTAAAGGAGAATGTAATATATGTGCAATAAAAGCATAGCCTAAGTAATTGCTAGAATTGATTATTATAGTAGATGCAATGATAATGAAAGCATTTACACAAAAGAAGTATGGTCTAAATCTTTGTATGTGCCCTAAATCCAATCGAATTAGATGCTAGTTTATATATTTCATTATGAATATAAATCAAATATTATTGATTTTTTTTATCTATCCAGGTATTTTTCTTATAAATATATTTGGATATATTTTACCTGTGAGATAAAGCCTAAAAGAATGTGAACTGTGCATATGAAATTTGTAATAGAGATTACAAATTGTGAGATCCAAAATTGCACATTATGGTTCGATTCTTTAATTTTTTTAGTCAGGCACTGTTGAATGCCATTGAGACTAGCACACATTGCATATCTTCACTCTTGTGGTGAGCAGCTAATCTCGCAAGCTGAAGTATGTAGATACTTGGATAGGTGTATGGATGCTCCTTATTATAATGATGCATTGGATGACTCGCACAGAGATTCCATATGGATATTCTATATAGTATCGATGGTTGATATTTGATGATGGTGGTGCAAGTGATCCTTTGACTTGAGATTTTTACTATATCTTATGTGCGGAATGTCATGCTTTGACGACATACAAACATTGCTCTAGCCATGGGTGGCAAATATGGTGTCGGTTGGGTATAATATGAAGCACATGAAAGTGATGCTTGATCAAGATAGGATTCGTCTCCCTTGATAGAAAGGGTTATATCCCATGGCCACTTGATTGATAGAATTGATTATTAAATCCTTGCAAGGTTGAGTTGGAATTCAAAATGGTTTCAAAGTTCTAATTCATGTGAATCAATTTTTTCTAAGATCAAGTAAACAAAGATCAATTACAGGGTTAACATATTCCATACCACTGATTAATCTGGGATATGTGATGAAGGGATTGAATCGTACGGTACCGTTCATGGACAGATGTTGATGACCACGTTAACAAAACCCTTAACATTTGGGTAGTTATGATGCTTTGCTAGAGGCCGCTCATGATCTATAATCATGAATTATTTGATTTGATCAAGAGGTTGATTTGATCAAAGAATTGACTTGGACAAAGTATTGACCAAGTCATCCTTAGGGTCAATATTAGGGACATGATTATTGCCAATGTGTTAAGAAACCTAATGGGCCACGCATTAAGAAGATTTTGGATGAAGTTAAAATGAAAATTAAGTTGGATTTAATTCAGATTAGATGATCAATTAATTAGGATTGGGTTTGACTCAATCTTAATGAAAGAATATTAAATTAATAAATAGAATTTATCATAGAGGAAAGAATTTTATGTTCAAAGGAGAGACCTTTTGTACATGTGATGTACATATAAAATTCATTAATTGGATAACCAATTAGGCTTGATCCATGCAATGGATGGCTTATATTAATTGAAATTTGATTAAATTAATAATGTGATATTTAATTGGGTCCATATGATGGCATGATTTGATTTATGAAAACCTAATTGAATCGAGGGCTGGGATCGTGCCATGTGATGAATAAATCCATGCCCATGTGATGGATAAATCCATGCCCATGTGATGGGTATGACCCATCTTCACGTTATGAAGGAGGGAATACCCATGATTTGAGCGTCATCATGAAGCCAAATTTAAAGTTGGTCTCATGGGATAACCATTTCCTATTTTTTAGGGATACGGTTTGGTGGTTCTAATCCTAACATTATCAGAATAATAAATATCCTAAATTTTTAGGATAATTTGTTATCAACTTGATATGATTACATTGTTAGTTAGGTGGTTGGAACAAAATTTTCTTTTTTATGGAACCACACAACCTTCTATTCATGAATAAAAGAAGAGAGATGCGCCCCTTTGAAATATACGCCTAACTCCTCCTTTCTCTCATCTTGGATGCCCAAACTTCACTTTCTCTCTAGAACATTATTCCTCTCTCTAGAACATTCCCTCTCTAGAACATTCCTCTCTCTCTAGAATGTTCTTCTCTCTCTAGGATGTTCCTCTCTCTTGGATGGGTTGAAAGCTCCTTTCTCTCTCATTCGCTTATACTCTCTTAGGCGGGTTGAAGAAGTTATTCTTTCCTTTCTTAATTGATCAAGATTTGATATTGATCAAGAAATTATTTTTCTTTGATAGATTAAGATTTGATCTTGATCAATAAATCTTTCCTCTCTTGATTGATCAAGATTTGATCTTGATCAAGAAATTATTCTTTCTCTTGATTTTAAAAAATCAATTGAAGAAGAAAAGAGGCGCTAGCACCCATCGCTAGAAGGTCATCATCCAATCATGGAATGACATCATCCAAAGATCTCTATGTGATCACTGTTAGAGGCCAGATGCATGGACGGCTAGTTGTAAATCATTTATTGACTTCATCAGTCTTCATCCCAATAAAGAACACAAGTATGATATATTATTTAATCATGCATTATTTTATGTTAACTGAGAATCTTAGGCTTTGAAAATTAAATTTGTATTTATTTTATCTTCCGCTGCATGATGTATGAATATGATTCATATAAAATATACGAAATTCCAACACTAAAGGCCCATATAATTAAGAAAGATGATCTTCCATATATTACTTTCATTATATAAATATAATGTGTGATAATGATGAATATACTTCCATCGTGTTTGGGTTTCAAATGAAAATATATCAGAAACTTAAAAAAAGAGATCCATCATATCTTCCCTTATCATATGAATGTATAGAAGTTTAGCATGGATGAGTAACTCTTCCCTCTTCATTGATTTTTAGCACATATATATTTTTGAGCATCATAAATAAAACCCCCCTTAGGATAATTCCATCAATAGCCTCTACAAATGTGGCCACTTTAGATTATCATAAAAATACCCTTGCTTTTGAGCACCATACACTCACCTTATATCCACTTGGTTAGCCTATGACATATAGATAGAATGCCATAAATTTTTTTCTTAAAAGATAATTACAACTTATTTGAGGTTTTTAATCGAGTCTTTATATTTTTTTTTTAAATTAAGCATATCAACTCATATAAGCTTTTTAATCAAGTGTACTTTTTAATGGCTATTAATAATGACTTGACGAGCCATATGACAGTTATCAATGATGACTTGAGTATATATTTTTTAATTAAGTATACTAACTTATTTTTTTTTTCAATTAAGTATACCAACTCATAAAAGTTTTTAATCAAGTATACCTATTTAACTCTAGATAGTATTTTTATAAATGCATAATAAATAAATTAATCAATATATATATATATATATATATATATATGCACAATAACCTAAAAGAGAAATATTATTTTCTATTTATGCAAAAAATAGTATGCATAAAAGATTTAGTAGCAAAATAGTGATTCTTCAATTGCTCGATTAATAGTAAATAAATTAATAAAAAAATTACAATTTAAGTACATGCCTTTTTTTATATTGTTGACTTTTTGATATGTTATTAATATATTTCTTAATAAAATAAAAAAAATTGCCTTCTTCCAAAAGCTAATGACTTTGTAAAGGCCATTTGGCTCTACCACATAGAGCTAGATGTTAAAAGAGTGTCAATGGATAGCTCCTATAATTCTGCTATTTACATTCTCTATACTTGATTAAAAACTTTTATGAGTTGATATACCACCATGTAGTTGGGAAAGGCTTAGATGAGTAGAGTTGAGTTGATGAGTTGATATACCCAATTGAAATTTTTTTATAAATTTATATGCTCAATTGAAAAAAAGAAGTATACTTAAGTCATCATGCGGTTTGTCAAGTATTTATTAACAATTTTAAAAAATATACTAGATTAAAAAATCATATGAGTTGGGATATTCAATTAGAAAAATAGTATAAGGACTTAATTAAAAATCCCAAATAAGTTTTGTAAGTGTAATTATTCCTTTTCTTAATTATCAAAAGTCTAAAAGGATTGAAAATGGGAGTTACAAAACATAAATGGTGATGGATGAGATTACGATAAGGGTATATTTAGTACGAGGCTAAAAAATAAGAATGAAAAATTATAGAAATATCATTTTTTGGTGAAAATTTGAAGGATATAAATATTTTTTGGTTAATTATATTTAATTATATCTCTTAATAGAGGGTGAGATACTACAGGTATAAATGCCATTAATATTTGATTAATATCATTAATGTAAAAGAGGTAAGATTAGAGAAAGTGGTGCTATTATTTAGGGTGCTTGAATTGGTTACTGTGATACTTTTAATTGCTTTGAGATAGCTACTAGCCAATAGTCGGAACCAACTATTATCCTAAATATGCCTCTAATATTTTATTAGTCATAATGTTTTAGTTCTTTTCATCCTTTGAATAATTATTTATCTTTAATCTTATTAACTTATCCCCTTTTAAGTAAACAAATTAAAGGATAAATTAAGTAGGAAAAAGTTTATCCTTTAAAAAAATTAACCTTATACGAAATACCTTCAAAAAGGAGGTAAAAAATTATATGAGTAATTTTTTATAATTTTCACCTCCTTTAATCTTGTACCAAACATATTCTAAGGTGTAGAAAATACTTTACCTGTACTTTTATATCTATTATCAATGATTAAGTACAAAAAATTGAAATCATTATATGTGATATAAAAGTCTAACATATTTATTTATGAAAAATTATATGTCTAGATATCTTCAATCTATATATCAAGTCATCACAAAATTTATACAAATATATTATCTATTTTGGATGACCTAATGCATGAATTGGAAGTTTCCAAAACAGACACATAATCTTTTATAGTCAACTATTTTATTCAATAGTTTTAAATTTTATTTTTAAATTGTAAAAATTAAATTTGGTGATAGACTTAACACCTTTTTTTTATTACAAATACCCTTATCTGGTATGTGAGATATGAATATCTGTATAAATTTTTATATGGCCAACAATGTCGTAGCTATCCTATGTAGCACGTACCATTCTCTTTTTCAAGTTACATGTTTAAATGCTGTCACATTACTTCATAACATTAGAAATTTTGCATGTTTGGCATTGAAGGTTGTTTATTCTTGTATGGCTTTAGTTCCCATATGTGAAAATTTTCCATTATCAATCTCTTTAACAAGCATAGGGCTTCCTCCTTCAAAGACCATGGATTGCATAAATGAAAAAAAAACACACTTTTTGCATACGTACATGCATATGCATACATACATATATATTATGGTGGATCTAAAAGATGGAAATGAAGTTTACTTCTAGGATAAGAACTCTAATCCTAAATGGGTAGCTAAAAAGGCCCAGCTCAGACATTAGAACTAATTTAGTGCTCTTCTACTCTCCTTTCTAAAATTCCTGGCATCCAGGTAGCCTCTCCTTATGATCCTTTGGATAAATTAAAACTTGTTTCCTAGACTTCCCTATAATCAAATTTTTTTAAGGTTAATTTTGACGGATCAATTCATCGAGAGATGGCTACTACTGGTATTGTGATCCAAAATCATAAGGCATATGCTTTTAGCTCTGGTAATCCCTTTATCTACTATGGTGATTCTTTTTGCTAAAATGTATGCTACTTGGTATGGATTAAAGGAGGCTCAACATCTTTTTTAGGACTCGAATATTATGTTGGAGGGTGACCCTATAATAGTGGTCACTTAGTTTTAGAAAGAATCTATCTTGCCTTCATTCTTGCTTGAAAGATTTGCGGCTCTTGTGTATGCATACTGCAAATTTTACTTGTCAACATATCTATACGGAAGCAAACTATGTAGTTAATTTGTTAGCTAACTAGTCTACTACACACAGGACTTAAGGCATTTGGGACTCACAAGTGGCTCTTGTGGTGAGTTAAACTAACATGTTATAGCAGATGCTAGGATAGTTTTATTTTTAAATCATTAGTCATAAATGAAGGCATAAACCCAATGTATTTGAAGAAACCCTAGAACTTTTCATTGGTTAGAATATATTCTCAAAGGCCTTCACATCTAATCTTTTACCATATGTTAGTTGTGTATCACAAATTTGCATGTTTCTGGGGTGGAATCGATAAGGGACTATTTGGAGTAAATATTCCCATATAGATTCTTGGGTAAATTGGTTGACATATGAAATTCCTATATTTGAAGTAAAATAAATTATCCTTAAAAATCTTATGTGCACTTAATTTTGAGAATAAAAAATTAAAAAGGGAGAAGGGTGTTAATCTTTGATTCTTAATAATCTTTATGTCAAAAATAAAGGACTATAATTGAAATTTGACCCTTTTCACTTCAAACAACCGTTAATCTCCATTTTTATCTCTACCGAGAAAAAAAAAAAAACTTTATCCTTGCCCTATTTCATAAATGGAAATTCTTTTCATTCTCATCTCTAATTTATAGGGAATAATAAATCTTTATATTTGCCTTATTCACATTCTGCCCGCATTGCCATATTGCCCCACTCGTAATGACATATATGATTTTTAGAAAAATTATAAAATTAATAATATAACTATTTTTTCATACTAAGCATATTAACAAATTTAATATTTATCATTTAAATCAATACTTATCACCAAAATAATTAAAATTTTAAATTAAATTAAGAACTAAATATCTTTCAAATATATAAGAGCACTATATTACTTAAGTACAAAGGCTGATAAAAATAATCTCCATCTTCATTTTAGTCTCCATAAAAAAAAACATAGAACTTTTATCCCAAGACATACATAATTTTATAGATTGAAATTGTCATTCCTAAAATTGAGGTATAAACTTATTAACCATTTATATTTGAACTGTTGGGACTGATACGGTAGGACGAAGTCCTAAAACTATAAAATCATGCATACAAAAATATCATATACTTTTTCGTTCAACGTTTATAAAGCTTAAGGAGTTTGCATAACAGCACTTTCTTAAAGGCTAAATTAGTACTCCATATGCAAGCCCTAGATTTTCACCTATGCACCCATTTATAGATTCTTGTCAAAAGCTGGCTTTAGAAATTCTCTCACTCTTTTCAAAACAACATATATAGCTTTCATTAGAAACCTTTATCAAAAGCTTCCAGTGGCTCATGGAGGTTTAAGGATATCCTATCAGGACCATTGCTTCAAAGTTCTCTATTATTGATCACGACCATCACTGTGGAAGGTTCAAGATTCTAAGAACATTTTGATAGAATTTTTCTTGAATTCTCTAATTTTATGAGGAATAAAATAGAGAAGAAGTGGGGAAGTACTAACAAAGCTCTCGTTTTTAGGTGTTATAGAGACAGGAGAGATTGGACAGAGAACAATACTTCATCACAAATCCAAAGATGGGAGTCGTATAAAGTGATAGGTGGCATCTTTCTCAAATTATCGAAAGGCCTCTAGTATATCAAAGAAGAGGAAGAAAGTCTAGGACAAGATAGGGACTTCGATGCCAACTTTCCTTTCTTTCAAGAAATGATAGAGAACAAGTAAAATAAGCAAGGTGAACATATATTTTTGTCCTCCAAACTTTCGCTCAAATTCATTTTGACTCTCAAACTTTTAGTTACTCTAATTCATTCCTGCCAACATCTCATTATATAGGTTAATTAAAATTGAAAAAATAATAAATATGTCATCCTCTCATGAATAAGTGAAACATTATTTGAGATTTCCAGTAATTTGCTATATAGAATGAATGACAATCCACATACTTGCATCAGGATATATGCTAACCATTCATCAATTTTAGTTGACTCATGTAACAAAGTATAAAAATTATAGTAATTTTAAAGTATAATAAATTAAATTATAATAACTAAAAATTTAAGAATTAAAGTATATTTTAACCAAAAAGTAAAAAAAAAAAAGTAAATTATACAATAAACCAAAGTTGAGCATGAGTAGTGCAAAAGAGCCTAGGCTAAAATTAGCCATAATATAAAGATCTCAAAGAAGACATAAGCAAGAGGTGCAAATTTTTTGATATTAGATAAAAATGCCATAATTAGTATTGCTGGAATGGAGCATATTAGCCTCTGACTAGCTCTTATTCAAACCCGAGTGTTATCTCTATTAGGGACTTGAAATTGCAATGCTTGTATATCTCAAGGTTTGATAAGAGTCTAAGCCCTTGAAAGTTTTGACTGAGCTCTAATTAAGTTCTAGCCCGATTAATATTTTTTTTTGCAAAAAGTCTAATTAATGTTATTAATTAGAAAGAAATTCTTATAATGATTAATCATCTTTGCCTTCGTGCATAGATTATTTTAGTTTTATAACAATAATTTAGTCTATCTTTAGTGAGGACAGCAAGTAGGTCAAGTCAACACATGACCTAATCTAGCCTCAACTTGATTATATCTAGTCCAATCAAATTTATTTTAATTCTATAACAATGATTTAATCTCTTTTTAGCTAGGATTACAACTAGGTCAAGTCAACCATTGACCTGATTTAGTTTTGACTAAATTAGATCCAATCTAATCCATATTAAAAGACTTATGGATTGTATCATGTTCAAAGATTACACCTAATTTAAACTTTGAGATTAGTTTGAATCTTGTATCTTTCAAATCAGCTTAGCAACATATCATGCAGCTCTAATTTGAGTTGATAAAAAAAAGGCCTGACTTGATTTAAACCTAATCTAGCTCGATCTAAAATCCTGGATCACATAAAACTCCTTTGTGACTCTAAATATCCTTTTCAATTCATTAAGTAAATTCTCATTTAAATTAATTTCTCTTTTTTAAATCTTAAAACCACATCTTCTCTCATTTATCTTCACTTAAAATATATTTAAACATGCATATTTCAATGCTTGGTTTGGTAGATTTATATTTATAATACCCTCAAATATATATACTATAAAAATCCTAGTTTGTAAATTTCAGAGTGAAATTATTTTGATGAAATTAAAATTTTTGAATAAAAATTCAAGTCCAAGTTAGTTCTTTCTATTTTAACAACTTTCTATTTAATTATAAATTATTATATTTTATGTATAAAAGAGTAGATAAATGATTCACTTGAACTGTGAATCTAATTAAAGCTGATTTCAACTCGAATTTAAACATTTTGGGTTGATCCGAGCCATACATGACCGCAACATAATCCGAATGAACCATTGGATCCGACTCAATTTGACTTAATATCAGCTAATATATTAGACCTTCTATGTACAAAATTATGACTAAAATATAAAATCGAATTAAGTTAGGTTGCCAAAGCTTTGCTGATGCTTGTTAGTTCCGTATATAAGATGAAGGAGTATAAATATTACTTTTTATCTAACATTTTTGGATGAGATCTTAATCTATTTTAAACGAGTCAAAGTATGTTCCGAACTATCCCAACTCGATTGTTGCTCTATCTCGAGCATTGTCTCCTTTGAGGTGACCTATGAATTAGGTAACTTCCTTTGTTGTAACTCACTCCAAATTAGTCCCTGGAATCTCTCTCTTCCACTTTGCAGGTGTTTTGAGATCTATGCACTAGCGTTGTGTGGATACTTTTTGACGATGGCGGCATGGAAAAGAATGGGAGAAGGTTGAAGGGACAGTGACAGAGAAACCTCATAGTTAAAATGCCACGCAGCTCATGTGGAGGTCTACTTTGAGCTGAAATTGTGAAGGTGGCCAAAGATAATGGGAAATGGTGCAACTACGAGGCTTTCATTTCATGCTACTGATGTGGTTTGATCTTTGCCTGATTTCAACGGCTGGCTTTGCTCTGCAAGATAGGACTTATGAAAAGATGGGCAAGAAAGTTGATTGATTGAGACATGCTAACGTCTAAAATAAGCATCTCCTCACTGATAAGATTGAGGTTCCATCACTTTACGTAATATATGCCACAACTTTATGGCGAATGGAATCGGATAACCTATACTCAGACTTGCTCAAATCCTAGCCTACCTGAAGGATCTACTTTCCTTCTAAACAAGCATCGGATTCTCATATCACAGAAAGCAAAATATTTTTCCACATATGCTCAATTTCTTGAGGTCCATCCCACAGAAGAGCAGCCACTGCTCTATACTCTTTAGACTAAGAAAACAATCTATTTCACAAGTCAGTAAAAAGGCTATGGATGACCATGCAATGTAGCAGAAGATCTGAACCACACTAACATTCTGACTTCATACTCCTTGATCCATAAAATACCAGAATTCTATGCCAAAAAGTAGCCAGAGCCTCCCAATGCGGCACAATTATTCCTAGACTCCATGACCACAGCCTTTTCTCTTTGACAACAACACCACGCCCTTTCGTCCTCATCCATTATAATTGCACCATGCTAAGCTAAGCCCAGCATGTAGAAGAACCACATACACACCCATCCACAGATGCTTTCAGCCTAATGACCTCTAAAGCAATGCTAAAATACAATGAAGAGAGACACGCACCACAGAAGAATCAGAGTTAGCACCCAGAAGGACCAAAAGGCTGTCCAAGCCTTCACACACTAATATAAACTCTGATGCCTTTTTTCAGTCTGGTGTCCCTTTTATCCTTTGCAGATCTAAGCCATGGATCCCCACCAAGTAGACGCTTCTTATTTTTATTACCTTTTTTTTTACCTTAAATAAATAGTAGATTGAGGACTTCACCAACAGCAATCTTCAGAGTAAAGAGCAATGGTGGGATATTCTGGGTAAAACTATTCATTTGCTCCTGTGTAGCACCCATATCAACTCGTTATTTTTGTTCGGTTAGCAAGGCTCCTCTTGAACTGGAACACCTGACTCGTTTCACACTATAAATAATAATTTCATTTCTCTCTTTTAACTGATGAATCATTATTGAAGGCTTTCCATCAACGGACACTGCAAGTTGACTCTTGTAGATAAAGAAACATAAGAGAAATAAGCAGGAAAGGACCAAAATTTGACATGATTTTTTGACCATAAAGAGGCAGATTCTTAATGTCTTCGAAAGCTTACTTTGCAATGACACCATATCTGAATCCTTTTACCTAACATCAACAACCAAAAGGCAAACCAAGATATGGAATTTAAGAAGTTTCTGCCTAGAAATCCACAATCTCTGACTGCACAAGATCCCCATTTTATTATAAACTCAGCAATATCAAGAAGGAAAATCATATTACTTAAAAACAACAAGGTCTGTCATACTGACTTATATCATACCACAATGATGAGCGTTGCTGTGGAAATCCGTTCTTCGACTCGGGTGCACTTCTGGTTCCTGATCCGGACGCCAATCCCGCTGCTTCGAGGTGGAACCTGCAAGATAGTCCGCGCGCAGAGGATGCTGTGGGGGTTGCCCTCTGCGGAGGACCCTCCGACGCCCAAGTCAGTGAGATTCACAGCAAGCAGATGTGTGGAGATGACTCTCACAGAGGAGTTTCCCTTTTTTGGCCAGAGCTTCGAGCTCAAAGGGAGCTTCAATGGAGAATGAGAGCCAGTGTAAGAACTGTATAAAAAATGGGCGTAGAATGACCATACCTGAGAGGCTTGAGGGTGGTGGTATTTATAGGCGATTACCTGATTCCTTGGACGTGCTCTGGATGAGGTCTGAAAACTGTTAGGATTCGAATCAAGTTTGTTATGAGGCCAGCGAGATCCATATCTTGTCAGTTAGAGGATCGATGACTGGGAGAGCTAGTTGGTGCTATGAGGTTTAATGATCACATGGACCTAGGCCACTCTTGCGGGTCCTAGGCCATCTCTGGGCATGATTCGCCGTCTGGAATCTTATTCAGTTATAGTTGATTCGAATCCTTATGCATTGGATTCCGCAGAAGTATTTTGAACACTGTGGTTCGGTCATCATGGTTCTGCGGAGGTAGGTGCCTGAGTGTCTCGGCCGAGCCGAGGCACAGAGAACGGCCTGGCCCGTCGAAGTATGGAAATGCTCGGTTTGCCGAGGTATGGCTTGGCTCGGTTGGCCGAGGTATGAAAATAGCTTGGGTTGTCGGGTTGACCCAACTTTGCCAAAGATGATTTGATCTTGTCGCTAGAACGTCGCGCCAGCTGGTCAACTGGTAAGCAGGGCGTTTGGATTGGGTGCGACCCCATCGCCAATGTGAGTGGTCAATAATGCAATGATAATTTTATCCCTCATCACATGCCCCCCACTCCCTAGTCCGAAGTGTAATGTCGGATATAGGGAGTAGAATTCTGGAGCAATCTTATTTGGGGGACATGTCATTCGATCCTTGTGGAGGAAGTGTTTATCTCTGTGTAGGTTAGAGAAAGGCCTGGACGGCCCTCTTGCTGAAGGAAAATAAGGCGCTTATAAAGATTATATTTTACTTGGCGCTGCCAAGGTACGGAGATCGCTTGGCCCAGCCGAGGATTATAAAGATTATATTTTACTTGGCGCTGCCAAGGTACGGAGATCCCCACTCGGATTAACCGAGGCTTCAAATAATATATCACTCGGTATTTCCGAGCCTTCAAATAATAAATTACTTGGTGTTGCCGAGCCTTCTCAAGATGCTACTCGGTTGTAACCGAGGCTTCCAAATATGCCACTCGGTTGTAGCCGAGGCTTCCAATAATAAATCACTCAGTGTTGCCGAGGCTTTAGGTAATAAATTACTTGGTGTTGCCGAGCCTTCAAATAATAAATTACTCGGTGTTGCCAAGCCTTCAAATAATAAATTACTCGGTGTTGCCGAACCTTCAAATAATAAATTACTCGGTATTGTTGAGCCTTCAAATAATAAATTACTTGGCGCTGCCAAGGAACGGAGATCGTTACTCGGTTGTAGCTGAGCCTTCAAAATTATATTTTACTTGGCGTTGCGAAGGTACGGAGATCGTTACTCGGTTGTAACCGAGCCTTCAAGATTATATTTTACTTGGCGCTGCCAAGGTACGGAGATCGCTCGGCCCGGCTGAGGATTTATAAAGATTATATTTTACTTGGCGCTGCCAAGGTACGGAGATCGTTACTCGGTTGTAGCCGAGCCTTCAAGGTTATATTTTACTTAGCGCTGCCAAGGTACGGAGATCGCTCGGCCTAGCCGAGGATTTATAGAGATTATATTTTACTTGGCACTGCCAAGGTACGGAGATCGCTTGGCCCGGCCGAGGATTATACAACCTGCTTCTCATTGTAGCTTTCAAGGAGAGTTATAAGAATTTTGCAGGCCTTCGAAAACTAGATTTAATTTAGCGAACAAAAAATGAGTTTAGCAAGAGCGTACTTTTATTGATGATATGCACGGAGATCATTCGAGTTCCACGTTCGAGGAATAGATTTTTCATCCTTCAAATAATAAATTACTTGGCGTGGCCAAGCCTTCAAATAATAAATTACTCGGTGTTGCCGAGCCTTCAAATAATATATCACTCGGTGTTGCCGAGCCTTCCTAGGATGTTACTTGGTTGTAACCGAGGCTTCCAAATAATAAATTACTCGGTGTCGCTGAGCCTTCAAATAATAAATTACTCAGTATTGCCGAGCCTTCCCAAGATGCTACTCGGTTGTAACCGAGGCTTCTAAATAATTAATTACTCGGTGTTGCTGAGCCTTCAAATAATAAATTACTCAATGTTGCCAAGCCTTCCCAAGATGCTACTCGGTTGTAATCGAGGCTTCTAAATATGCCACTCGGTTGTAGCCGAGGCTTCCCAAGATGCTACTCGGTTGTAACCGGGGCTTCCAAATAGTAAATTACTTGGTGTCGCCGAGCTTCAAATAATAAATTACTCGGTGTTGCCGAGCCTTCCCAAGATGCTACTCGGTTGTAACCGAGACTTCCAAATAATAAATTACTCGGTGTTGCCGAGCCATCAAATAATAAATTACTCGGTGTTGCCGAGCCTTCCCAAGATGCTACTCGGTTGTAACCGAGGCTTCCAAATATGCCACTCGGTTGTAGCTGAGGCTTCCCAAGATGCTACTCGGTTGTAACCGAAGCTTTCAAATAATAAATTACTCGGTGTTGCCGAGCCTTCAAATAATAAATTACTCGGTATTGCTGAGCCTTCCAAAGATGCTACTCGGTTGTAACCGAGGCTTCCAAATATGCCACTCGGTTGTAGCCGAGGCTTCCAATAATAAATCACTCGGTGTTGCCGAGACTTTAGGTAATAAATTACTCGGTATTGCCGAGCCTTCAAATAATAAATTACTCAGTGTTACCGAGCCTTCAAATAATAAATTACTCGATGTTGCCGAACCTTCAAATAATAAATTACTCGGTATTGTCGAGCCTTCAAATAATAAATTACTTGGCGCTACCAAGGTATGAGATCGTTACTCAGTTGTAATCGAGCCTTCAAGATTATATTTTACTTCATGCTGCCAAGGTACGGAGATCGTTACTCGGTTGTAGTCGAGCCTTCAAGATTATATTTTACTTGGTGCTGCTAAGGTACAAAGATCGCTTGGCCGGCTGAGGATTTATAAAGATTATATTTTACTTGGCGCTGCCAAGGTACGAAGATCGTTACTCGGTTATAGTCAAGCCTTCAAGGTTATATTTTACTTGGCGCTGCCAAGGTACGGAGATCGCTTGGCCCGGTGAGGATTTATAAAAATTATATTTTACTTAGCGCTGTCAAGGTACGGAGATCGTTACTCGGTTGTAGCCGAGCCTTCAAGGTTATATTTTACTTGGCACTGCCAAGGTACGGAGATCGCTCGGCCCAGCCGAGGATTTGTAGAGATTATATTTTACTTGGCACTGCCAAGGTACAGAGATCGCTTAGCCCGGCCAAGGATTATACAACCTGCTTCTCATTGTAGCTTTCAAGGAGAGTTATAAGAATTTTACAGGCCTTCGAAAACTAGATTTAATTTAGCGAACAAAAAATGAGTTTAGCAAGAGTGTACTTTTATTGATGATATGCACGGAGATCATTCGAGTTCCACGTCCGAGGAATAGATTTTCCATCCTTCAAATAATAAATTACTTGGCATGGCCAAGCCTTCAAATAATAAATTATTCGGTGTTGCCGAGCTTCAAATAATATATCACTCGGTGTTGCCGAGCCTTCCAAGGATGTTACTTGGTTGTAACCAAGGCTTCCAAATAATAAATTATTTGGTATCGCCGAGCCTTCAAATAATAAATTACTCGGTGTTGCCCCAAGATGCTACTCGGTTGTAACCGAGGCTTCCAAATAATTAATTATTCGGTGTTGCCGAGCCTTCAAATAATAAATTACTTGGTGTTGCCGAGCCTTCCCAAGATGCTACTCGGTTGTAACCGAGGCTTCCAAATAATAAATTACTCGGTGTTGCCGAGCCTTCAAATAATAAATTACTCGGTGTAACCGAGGCTTCCAAATATGCCACTCGGTTGTAGCCGAGGCTTCCCAAGATGCTACTCGGTTGTAACCAGGGCTTCCAAATAATAAATTACTCAGTGTCGCCTAGCCTTCAAATAATAAATCACTCGGTGTTGCCAAGCCTTCCCAAGATGCTACTCAGTTGTAACCGAGGCTTCCAAATATGCCACTCGGTTGTAACCAAGGCTTCCAAATAATAAATTGCACCCCCCATGATCCTCTCGGAGAAGGGGATGCCCCGCTCCGCCTTCGGCTGGGATGGAGGAGCTTGCTTTGCGGCGCCTAGTTCTCGATGCCATTCTTGCCGCATCTCCTGCATCTGTTGTTTGATCCCTTCATCCAAAGTGGTATGAGGGATCGGGCGAGGAGAAGATGGCAGCAGTGTCAAATCCTGGGAAGACACCGGGGAAGGGGAGCAAACCTACCTGGACTTGAGCGGGCTCTTCCCTCCAGCTCGCCATAGCATTGGCTTCGTCTTTGTGGGTCGGTGACCGTGATCTGTTGCCTCAAGCAGGTCGGAGGAAGAGACCGCTAGCAAGGCAGGGGCAGCGGCCTCCTCATGAGGCTAAGAAATAGGGACATCGGTGTTGCCGAGCCTTCCCAGGATGTTACTCGGTTGTAACCGAGGCTTCCAAATAATAAATTACTCGATGTCGCCAAGCCTTCAAATAATAAATTACTCGGTGTTGCCGAGCCTTCCCAAGATGCTACTCGGTTGTAACCGAGGCTTCCAAATAATTAATTACTCGGTGTTGCCGAGCCTTCAAATAATAAATTACTCGGTGTTGCCGAGTCTTCCCAAGATGCTACTCGGTTGTAATCGAGGCTTCCAAATAATAAATTACTCGATGTTGCCGAACCTTCAAATAATAAATTATTTGGTGTAACCGAGGCTTCCAAATATGTTACTCGGTTGTAGCCGAGGCTTTCCAAGATGCTACTCGGTTGTAACCAGGGCTTCCAAATAATAAATTACTTGGTGTCACCGAGCCTTCAAATAATAAATTACTCGGTGTTGCCGAACCTTCCCAAGATGCTACTCGGTTGTAACCGAGGCTTCCAAATATGCCACTTGGTTGTAACTGAGGCTTCCAAATAATAAATTACACCCCCCATGATCCTCTCGGAGAAGGGGATGCCCCGCTCCGCCTTCGGCTGGGATGGAGGAGCTTGCTTGGCCGCACCTAGTTCCCGACACCATTCTTGCCGCATCTCCTGCATCTGTTGTCTGATCCCTTCATCCAAAGTGGTATGAGGGTTCGGGCGAGGAGAAGATGGCAGCTCCAGGGATTGCTTGGAATCCCTGGATAGACTGGGTCAATGCTTGGACCTGCTGAACCAGAGCGGCGAACTGGTCCAGGGTTACCGCCGTTGTCGGTTGCGAAGGAGTTTCAGCTGGCGGTGGTAGCGGTGGTGCTGCACCGCTGATCGGATCAGGCCTTTGAGAGGCAGCCTGATCTTGAGCTTCAGATTAGCTCTCTTCCGATTGGCCATTAGAGGATGCTTTTCTCTGGTTGAGTCTTGTTTCCTATATCACAAGTTTATGGGACTTGAGGCCCTTCCTCTAGCGCCAATCTATTACTGTGGAAATTCGTTCTCCGACTCGGGTGCACTTCTGGCTCCTGATTCGGACGCCGATCCCGCTGCTTCGAGGTGGAACCTGCAAGACAGTCCGTGCGCAGAGGATGCTGTGGGGGTTGCCCTCTGTGGAGGACCCTTCGATGCCAAGTCAGTAGAGATTCACAGCAAACAGATGTGTGGAGAAGACTCTCACAGAGGAGTTCCTCTTTTTGGCCAGAGCTTCGAGCTCAGGGGGGAGCTTCAATGGAGAATGAGAGCCAGTGTAAGAACTGTATAAAAAATGAGCGTAGAATAGCCGTACCTGAGAGGCTTGAGGGTTGTGGTATTTATAGGTGATCACCTGATTCCTTGGACGTGCTCTGGATGAGGTCTGAAAACTGTTAGGATTCGAAACAAGTTTGTTATGAGGCCAGCGGGATCCGTATCTTGTTAGTTAGAGGATCGATGGCTGGGAGAGCTAGTTGGTGCCATGAGGTTTATTGATCACATGACCTAGGCCACTCTTGTGGGTCCTAGGCCATCTCTGGGCATGATTCACCGCCTGGAATCTTATTCAGTTATAATTGATTCGAATCCTTATGCGCCGAATTCCGCAGAGGTATTTTGAACACTGTGGTTCGGTCATCATGATTCCGCGGAGGTAGGTGCCTGAGTGCTTCGGCCGGGCCGAGGCACAGAGAACGGCCTGGTCCGTCGAAGTATGGAAAGGCTCGGTTTACCGAGGTATGGTTTGGCTCGGTTGGCCGAGGTATGAAAATAGCTTGGGTTGTCGGGTTGACCCAACTTTGCCAAAGATGATTTGATCTTGTCGCTAGAACGTCGCGCCAGCTGGCCAGCTGGCAAGCAGAGCGTTTGGATTGGGTGCGACCCCATCGCCAATGTGAGCGGTTAATAATGCAATGACAATTTTACCCCTCATCAATGAGGTACTAGTATGGTACTGAGTTTGATTCGGCGTGAATAGAACTGGTCCAAGCTAACCTATACTGTCTGGTATCGATCTGAACTATATAGTACTAACCCATACCATTTGGAATCGAGTGGCTAAGAAGGAAAAAAAAAGAATAGCATTCTATCTCGATACAAGATGCATAACATACTACACCAATCTATACTGTACTAACTCGTATATACGAAAGTGGTAATTTAACCCGTATGGATCTCAGAACTAGTTTTGCAGACCTTACTTAAAGATAAACTATGAAACTAAAGCTTACAAATTACCTGCACGATGGATTTAGCAATACTAACTTAAAAAAAAAAAAGAGTATGGCTTAGTGCACGTGGCTATCCCTGCCATTACACAGCTTGGAAAAGGTTAAATGCACGTAGGCTTATTTTCGTATTCCGTCTTTGATGATCACCAGCTCACCCTCACACTATTAGATCCACATCTTTTTGAAAATTTAATGCCTTTAGAATTTCTTGTTTTTTAGAAATGTGGTGGATGCGCAAACCACTAAAGCCTTCAGGAATCAGAGGATCATTTTTTTTCCTTCAAACAATTCCTACTATATTTGCTCATAAAAAAAAACTACAGGGGCAAAATTGAATTTCTTCCCCATAGAAACTATGCAATGATGAGAAAAGTATGTTTCTCTTTTCTTTTCTTTTCTTTTCTTTTTTTTGAGGATGAAATTGGACAGAATCCAATCCAATCTTTAAAGGATACATTGTCATGGGAAAAAAAATGATAGTTACAAAATTTTTCTTACCATCTATTATATTACGTAGTCCTGAAGAAGCTGGTTCACCCACAACCTCTTTCCTGGTGGCAGCCCTTCCTTAGCCTGCCTTCTCTCTTTGCTTTTAGGCCATCCATGTGTTATCCTGCAATGACAGTCACAATACTTATTGTTTCATTTTCTTGTTTTCTTGACTGGTAAAGTGATAGCATGGTAGCACCTAAGGAGTAATCTGATAAGTTTAAACTTCAAATACTTTCAGGTCAATGTCTGAACATCAAACCAATCAAAGTAGCAATAATAGTGAAACAGACCTGGATATTTGTTATTTGTGATCATTCATTCATTATCAATGAAATAACGTTTCTTCTTGCTTCTCCCCTTCACCATATATATGTTTGTTCTGCATCACAGCTTGTTCAATTTTTATGAATTCAGGATATGGTTCCAGGGTTCATCTTTAGTCATGCCAATATACATCAGGAATAATATTTCAGGCATATTTGGTTAGTAGAAATAGCTAACAATTTTCCATTGCCAACCATTTGGACTACCTCAGAGGAAAAGTAGATGCAAATACACCATATTTACAGAGATGGTTACAAGTGTTATATTGTTTTCCTACATCTTTCAATAAACTGAGAAAAGCATTAGAAGAATGTGCATCTCGTTGTGGTTGGTGTTTAATTTTAATTCGAAGGAAACTTCTTTATCAGAGACAAGAGTAGCAGATAGATGATATATGTCAGCTATAGCAAGCTTAATCAAGACAATGATCAAATGGATTGCAAGCATGACCAAATGTTGTATTAAAAAGTAAATAAACACCATCTCATGTAATCCAATGAAACATTTTTATAGTGATCCTGAATCATTAGATATCTAAGCTGTTAATAGTTGTGTTTCCATTACACTTACTACAAGTTCGTTCGATTGTTGTATATCCTATGTAATTGGGACAAAGCTTGATGTTTTTCTGCTTTAGTTATTAGACATCCTAACTTATCTGATTTTTCTAGTAATAACAATAAAAATTAGATGGTAAATTAGGAGATGGCATGCTATGCACCTTGCAACGCAAGTGTTCACTCAGCACAAAACCAGTGAGGTATAACTGTGCCATTCTTATTCTCACACATGCTATAGATACATTATGACTTGCAAGCTTATATTTAAACTCTGTGGCTTTCCTAGAATTTTCGCCTCTTATTGTTGCTGGTATTTGAATCATGGTGAATAAAGTCCCTTCAACTTGATCAAGGCCCTTGCATAATAATCAAATGGATCAAAGGCTAAGATAAAAGGGGTTAAGAATCTTGTTATGTGATGGAACAGAGGGATGCACAAGTTATCTGCTCCAACTGGTGATTAACATTTACTAAAGGCTCACCTAAAATCAAGTTGATTGATGCTTGAGATTACAAGGGAATAGGGTTATGCCGCATTCATTGCATGGGCAACCAAGGAGATGGGAAAAATTTGTCTTTCATTAATATCATATAAATAGGTTGGACTTTGCTGAACATATGCAAGCTGTACGTACCTGTAGTAACCCGGTTCAGATGAACCAGGTTTGGTTCAAATGAACCAGGTCCTAGTCTGTTGGTTTTCCCTAGCTGACACTTCGCTCCAGGTGAAGCGTTTAGTCTTTCGGAAACTCCCGTACCGAGGCGTCGCACAGGGATTTAAATGTGAAGGAGGAGGACTCCTTCCTTCATCCTGGCGCGCATCATTCTCAGGTATGTCCCCATGCCTGAGAGAGAGAGAGAGAGAGAGAGCCTGGGAGAGAGAGAGAGCCAGAGAGAGAGAGAGAGAGACTGGGAGATAGAGAGAGAGAGAGAACCAGAGAAAGAGAGAGAGAGAGAGAGCCCGGGAGAGAGAAATTGAGAGAAAGAGGGAGAGAGAATGAAATCGGAGAGAGTGGATGGAGGGAGGCGGCTGGCCGCGGCGGCGGCCAGTTCCGGTCCGGCCAACAGTGGCCGGACTGCCCTCAATTCGCCGGTCAAGCCGATCGGCACAGTATTGCCTGTGCGGAGAGAAAAAGAGAGAAAGAGAGGGAGAGAGAGAGAAAATTAAGGAGAGAGAGAGAGAGGGGAGGCCGGCCGCGGCGACGGCCGGCTCTGGTCCGGCCAACGGCGGCCGGACCAGCCCCAATTTGGCCGGAATCGACGCCGGCGCGGTGAATTTCATGCGGAAGCAGGAAGAGAGAAAGAGAGAGAGGGAGAGAAATTGAGAGAAATAGAGAGGGGAAGGAGGCCGGCCGCGGCGGCGGCCGGCTCCGGCCCGGCCTCCGGTGGCCGAGCTGGACGGAATTAGGCCGGCGGCGGCCCTGGCCACCGGCCGGATGGTGTCCCCTGTTTCGGGAGAAACAGGGGAGCGGGGGGATGAAGGTTGGCCATGGGCCGGCTGGGCCGGCCTGGTCTGGGCCTTCTGGGCCGTGCAATGAGCAGCTTTGGGGCTGATTTTTGGGCCCCGTAACGGGCCAAGATTAGCAAGAAAATTATATGGCTAGAATCTGGGTTAATTCTAGTTTCTTGGGATATTTTTACTTTCCCAATTGGGTGTGTATAGTGGGAGATATTCGAGCCCAAAGTTGGGCCCATGAACTAGTCTGGGTAGGGTCTTAAGGGTCATTTTATTAATTAGATTTCAGTGAATTAATTATGTACATTGATCCTGTAGGTGCCCAGACATCTGATTAGTTGATGCATCATTTAGATTTTGCGTAGGAGGTAAGTAAGACTATTATATAAATTTAATAATTATTTAATTAATAAATTGAGTATATACAGTTTGCATGCATTTTTATCTGAATTGTCTATGTAGCATGGAACTGTGGATTACAAATGAACAATTATATGATGATAGTGATTGATAATATTGTAAGAAATGATTTATTGATGTATATGCCAGAAATGTGATTGCATGTACGATATGTTCATATTGAGGTGACTATATGCATTTCTTAGTACTATGCAAACCACTGTGAGGTAATGTGAGGTACAGATGCATGATGTAATTGTGATAAAAATGTTAAATAGATTTATATGTGTCGCTGCGGTTCTCCTTTACTATAGCTCCACACATTGTAGCTGTGTTCTGTTATGATTTGGCCACACACACTGGAGATGTATTCTGTTATGATATGGCCCCACACATTGTAGACGTGTTCTGTTATGATATGGCCACACACCGTAGAGTGTGTTCTGTTATGGTATGGCCCCACATGTCTTACAATATGTTCTGTTTGATTTTCATATGGCCACATACATCGTAGAGTGTGTTCTGTTATGGTATGGCCCCACACATCGTACAATGTGTTCTGTTGATTTTATATGGCCACACATCTGGAGGATGTACTCTGATTGAGGTATTGCAGGGCCGTGGGACACATAGGAAATCTATAACTACGTAAACAGTGAGTTTGCTAGAATGCATATCCTGATGCTTATCGAATGTTCAATTTATGTTAAGTTGACAAGATGCATATATTGATGGTATGTTAAATATAATTCAAGTATGATATGACTATATAATAGGCTTACTTATTGAGTGTAAACTCATTAAACCTTCACAATGTTTTTCAGAGCCTCAGGGTTGATGATGGATATTCGGAGTTGATGGAGCTTCTAATAAATAAAATAAGAACCATTGCATTGGTGTAATCCCATTATGTTTGTGTGTAGGGCTTGTTGTAGCCTAACTTTATTAGCATGACTTGGTTGTAGGGTTTGATACCCAAAACTTATAACTATCATTTGTATTATGGTTGGTTTTCGTAATTATTGCACATTTGAATCGTATATCAAGATTTTTAAGATGCCTTGCATGCCTGGCACGCGGCGGGTTGTCACCCTAGCCCAATATTTGGGTCTGGGGCGTGATAGCTTTAGTGGTATCAGAGCCTAGGTTATTGACCTTAGGATCACATACATGATGACACCCTAGGCAAACAAATAGGTTGACATTGAGACAATTATCACTTTATATGAATTTCAAACCTTATGTTTTGGGAGCCTGATATGAAAAGTTTGATCATGATTTTTATAATAACTAATTTATCAGGAGATAGTAATGGCTCGCACTAGGAGCCAACAAAATGATGAGGGCTCCCAAGTTGGAAATGTTGATCAACCAGGAGGACAGGATGCTACTGGAGGTGCTGCCCCTATTAACCCTGTTGGGACTGATCATCAGCGACTCCAGACCGAGATGCTTCAGGTTCTATTGGGTATGGCACAGTCGATGCGGGACATACAACAACAAATGCATCAGGCTTTATCCTCTCAGTCTGTCATTCCTGCTCCGCAGACTCAGCCTACTCCCACTGTTCCGCAGAGTCAGCCTACTCCTATTATCCCGCAGCCACAGCCTGCTTCCACTATGCCACAGACTCTATTTGTTCCCCCTGCTCCACAAATTTAGTCCACTGTACCTACTACTCATTTCACACCATTAACCCAGCCTACTCCACCTCAACCCTGGGTAGGGATTGGCCGTAGCTTTGCAGATTTCAAGAAGTTTGCCCCTGATGCTGAGAGATGGGTGCGAGATATGGAGAAGGCTTTCATGGCCCATGGTAGCCAGGAGTTGGAGCGGATCAGATTTGCTACTTATCTTCTCCAGGGGGAGGCTTATGACTGGTGGCTAGTTGAGGAGCAGCGTCGGGGTGGTCAGGTTATGTCTTGGGGAGAGTTTAAGGAGATATTCTTTGACAAGTACTTTCCCAGGAGTGTACAAAGGAGGATGGAATCAGAATTTCTTAAGTTGGAGCAAAGGAATCTTTCTGTGGCCCAATATGAAGCTGAGTTCACCAGATTGGCCCGCTTTGCTCCAAGTATTGTGACTAATGAAATGGCCAAGATTACCAGATTTACAGAGGGGCTACGACCCAGACTGATGCAGGTAGTCAATGCATTTGAGCTTCATTCCTATAGTGCTGTGGTGAATAAGGCTTTGATAATTGAGAGAGATATGAATACAGTTCAGAGGGATTGGGAGCAGTATAGGAAGAAAAAGGGGCCTATTGCGGGCCAACCCCCAACCCAGGACAGGAAGAGAGGTGCGCAGCAGGCCCCAGCAGGACAGAGAAATAGAGAGACACGTTGCCTTCGCTGTGGGAGTTTTCACCCAGGAAGGCCTTGCCGTGGTGTGTCGGGTGCCTGCTATCGCTGCGGGAAGACTGATCACAAAATGGCTACCTGTCCCCTTCAGAAGACTCAGCAGCCCTCTTCTAGTCAAGGGTTGATTCAGCAGCAGCAGCAGCCACAGAGGACCCAGGGTAGAGTCTTCAACCTCACTTAGTAGGATGCTGCCGCTTCTAATTCTGTGGTGACAGGTGAACCATTTAAATACATACCTAGTATAATACCTTTTCTAGCGCAATGTATTGGTAATTACTAGAACATTAGACTAAATGTTAAATCTTTGATGTTAAAACAAAATTTACTTATATCCAGGAATGATTAAAGTTGGCACTGCATATGCTCAAACACTTATTGACCCGGGTGCCATGCATTCATTTATATCTGACACCTATCTTAGCAAGAATACATCATTGACACCTGAATCCCTAGACCATGAGTTGCTCATTGCCTTTCCAAATGGTGATATTATGAAAGTTGGCATAGTATGCAAATCCTGCTTGATTATCATTGAGGATATGAGATTATATGCTGATCTTTTTGTCCTTCCATTGAAATTCTTTGATGTTATCCTTGGCATGGATTGGTTAGCCTCCTATCATGCTTCAGTAGACTGTTTCAGGAAGATTATCAATTTCAAAATTCCAAATCAGTCTGAATTCAGTTTTACTGGGGGTCAGTCACATCTAGCCTCTGTGTTTATTTCAGCGCTATAGGCTGGAAAGTATTTATTGAGTGGTGGTCAAGGATTCCTTGCTGTTGTTAAGGATCTTCAAAAGGAAGAGACCAAGTTGGAGGATATTCCTGTAGCTCGAGAATTTCCTGATGTTTTCCCTAAAGAATTGACTGATTTGCCCCCAGATCGGGAGGTTGAATTCTCCATTGACTTAATTCCTGGAACTGGGCCTATATCCAAGGCTCCTTACCGCATGGCCCCAGCTGAGTTAAAAGAATTGAAAGATCAGTTGCAGGAGCTCCTAGATCGGGGATTTATCAGACCCAGTGTTTCCCCTTGGGGTGCTCCAGTTCTATTTGTTAAGAAGAAGGATGGCAGTCTCCGGCTATGCATTGATTACCGGAAATTAATAAGGTAACAGTGCGGAACAGATACCCTTTGCCGAGGATTGATGACTTGTTTGATCAACTCCAAGGAGCCCGAGTATTCTCGAAGATTGATCTCAGGTCAGGTTACCATCAGCTTAAAGTCAAGGAGGGAGATGTGCCTAAAATAGCATTCAGAACCAGATATGGCCATTACGAATTTTTAGTGATGCCATTTGGATTGACTAATGCCCCGGTAGCATTCATGGACTTGATGAATAGAATCTTTAAGCCATATTTGGATCAGTTTGTGGTGGTCTTCATTGATGATATTTTGATCTATTCTAAGAGTCACAGGGAACATGATGATCACTTGAGGATGGTGTTGCAGATTCTTAGGGAGAAGAGGCTCTATGCCAAATTGCAGAAGTGTGATTTTTGGTTGGACCAAGTATCTTTCTTGGGTCATATAATCTCTATTGACGGCATTTCTGTGGACCCGAAAAAGATTGATGCTATTATTAGCTGGTGCAGACCTTCCAATGAGGCGGAAGTCAGAAGTTTCTTGGGACTTGCTGGGTGTTACCGTAAATTTATGGAAGACTTCTCTAGCATTGCTCTACCTCTAACTCGCTTAACCCAGAAGCGAGTAAAGTTCGATTGGATAGAGGAGTGCGAGAAAAGTTTCCAGGAGTTAAAGCAGCGATTAGTGTCAGCTCCCATCCTTGTTCTTCCGTCAGAATCTGAGGGTTTTACACTCTATACTGATGCCTCTCGAAGAGGATTGGGATGCGTTCTGATGCAGAGTGGAAAGGTGATAGCTTATGCCTCCAGACAACTGAAGCCTTATGAGCAGAATTATCCTACTCATGATCTGGAATTAGCTGCGGTGGTTTTTGCTTTAAAGATTTGGCAGCATTATCTCTACGGGGTGTCATGTGATGTGTATACAGACCATAAGAGTCTAAAATATATCTTCACACAGAAGGAGCTCAATTTGAGGCAGAGGAGGTGGTTGGAGCTTCTGAAGGACTATGATCTGAATCTGCATTATCATCCTGGGAAGGCTAATGTTGTGGCTGATGCCTTGAGTAGGAAGACCTCTTCTGAGTTAGCTGCTTTGCTTACCTCCCAGCCTCACATTCTGAAGGACCTCGAGAGGTGGGAGATTGGACTGAGAGTACAGCAGTCTGATGGACTTGTTGTTGCACTTATTCTTCAGCCGACTCTTGTTGACAAAATTAAGTCCTCCCAGATGGAAGATCCAGATCTTCAAAGAATTAAGGTTGTTGTTCAATCAGGAGTTCAGAGTGGATTTTATGTAATGGATGATGGATCCCTGAGATTTGAAGGCAGACTTTGTGTACCTAGCAATGAGGAGTTGAAAGCCGAGATTTTGAGGGAGGCTCATTACTCTCCCTATACTGTTCATCCTGGTGGTACTAAAATGTATAGAGACTTAAAGGAGAATTTTTGGTGGAAAGGTATGAAGAGGGAGATTGCTCAGTTTATGGCCAAGTGCTTGGTATGTCAGCGAGTGAAGGCCGAACACCAAAGGCCTGCGGGACCCCTTCAGTCTTTGATGATTCCTCAGTGGAAATGGGAAAAGATTACTATGAATTTTGTGACTGGTTTGCCCAAAACTCCCAGGAGTAATGATGCAATTTGGGTTATTGTGGACAGACTGATAAAATCAGCCCACTTTCTACCTTTCAGAGTTGGAGTCTCGAGCGATAGATTGGCTAGCATGCATATTGAGCAGATCGTGAGACTTCATGGTGTTCCTGTCTCTATTGTATCTGACCGGGATACCAGATTTATATCACAATTTTGGAAGAGCCTTCATAAGGCCTTGGGAACCAAATTAAACTTTAGCACAGCTTATCATCCCCAGTCTGATGGACAGTCAGAGAGGACCATACAGATTCTGGAGGACATGTTGCGAGCCTGTGTGATGGACTTGGGTGGGGCTTGGGATAATCACTTACCTTTGGTGGAATTTGCATATAATAATAGTTACTAAGCCAGTATCCACATGGCTTCATTTGAGGCCTTGTATGGTAGGAGGTGCAGATCTCCTTTATGTTGGGATGATGTGGGGGAAAGAAAATTGCTAGGCCCTGAGCTGATCCAGCAGACAGTAGATAAGGTGCATTTGATCAGGGAGTGTCTTCGTACAGCTCAGAGCAGGCAGAAAAGTTATGCTGATGTCAAAAGAAGGGAGTTAGAATTTAAGGTTGGGGATCATGTATTCTTAAGGGTATCACCAACCAAGGATGTGATGAGATTTGGGATTAGAGGAAAGCTTAGTCCACGCTATATTGGACCTTTTGAAATCTTGAGCAGAGTTGGGGAGGTTGCATACAGCTTAGCACTGCCTCCGATTTTATCTGGTGTTCACAATGTATTCCATGTATCTATGTTAAGGAAGTATATTTCGGACCCCAGTCATGTTATAGCTTATGAGCCTATTCAGTTGAGGAAGGACTTATCATATGAGGAACATCCTATGCGTATCGTGGACCGCAAAGATCAGGTACTGAGGCGGCGTACCATTCCCTATTGTTGGAAGATTATTGAAAAATTATATGCCCCAATCCTTTTGATTTTGATGATTACCAAAAGTCATTGAGTTCATTAAAAGATGTAATGAGTTTATTTAAATGAGCAATAAATTTATTTTGAACAATCAATGAGAATGTTAAAGTTTGACTTTAATCATTTTTGAAAGTAACTTTAAGCTCAATGTTTAAGCTTTCAAAAAGAAATTTTATAATTCATATTAAAATCAATGAGTTTTTGGAATACTTCTTTAATTAATTCTTAATGTCAATTTTATTGAATTCAAGTCAAAAATATGAATTAAAATGAATCTGGAACGATTTTAAAGTCAATCAGAAAAGTTTCTGATTTTTGATACATTCCGGAGCCGACTCTTGAGTTTCAGAGTCGACTCCACTCAGAGTACAAAAATGTGTATCTGTCTCGAGTCGACCCACGCAATTTCTTGAGTCGACCCCCGATTCTGTCGAGCCGACTCCATGACTGTTCGAGTCGACTCCGCTCAGACACCAGAGGTGTATTTTTCTGAGCACTTCGCGAGTCGACCCCCAACTTTTCATGAGTTGACTCCCGACTATCAGGAGTCGACACTTTACTTTTGGTGAGTCGACCCCTAACCTTTATGAGCATTTCTATTTTAAGTATCACGAGCTCGAGCCGACTCGGAAAAAGCATGAGTCGACTCCAGCAAATCTGGGCGAGATTTTTACGGATGCCAACTCAGCTCCAACGGTAAGATTTTTGATTAACGGCTATTTTTCTTTGTGTCTAACGGCTATATTCTTGCATAATCTATAAATAGAGAAGCCGTTTTCAAATCCAAAAGAGACGAAAAGAGAGATTTTTATTTCAAAGAAAAAGAAGAGAAAAATCGGAAAAACAGAGCTTCAGTTGAAAAAATCCATGATTCAAAATAGAGTGAAAGAAAGAGTGTGAATTCAAAGGAAGCTCCTTCTGTGTTCAAGCTCAACTATTCAAGGAAGCTTCAGAAGAAATCCAAGTGCTATTCAAGAGCATAAGTGATTTCCACTGCTCAAAGAAAAGAGGAAAAGCCCAAATCAACTCCAACTCACATTCCGTGAAGAATCCGTGCTGAGGCCGATTCTACACTTCAAAGGAGTTGAAGAAAAGAAGAAAAGCTCAAAGCCAACCAACTGCAAATCAGGCTTATCTAAACTCTATTCTTACATTTGTTTATCTGCTCATTAAGGAGCCTTGTAACTAAACAAACATATTTCTATTCTTTGTGTCTAGTTCAATCTGGGGGATTGAACTAGAGGAGGTAGTCTTACCTCAGTTCAAGCTTGGTTAAGCTTGGGGCTAAGGGTTTTTGTGCTGGTGAGCCCTTGAAAACCAGCTGGGTTCGTTGTGCGCCCGGGAAAACAACAAGTTCGAGTTGTGAGCTTGAAAAACAACTCTGCTGTAATCTAGGGTGATTATAGTGTGGACCCAAGTGAATCTTGGGAGTGGACGTAGGTGTTGGATACACGAACCACTATAAAATCCTTAGTGTTTGCCGTGATCTATTGTCTCTATCTCTATCTCTGTTTTATTCACTGCAATTTATCTTTGCTTTGCATTTGTCTTCATTCATCTCAAGCTAAATAATTTAAAAGGCTAATTTTTTAAAGAACCCAATTCACCCCCCCCCCCTCTTGGGTTGTCATCTGGGCCAACAATTGGTATCAGAGCTAGTGCTCATTAGATTTTGATCACACGATCAAGAGCTAAAGTTCCAAATGGCAACACAAGTTGGTTCATTTGCTGAAGGTCATTCTACGAATAGACCTCCACTATTTAATGGCTCAAATTATTCTTATTGGAAAGCTAGAATGAGGATATTCATTCAAGCTTCTGATTATGAGCTATGGGGTGTTATAATTAATGGACCTAGTACACCCACACATGTTATAGATGGCACTATTGTTCCTAAGCCCGAAAGGGACTGGAATGATAATGATAGGAAGATGGCACAGCTTAATGCTAAGGCCATGAATGTTTTATATTGCTCTTAGATGCTAATGAATTCAATAGAATCTCCACATGTAATTCCATAAAGGAGATTTGGGATAGATTAGAGGTTACCCATGAGGGTACTAACCAAGTAAAAGAATCTAAAATTAATATTCTTGTTCACAAATATGAATTATTTAGCATGGAACAATCTGAAACCATTGCATGCATGTACACTAGATTTATGGACATTGTAAATGGTTTGAAAAGTCTTGGTAAGACATATACTAACTCTGAACTTGTTCGGAAAATTCTTAGGTCATTACCAAGATCATGGGAAGCAAAAATGACTGCAATCCAAGAAGCTAAGGACCTCAATACTTTACCCTTAGAGGAGCTTCTAGGATCCCTTATGACCCATGAGCTGACTATGAGGCAGCATGTTGAGGAGGACTCAAAGAAAAAGAAAGTTATTGCCCTCAAAGCTGCAAAAGAAGAAGAGAGCAGCAGTGATGATGATGATGATGATAATGATGAAGAGACTGCTCTCTTGGCAAAGAAATTTAAGAGATTTATGAGGAGAAAGAAACCCTTCCACAAGAAAAAATTTGAAGCTAAGTGGGAAGGAGAAAAGGATAAGAACAAGGACAAGGACAAAGAAAAAGAGAAAGACCCCTTGACTTGCTATGAGTGTAATAAACCGGGGCACTTTAGGAATGAATGTCCAAGATTGAAGAAAGCCTACAAAAAGAAAAAGAAGGCTTATATGGCGACATGGAGTGACAGCGAGGAATCTTCTTCCGAAGAAGAAGAGCAAAAGGAAGTCGTAAACGTATGCTTTATGGTGGACGACAATGACGAGGTATGTTCCGACAACCCTTGCGATGAATTTGCTTTCGATGAACTTTTTGATGCCTTTAATGAACTTGTTGGGGATTTTAAAATTTTGAAAAAGAAATACAAGCTTTTGAAAAATGAAAACTTAGCCTTCATTCATGAAAAAGAAAATCTTAACAATAAAATTAAGAAACTTAAATCTGAAAATGAAATTTTAATGAATGAAAAGGAATCAATCTCAAATGAAAAAGATAAACTAAAGAATGAGGTTGAAAAACATAAAAACATAGTTGATAAGTTTACATTAAGTTCAATTAAATTAGACATGTTGTTAAATAGTCAAAAAGCTATTTTTGACAAAGCCGGATTAGGATATAACACTTTAAGGAAACAAAAATCACTTAAAAATATTTTTGTAAGTGCTGACCAAAGTAATTTCACATGCTTTAAATGTAATCAAAAAGGGCATAAATCATATGAATGTAAAAATCTGAAACCTAATAAAAACTTAAATGTTAAAGGGAAGAAAATATGGGTTCCGAAAGAAACAATATTTGTTGGTACTAACCATGAAGGACCCAAGAAAGCTTGGGTACCTAAACATAAAGTCTGATTTCATTGCAGGAATGTCTTGTGGCCAAGAGATCAAAGAGAAAGTGGTATCTTGATAGTGGCTGCTCAGGACATATGACGGGTGACAAAGAAGAATTCATCACCCTAGAAGAAAAGAAAGGAGGAGTTGTTACATTTGACGACAATGGCAAAGACCAAATCTTGGGGTTTGGTAACATTCAAATAACTCCCTCCATGTTTATTGAGAATGTACTTTATGTTGATGGTTTAAAACACAACTTAATTAGTATAAGTCAATTATGTGATAAAGGTTTTAAAGTATCTTTTGAATCTTCTTTATGCACTGTAACTAATCCCATTGATAATAGCATTGTTTTTATTGGAAATAGAAATGGCAATGTATATATGATTGACTTAGACAATTTGTCTACCAATAACCATTGCTTAGTTGCTAATAATGCTAATATGAATGAGACTGGTTGGTTGTGGCATCGAAGATTAGGTCACGCAAGCACACACCTAATTTCAAAACTAATTAGAATGGATTTAGTAAAAGGTTTACCTAAATTAGATTTTGAAAATAACAAAATATGTGATGCATGTCAGTTTGAAAAACAAACAAGAAGTTCTTTCAAATCTAAAAACATTGTTTCAACTTCTAGGCCATTAGAGCTACTTCACATGGACCTTTTTGGACCAACTAGAACCACAAGTCTAGGAGGAAAGAAATATGGTCTAGTGATAGTAGATGATTACTCTAGATTCACTTGGGTAATGTTTTTAGCTCACAAAGATGAGACTTTCTCGATATTCATGAAATTCTTCAAGAAAGTAACAAATGAGAAAAACACTACCATAGTGTCTCTAAGAAGTGATCATGGAACTGAATTTAAAAATCACTTATTTGAAAGTTTTTGCAATGAAAATGGCATTAATCATAACTTTTCAGCATCTAGGACCCCACAACAAAATGGAGTAGTTGAAAGGAAAAATAGGACTCTAGAAGACATGGCCCGTACCATGCTATGTGAAAGTAAACTCCCAAAATACTTTTGGGCGGAAGCTATTAACACATCATGTTACATCCTAAATAGAACCTTAATAAGACCTATTTTAAAGAAAACACCTTATGAATTATGGCATGATAGAAAACCCAATATAAATATTTTCATGCATTTGGTTGTAAATGTTTTGTTCACAATAATGGTAAAAATAATTTAGGCAAATTTGATGCTAAATCTGATGAAGGAATATTCTTAGGATACTCTACAACTAGTAAAGCATATAGAGTATTTAACAAGAAAACTTTAGTTGTTGAAGAATCAATTCATGTAGTTTTTGATGAATCTTTAGCTACTCGTTCTGAAAAATTTGATGATGAAGAAGATACAAACATAATTGAGAAAGATCTTGAAAAATTAAATATTGATGTATCTTTAGATCAAGAGCAAGAAGCTAAAGATAATGATTCACCTAAGGATGATGATACTAACGCTAATCATAATGATGTAGATCTACCTAGGGATTGGAGATATGCTTATAGTCATCCTAAGGAATTGATTATAGGTGATCCATCTCAAGGAATAAGAACTAGATCATCCATGAGAAACATTAGTAATCATCTTGCATTTGTTTCACAAATTGAACCTAAAACTATTGAAGAAGCTGAAAAAGATAATAATTGGATGTTAGCAATGCAAGAAGAATTAAATCAATTTACAAGAAATAATGTATGGACTTTAGTTGAAAGACCTAAAAAATCATTCGGTTATAGGATCAAAATGGATTTTTAGAAATAAACTAGATGAAAATGGTATAGTAATTAGAAACAAAGCTAGATTAGTTGCAAAAGGATATAATCAAGAAGAAGGTATTGATTTTGATGAAACCTTTGCACCAGTAGCTAGATTAGAAGCCATTAGGCTATTACTTGCATTTGCATGTCATATGAATTTTAACTTATTTCAAATGGATGTAAAAAGTGCATTTCTAAATGGATTTATAAATGAAGAAGTTTATGTAGAACAACCACCAGGTTTTGAAGATTACGAATTTTCAAATCACGTCTTTAAATTGCACAAAGCACTATATGGTTTGAAACAAGCACCTAGAGCTTGGTATGATAGATTAAGTAAATTCTTAATTGAAAATGATTTTATAAGAGGAAATGTTGATAAAACCTTGTTTTTGAAAAGAAAAGGTAAAGATTTATTAGTAGTTCAAATATATGTTGATGACATCATTTTCGGTGCTACTAACAATACTCTATGTCAAGAGTTTGCTAAGTTGATGCAGGAAGAATTTGAAATGAGCATGATGGAAGAACTCAACTTCTTCCTTGGACTCCAAATCAAACAAAGCAAAGAGGGAATCTTCATCAACCAGACAAAATACACAAGAGAAATCCTAAAGAAGTTTGGTATGGAATCAATTAAACCCCTCGGAACACCAATGAGTCCTTTATGCAAGCTGGACAAAGATGAAGAAGGTAAGAAGGTTGACCAAAAATATTATCGAGGTATAATCGGATCCCTACTTTACTTAACTGCAAGTTGACCAGACATAATGTTTGTTGTTTGCTTATGTGCTAGATTTCAGTCAGAACCTAAAGAATCACATTTAATTGCTGTTAAAAGAATACTAAGATATGTAAGTGGAACAAAAAATGTAGGTTTATGGTATTCTAGAGACTCCACATTAAATCTGATTGCATACACTGATTCTGATTATGCTGGATGTAAGTTAGATAGAAAAAGCACAAGTGATGCATGCCAATTCTTAGGAAGTAACTTAATCTCATGGTTTAGCAAAAAGCAAAATTCAGTTGCATTATCAACTACTGAAGCTGAATATGTAGCAGCTGGAAGTTTTTGTGCTCAAATCCTATGGATTAAGCGACAACTTGAAGACTATGGTATCACACTTGATAAGACACCTATAAATGTGATAACACAAGTGCAATTAATCTAACAAAGAATCCAATTCAACATTCAAGAACCAAACACATAGAAATTAGATATCATTTTATAAGAGAACATGTAGCAAATAATGAAATATGTCTTGATTATGTTAACACTGAAGAACAATTTGTTGAGAAATTATTGAAACATAATTGCCCCAACTTTATTGATTTTGATGATTTCCAAAAGCCATGAGTATCTTAAAGAATACAATACGTATATTTATCAAAAACCTTGAGCTTATTCAAATTGAAAGGAATGAACTATCAATGGTTATATTAAATGAGTTTTGAACCGTTAGAAAAAGAAGTTTCATGTTGTATGCTCAAAAGGATTTCAAAAAGGAATTTTTAATACATTATAATTCAATCGATGAATTCTTGAAACATGTCTTGAATCCATGATAAACGTCATATTTAATGTATTCAAGTCAAATTTATATTTTAAATTTAATTGGGACAAGTTTTAAAGTCAATCAGAACATTTTTCTAATTTTTGTATCGGTCCCGAGCCGACTCAAGGGTTTCCGAGTCGACTCCCCAATTTGCCTGAGTTTCTCGAGTCGACCCTTGGCTTTTCAAGAGTCGACCCCTGAATTCTTGCGAGCCGACTCCTGTTTGTGCGAGTCGACTCCGCTCAAACAACAGAACCCATGTTTTTTGAGCACTTCTCGAGTCGACTCCCCATTTTCCTCGAGTCGACTCCCGACTTTCGCGAGCCGACACTTCTGTTTTCGCGAGTCGACCCCTCAATAGTTAAAATGTTTCTATTTTTGGTAATCGACCTCGAGCCGACTCCCTCAGAGCTCGAGTCGACTCCGCGAATTCTGGGCGCGATTTTTAACGATGACACATCAGCCCCAACGGTAAGATTTTTGAATAACGGCTATTTTTCCCTGTCTCTAACGGATATATTTTTGCAGATTCTATAAATAGAGGAGTTCTTTTCAAATCAAAACAATCCAGAGAAAATTAAAAAGAGAGAAAAGAATATCATTTGAAAAGAGGGAAAAATAGAGCATAGTGGAAAAATCATTTTAGCTCAAAGAAGAGTGTTTCAAAAGGAGTGAAATACAAGTGAAAGATTCGTCTACTCCTTCTCATCATTCCACAAAAGTCAGAAGAAAATCCAAGTGCGTTTCAAAGATCAAATCGGCGGATTTTCAAAAGAGGAAAAGTTTCATCTCAACTCCAAAGTCTTCAACCGTCAAGAATCTAGCTGAGGCGTGATTCAACACTTCTAGAGGAGTTGAAGAGAAGAAGGAAGAAAGCCCAAGCATCCACCATCAGCAAATACAATCAGGCTTTTCTAACCTTTTAATATTTTGTACTTCATTTGTATATTTGCTCAAGGGGAGCACATTATTGTTCAAACTCTATCATTATTATTTGTTTGCTGATTCAATCAGTGGATTGAATTAGTGGAGGTTGGTATACCTCGTTACAAGCTGGAGTGCTTGTGTTGGGTTAGTTGTAAGCCCAAAGAAAAACAACGTGTAGGGTTTTGTGCTGGTAAGCCCGAGTTAAAACCAGCTGGGTTCGTTGTGCACCCGGTAAAACAACAAGTTTGAGTTGTGAGCTTGGAAAACAACTCGGCTGTAATCTAGAGAGATTATAGTGTGGACCCAAGTGAATCTTGGGAGTGGACGTAGGTGCTGGTTGCGCCGAACCACTATAAAATTGCCTTGTGTTTGCCGTGCCTAATTTTCTCTATCTCTATCTCTCTTTATTTGCTTGTGTATTAATTTTAGTTAGCCTCTCACTTGCACATCTTGCTAACTAATCAATTAAAGTTAAAAAGTCTTAAATTTTTAAGAACCCAATTCACCCCCCCCTCTTGGGTTGCCATCTGGGCCAACACAATTAGCTGACATATTTACAAAACCTTTAAGTGAAGAAAGATTCTGTTATCTTAGAGGAGAGTTAGGGATTTGTGATCCATTAGAATGAATTTGAAACCCCTAAGGAGATTTTATCTAAGATTCTTTCAAATCCTTGATCTTTAAGGAAATCTTATCTAGAATTCATATCTAATTGATCCATTCATATTCAATCATTATTTTATCAATTTTTATGATCAATTTCCGAACACATTTCAGAAATTTCATGTTTTTGCTCTGAAATGGTCTCGGAGCCGACTCGGTGAGTATCGGAGTCGACTCCTGGTTTCGGCTGAAACTCTTGGGTCGACCCCTTCTCGGCGCGAGTCGACTCCAAGTCGGGATGGTTTTCTGTGACTGTCCGGAGTCGACCCCTGGCTTTGCGCAAGCTGACTCGAAGTGGTCCCAAGTTGATTTATCTAGGGCAGAGTCGACTCGCCGTTCATTTCATTCGTCCTAATCCTTCAAAATACTATCTCCAAAACACTTCCAAACCTTCCAAACTTCCTAGAATCTCTGATTAACACTTCCAATCGACCAATGGCCCCCAAAACTCGAGGTTCCAACCTTTGTGCGGCCGGCGTCAAGAGGAAGCGAGCCGTTAGAAAGACCGTAAGGCATCCGGTGCGTGAGCCATCACCCAGCTCTGTTTCTACATCTTCTTCTTCTACTCCGAATGCTTCTCCAGCTGCTGCTCCTACTCAGGTAGATAGATTAGCAGATAGAATCATTACAACGGGTAGAAAAGTGGATTTTGAACTTTTTGAGGCAGAGGGTTTTCTAGTTGGGAGACAATTAATAGAAATGGGTTGGGAGAAGATATGTTCCCTGGATTGCCCCACTTATCCCTCTCTTGTAAAGGAGTTCTATAAGAATTTGTCTAGAGGTGATAATGGCCTTATTAGCAATGTGACAGGTTATAGGATCTCAGTGACTGTAGAGCTTCTGTCAAGACTATTGGAGCTACCCATGTCAGGATCTTCCACTTTTTCTTCTGAAGACCGCAGCCCCGCTTTGTCTAGATTATTAAACCGGGTGTTGTCGGCTTTGAAGAGGTGTTTGCCAACCAACTTTCATTAGAACTGAGGTTACTTCATAACATTTGCAGTAGGATACTCTTTCCCAAGATAGGAAGATTTGATTATGTATCGGAAAGGGACATCTTTGTGATGGATGCTATTGTTACGGGCAAACCTATCAACCTTCCCAGTATGATTCTCTGGTATATTGCTGACTGTGGAGGAAAAAGGAAATCAAGCTTGCCCTATGGTATGATCCTCACCAAGATTTTTCTAAGCCAAGGAGTTGTTATTTCTGATAATGAGCCAATGAGGAATCTGAGACATACAGACTTTTATAGCTTGGCCACCATTCATCGGATGGGTTTTATCAAGAAAAATGGAAAATGGGAGAGGAAAGGATTGATAGAAGAAAGAGCTACGGATGTTGAGGCAGCAGGACCTTCAGTTAGACACTCTTCACCTGCACCTCCGAGCCCTTCTACTTCTGCCCCTGCTCCTGCCCCCGCTCCATCATTTGATCAAGCTTCATCCTCTTTTGCTGGCTTCTCAGATCTACAATTAATGCAACTCAAAGGATTACTTGATGATCAATCAAAAAAACTTAAATCAGAGTTTGAGAATAAGTTCATGAATCTAAAGGAGACTCTATACTCACTTGATGATCGGATCACTAAAATGGAGTCTACTCTCAGCTCATCTTCAGAATCTTTAAGTGAAGATCTCAAGAATATATTTGAAGAACTTAAAGATGTATGCGGAGATGGAGAAACTTATGCAAAGTGCAATGCGGAGCTACAAGATAAAATTTTGACTGCTTGCACCTTTGTGGATGAGAGGCTAAAAGACTATGTAAAGATCCAATCTGATGGTATAAAGAATATAATAGATCATTTGACTAGGATTGTTAGAACTCATTTTTAATGTATTAGATTCTCAATCCTTACAATGTATGGAAGTTATTGTTATGTTTTACATTTTGGTATCTATGTATTAAACACTTTGATGTATTAGACATTTTGATGTAATAAATTGTCTATTTTGATTACTCAATGTATTTCCTTCTTTCAATGAATGAATGATTTGGTTAAATCTTATCTTGATTGAATATTTTTGTTTCTCTACCTTTTTGTTGATAACAAAAAAGGGGGAGAGTTTTATAGTTTTATGATTGTAAATGCATATGAGAAAATCAAATTAATCAATAAGATAAACAATGGGATATTTATTTAAGTTTCATAGGGGGAGCTACCTCATTCAGGGGGAGCCTAAGCCTAACTATGAAAACAAAATAAATTCACTAATTAATCATGCATAAACTCAATGTTTTTGTCATCATCAAAAAGGGGGAGATTGTTGGAAGATTATTGAAAAATTATATGCCCCAATCCTTTTGATTTTGATGATTATCAAAAGCCATTGAGTTCATTAAAAGATGTAATGAGTTTATTTAAATGAGCAATAAATTTTTTTTGAACAATCAATGAGAATGTTAAAGTTTGACTTTAATCATTTTTGAAAGTAACTTTAAGCTCAATGTTTAAGCTTTCAAAAAGAAATTTTATAATTCATATTAAAATCAATGAGTTTTTGGAATACTTCTTGAATTAATTCTTAATGTCAATTTTATTGAATTCAAGTCAAAAATATGAATTAAAATGAATCTGGAACGATTTTAAAGTCAATCAGAAAAGTTTCTGATTTTTGATACGTTCCGGAGCCGACTCTTGAGTTTCAGAGTCGACTCCACTCAGAGTACAGAAATGTGTATTTGTCTCGAGTCAACCCACGTAATTTCTCGAGTCGACCCCCAATTCTGTCGAGCCGACTCCATGACTGTTCGAGTCGACTCCGCTCAGACACCAGAGGTGTGTTTTTCTGAGCACTTCGCGAGTCGACCCCCAACTTTTCATGAGTCGACTCCCGACTGTCAGGAGTTGACACTTTACTTTTGGTGAGTCGACCCCTAACCTTTATGAGCATTTCTATTTTAAGTATCACGAGCTCGAGCCGACTCAGGAAAAGCATGAGTCGACTCCAGCAAATCTGGGCGAGATTTTTACGGATGCCAACTCAGCTCCAACGGTAAGATTTTTGATTAACGGCTATTTTTCTTTGTATCTAACGGTTATATTCTTGCAGAATCTATAAATAGAGAAGCCGTTTTCAAATCCAAAAGAGACGAAAAGAGAGATTTTTATTTCAAAGAAAAAGAAGAGAAAAATTAGAAAAATAGAGCTTCAGTTGAAAAAATCCGTGATTCAAAATAGAGTAAAAGAAAGAGTGTGAATTCAAAGGAAGCTCCTTCTGTGTTCAAGCTCAACTATTCAAGGAAGCTTCAGAAGAAATCCAAGTGCTATTCAAGAGCATATCAAGTGATTTCCATCGCTCAAAGAAAAGAGGAAAAGCCCAAATCAACTCCAACTCACATTCCGTGAAGAATCCGTGCTGAGGCCGATTCTACACTTCAAAGGAGTTGAAGAAAAGAAGAAAAGCTCAAAGCCAACCAACTGCAAATCAGGCTTATCTAAACTCTATTCTTACATTTGTTTATCTGCTCATTAAGGAGCCTTGTAACTAAACAAACATATTTCTATTCTTTGTGTCTAGTTCAATCTGGGGGATTGAACTAGAGGAGGTAGTCTTACCTCAGTTCAAGCTTGGTTAAGCTTGGGGCTAAGGGTTTTTGTGCTGGTGAGCCCTTGAAAACCAACTGGGTTCGTTGTGCACCCAGGAAAACAACAAGTTCAAGTTGTGAGCTTGGAAAATAACTCTGCTGTAATCTAGGATGATTATAGTGTGGACCCAAGTGAATCTTGGGAGTGGACGTAGGTGTTGGATACACCAAACCACTATAAAATCCTTAGTGTTTACCGTGATCTATTGTCTCTATCTCTATCTCTGTTTTATTCACTGCAATTTATCTTTGCTTTGCATTTGTCTTCATTCATCTCAAGCTAAATAATTTAAAAGGCTAATTTTTTAAAGAACCCAATTCACCCCCCCCCCCTCTTGGGTTGTCATCTGGGCCAACACCTATGTCAAGATACAATGGAGTAATCATTCTGAGAGGGAGGCTACTTGGGAACTGGAGGAAGAGATGAAAACAAAGTATCCACAATTATTTGAAGGTAATTTATCTATCTTAGACTGTTGACTTTTGAAATTTATAGTGTACCAATTTTGAGGCCAAAATTTTTATAAGGAGGGGAGGATGTAGTAACCCGGTTCAGATGAACCAAGTTTGGTTCAAATGAATCAAGTTTGGTTCAAATGAACCAAGTTTGGTTCAAATGAACCAGGTCCTAGTCTGTTGGTTTTCCCTGGCTGACGCTTCGCTCCAGGTGAAGCGTTTAGTCTTCTGGAAACTCCCGTACCGAGGCATCGCACAGGGATTTAAATGTGAAGGAGGAGGACTCCTTCCTTCATCCTGGCACGCATCATTCTCAGGTATGTCCCCCTGCCTGAGAGAGAGAGAGAGAGAGAGAGCCTAGGAGAGAGAGAGAGAGAGCCAGAGAGAGAGAGAACCAGAGAAAGAGAGAGAGAGCCCGGGAGAGAGAAATTGAGAGAAAGAGGGAGAGAGAATGAAATCGGAGAGAGTGGATGGAGGGAGGCGGCTGGTCGCGAAGGCGGCCAGCTCCGGTCCGACCAACAGTGGCCGGACTGCCCTCAATTCGCTGGTCAAGCCGACCGGCACAGTATCGCCTATGTGGAGAGAAAAAGAGAGAAAGAGAGGGAGAGAGAGAAAATTAAGGAGAGAGAGAGAGGGAAGGCCGGCGGCCGCCTCTGGTCCGGCCAACGGCGGCCGGCTCTGGTCTGGCCAACGGCGGCCGGACCGGCCCCAATTTGGCCGGAATCGATGCCGGCGCGGTGAATTTCATGCGGAAGCAGGAAGAGAGAAAGAGAGAGAGGGAGAGAAATTAAGAGAAATAGAGAGGGGAAGGAGGCCGGCCGCGGCGGCGGCCAGCTTTGGCCCGGCCTTCGGTGGCCGGGCCAGACGGAATCAGGCCGGCGACGGCCCTGGCAGTCGGCCGGATGGTGTCCCCTGTTTCAGGAGAAACAGGGGAGCGGGGGGATGGAGGTTGGCCATGGGCCGGCTGGGCCGGCCTGGTCTGGGCCTTCTGGGCCGTGCAGCGAGCAACTTTGGGGCTGATTTTTGGGCCCCGTAATGGAGCGAGATTAGCAAAAAAATTATATGGCTAGAATATGGGTTAATTCTAGTTTCTTGGGATATTTTTACTTCCTTAATTGGGTGTGTATAGTGGGAGATATTCGAGCCCAAAGTTGGGCCCATGAACTAGTCTGGGTAGGGTCTTAAGGGTCATTTTATTAATTAGATTTCAGTGAATTAATTATGTACATTGATCCTGTAGGTGCCCAGACATCTGATTAGTTGATGCATCATTTAGATTTTGCGTAGAAGGTAAGTAAGACTATTATGCAAATTTAATAATTATTTAATTAATAAATTGAGTATATACAGTTTGCATGCATTTTTATCTGAATTGTCTATGTAGCATGGAACTGTGGATTACAAATGAATAATTATATGATGATAGTGATTGGTAATATTGTAAGAAATGATTTAGTAATGTATATGCCAGAAATGTGATTGCCTGTACGATATGTTCATATTGAGGTGACTATATGCATTTCTTAGTACTATGCAAACCACTGTGAGGTAATGTGAGGTACAGATGCATGATGTAATTGTGATGAAAATGTTAAATAGATTTATATGTGTCGCCGCGGTTCTCCTTTACTATGGCCCCACACATTGTAGCTATGTTCTGTTATGATTTGGCCACACACACTGGAGATGTATTCTGTTATGATATGGCCCCACACATTGTAGACGTGTTCTGTTATGATATGGCCACACACACCGTAGAGTGTGTTCTGTTATGGTATGGCCCCACATGTCTTACAATATGTTCTGTTTAATTTTTATATGGCCACATACATCGTAGAGTGTGTTCTGTTATGGTATGGCCTCA
The DNA here is from genome assembly GCA_900491605.1 of Calamus simplicifolius. NCBI lineage: Eukaryota > Viridiplantae > Streptophyta > Magnoliopsida > Arecales > Arecaceae > Calamus > Calamus simplicifolius. Next base: position 1,562,728 of record UESW01003865.1, on the reverse strand, counting down.
CACATCGTACAATGTGTTCTGTTGATTTTATATGGCCACACATCTGAAGGATGTGCTCTGATTGAGGTATTGCAGGGCCGTGAGACACATAGGAAATCTATAACTACATAAACAGTGAGTTTGCTAGAATGCATATCCTGATGCTTATCGAATGTTCAATTTATGTTAAGTTAACAAGATGCATATGTTGATGGCATGTTAAATATAATTCAAGTATGATATGACTGTATAATAGGCTTACTTATTGAGTGTAAACTCATTAAACCTTCACAATGTTTTTCATAGCCTCAGGGTTGATGATGGATATTCGGAGTTGATGGAGCTTCTAATAAATAAAATAAGAACCATTGCATTGGTGTAATCCCATTATGTTTGTGTGTAGGGCTTGTTGTAGCCCAACTTTATTAGCATGACTTGGTTGTAGGGTTTGATACCCAAAATTTATAACTATCATTTGTATTATGGTTGGTTTTCATAATTATTGCACATTTGAATCGTATATCAAGATTTTTAAGACGCCTTGCATGCCCGGTACGCGGCGGGTTGTCACCCTAGCCCAATATTTGGGTCTGGGGCGTGACAGTACCATTTGATGATCAAGGAAACGGATAGGTGGAATTAAAAATTAATGTGTTTGGCATACTCAAGGCCAAATTTGAGTTGTTAAGTGCTTATGACTATTTTGCATGCATGATTAAAAGAAGACATGTGAATTAACATGATTGATGGAAAAGTGGGTTGGATTGGACCATGGCGATGCCACTATCTCAATATTATCTTCCTTAGCAATGGAGAGAAAAGGATGGAAAGAGACACTGAAGAATAGTCAGGACATGTACATGCACTCTGTTGCCATTCTAATTAATGACTTCACATCTACTCTTCCTTAGCAACGGAGAGAAAAGGATGGAAAGAGACATTGAAGAATAGTCAGGACATGTACATGAACTCAGTTGCCATTCAAATGACTTCACATCTACTGGAAGTACGCAAATAATAAATTAAAAGGCAGAATTTGGGGATTAATGCCTCTATAATAAATAAAAGAAATGCACACAAGTTTCAGACAATATGTAAGGCAACTCATATGGTAAAGTCAAAACCTAGACTAGTCTGGGGCTACATGATGCAGGAAGATGGAGGGATTTGAAAATGAGCGTTTGTTTCCATTTTTTTTTGCAATTGGATGGACAAAAATTGAGCTAAGGAATTGATACATAAGAATTAAAACTTTAGGTGTGCTATAGTTGTTAAGATGCATAGAGAAGGAACAGATTCAGTTTGGTGATGATCTGGTGTTTTGCATGTAAACCTGAATTTTAATTGAAGGTAGACTGAAAAATGATCTAATTGGGTGCTCTCAGCTTTAGCAGATCTTATTAGCTACTGGCTTCATGGGTAAAGGATTTAGGTGGATTTTTGAGAGGAACTACGTGAAGGAATTCAGAAAAGGAGAGAAAGAAATCTAAATAAAGTATACTGACCAGCATATAGATGACAAAGATAGGATAAAATGACTGAATCTTGAATCCAAATGAGGGACCAAGTAGTCTTCACCCAAGGTTGGAGGAGCCATTGGCTTCAAAACATGGTCCTTTTTTGAGGTAATAGTGAAGGAAGAGAGTTTTCCGCACCAAAATTTTATTTAAAATCAAAGATTTGATTCAAAACATGGTCAGCAATATGCCAAAGGGAAGAACGCTCTGATATTTTTTCATAAAATACTGAAGTAAAGGTTTGCACCACCATATCTGTGCAAAGAAATTTCAAAAACACCACTGACCAAAACCTTAATCATAGTTCTGTTTCACTTATGACTGTGATCCTCTAACAGTAAGCTATTCAAATACCTCGACTCCCACACTGTCTCCTCTCTCTATTGATTAAGGTAATACCTTTCCTTCCTCGCAAATCTCAACCCTTGCAAATCCAAACTCTTAACCATGCTTCCGTTCTCTGGATAAATGTGCACCGAAACTTCTAACTGGAAACGAACAGCCATGGACAAGGCAAATTACAACAGTTTGGAGAGAAGTTTGCATAAATTTTGTAACGACCCGGGCCTGCAGTACGGACCCATTTCATTACAAGAAAGCAAGACGGACAAGATCCACACCAACTTAGACCACCATAGTCCAAAAAGTACTTTGTCCTTCTTGCTTTACTATTATAAACTATTCAACCTTTCCTCATCTTCCCGATGTGGGACAATTGGGGGGCATCACAATCTATCCCCTTAAAGAGGCGGCGTCCTCATCGCCAAAGGCATCCACCAAGTAGGCAGAATTCTAAAGGTAGCCCTCATAGGTTCAAGAGGTGGCTCACATCCCATGGATATAGCACTTTACCCTGTATGGCACTCAGCTCCTGCACTTTCGACTGGTGCGTGGCTCCGATACCATATTGTAACAACCCGGGCTCGTAGTACAGACCCATTTCGTTACAAGAAAGCAAGATGGATAAGGTCTACACCAACTTGGACCATCATAGTCCAAAAAGGATCCTATTGGTACCTTGTTCGTCTTGCTTTCTTGTAACGAAATGGGTCCGTACTGTAGGCCCAGGTTGTTACAAATTTAGACCCTTTTTGATGGGCATTTGCTTCATATCAGGCAATGGAAATGAAATCATGCCATGGAAAGATGCCTTGATGGGAGATTATACCTCTCTTCAATCCACTCGCAGCTATTTCACCCAGTTATTAGACTACTAGCATCAAGAACCAAATCCATGGCCGGTCAGTGTCCAAGTTCCTCTCTCAAATGAAGCAGTCGAAGAGTTGAAAAGCTTAGCCGAACTCACCCCTATCTATAAGGATATGTCGCAGTGGAAATGGTCAGATAACAAAGTGTATTCATCGAAATCCTTCTATAGATTCCTTGACCATCGTGAAGTCATCTACCCCATTGCACCAGCTCTTTGGAAATCATTGGTATCTGATATGGCTGGTAAAAGCCATGTATAAGTTAACGGCCAAAATTACTAACAGTGGGAGTCGTTTGAATATAAGCAACTTGGCTCCTAGGCGGCCCTAGTTCATAAGCGACCCCAAGGCGGCCCCAACTCATAGGCGGCCTCGGCTCCTAGGCAGCCCCAGTTTATAAGCGGCCCCAAGGCGGCTCCAACTCATAGGTGGCCCTGGCTTCTAGGCAGTCCCAATTCACCAACTCATAGACGGCCTCGGCTTCTAGGCGGCCCTAGTTCATAAGCGGCACCAAGGCAGCCTTGGCTCCTAAGTGGGCCCGGGCCTTATCTTATTTTATTTCCAAGGTTAACTTCAGCTTCCCAAGCAAGCCTTCACTTCTGACAAGGCCAGGCCCATTAGTCATCTCTGATTCATATATGTCTAATAAGACAAACTCCATCAGTTCTAGCACAAGCCCAAAAAGTCATCATCCATCATGAAGCTTTAATGACTCTGATTCGATAAGCCCAAAAAGTCATCATCCATCATGCAGCTTTAATGACTCTGGCCAGATGAACTCCCAAAAGGTGATCATCTGCTATGAAGTACTAATCATCTAGTTCAGATGGGATAAATTTCACTAATTCTGACATTCTATTCAAGAAGTCACAGTCCATCATAAGATTCAAAGCTTTCGAAGCAAGTTACATAGATCCCAAGCATCAATAAAACGGATAAGAGGGACCCCTAACCAAGGTATGAAAACTAAAAACTCAAAAAAGGATCGATCTTCATCTCTAACTCTCTCTCTCTCTCTTAAGCTTCTTCAAGCTCACGGCTATTATTCTGATCACTAATTTGAGCGTCGAAGGGTTCCCACCAAAATATGCGGTCCCTAGGATTTCTTACAGATTTTGCGCCGAGGTGAAGCTTCTTCAGCAAACTTACGGCACGTCCACTGACGCTCAAGGACGTTAGCTCGAGATGATCAGGCATCATCAAATTGGGGCGCCAGGAAGGAGGGTGTAGAAGGATAGCTTTGTAACTATGAACGACAAGCTCACCCTCTCTTGAACAATAATGGTGGTGACACATATTCAGAAGGCTTCTGCCAGTTATACTGGGGGGCATTCCTATCATACTGAGCAACCCGAGGCTAATCCCCCTATTCTTTCCTCGCGATCGATTTTGTCTACTCCATATGAACAACTGGCCACCCTTACCCAGCAAGTCCAAGCTCTTGTTGGGGCAGTCCGTGATTTGCAAGGGAAACAACCGATGGTTGTTCGACAGCTATCCTGGCATCCCATACCGCTTGCAATAGCTATCCCGATCAGTCAATAATCCACCTACAAAAAATCCTCTTCCGAGGAGCATCATCACCGTCATGCTCCATCTAGGCATCACCACCAGGAAGCCTCCAAGAGGTCGCGATCTCCTATACGCCGCTCAAGTAGCCCCTCTTCCAAACATTGATGGGGGAAGAAGCCCAGGCGGGTATGCCACCATCAGCGCCATCACTCTCCCTTCTTGTCTTCTGAATCAACGAGCGAAGACCTCAATCGCCAGATGGAAAGGCGCTTGGAGGAGTAAGACTGGCAGTTGGAAGAGCTCAGCCAAAAGCTCAGTAACAAACCAGGGGTGGATTATGATACCCATCCATCCCACACTCACTGGATTATGGAGGAGCCTATCTCTCATAGGTTCCTTCTTCCCCAGCTGGATCCTTACGATGACACCACGGATCCATTTGACCATCTGGAGAGTTATAAAGCTCTCATGCATGTTCAGGGGATGACTGATGCCCTCCTATGTATTGCTTTTCCCGCTACCCTTCGGAAGGTTGCGTGTGCTTAGTATTCTCATCTACTCCCGCGCAGCATCGACTCCTTCTGACAATTAGAAAAAAACTTTCTTAGCACATTTCGATGCTTGTCAAAAGATCTCCCGGGTAGTAGATATTTTGTTCTCCATTCAATAGAAAGAAGGAGAACTTTTGAAGAATTTTGTGGTCCGGTTCAAGATGGCAGCCCTTGAGGTCTACCACCTCGACGATGCTGTGGCCACTTTGGCCCTGAAGCGAGGACTTCATCCCTCCCGCTTCATCTATTCTTTGGATAAAAGACATTTTAGCCCTTATGCTGAGCTTCTAAGTCATGCGCAGAAATATATTTGTGTCGATGAAGTTGATTTTACTCGAAGGGACAATGAAAGAGGGTCCAGCAAGAAATCGATCCGTGCAGAGCTAAGCAGACCTCCTCCCAAGAAGCCTGAGCCCTCGCGCTGGTCAGATAATCAGTGCCAGAACTTCGCCCCTAGAGAAGAGAACTTCATACCTCTCCTTGCCCCCAGGTTATATATCCTTATGAAGATCGAAAGCGAGCCTTATCTTCGGCATCCTCCCCTACTAAGGATGGATGTCACTCGCAACCAGAGTTGTTATTACCGCTTTCACAGAGACTATGGCCATGATACTGAAGATTGTTGTAATATGAAGCATGCCATTGAGGAGCTCATCTAGCAGGGCTACCTCGGGAAGTTTATCCAAAAGAGAGAACCTTTGGCCATCCTAACTCTAATGGGACCTCCACCTGCTCAAGCCAATGTCGATAATGTTTCAACCAAACAGACCGTGGGCATGCTTTCCTGGGAGGTGGTTGCACCTTTTAAAAGATTGAGGGGTGAGGAGGGAATAGAAAATGTAATCACCTTTTTTGAAGGGGAATTAGTGGGGGGGAGGCAATTTAAATGATGATAGCATTGTCATCTCTATGACAATTGCTAAGCATCCTGTAAAAAGAATTCTGATGGATAGTAGGAGTTCTGCGGACATCCTTACTTATGATGCCTTTATTCAGATGAATTTTTCTCCTAGCTCTCTCCAACCAGTGACAATGCCTCTCGTCAGTTTCACAGGAGATTCAGTGAAAGTCGAGGGTGAAATTACCCTGCCGGTTATGGCAAGATCACCACCGTACCAAAGCACTATTCTGATGAGATTATTAGTGGCCCGAGTGCCCTTAGCTTACAATGCCATACTCGGTTGGCCAGGCTTAAACCTTTTGAACGCGATGATATCCACTTGACGCCTGCTCGTAAGATTTCTTACCAGTGGAGGAGTCGGTGAGATGTGGGGGGAGCAAAATTTAGTGCAATTATGCTATCATATGGCCCCCAGCCCTCAGGAGGTGGTGATCCCATCGATTTTAGTGCTACTCAATCCCAGAGAATCTAAAAGAAAGCGAGAGCCAACCGAGCACTTGCTATCCTATCCGTTGAAAGACGACCCAATGAAGACTGTACAAATCGATGAGCTTCTTCTCCTGGAGATGAAGAATCAACTCCTTACTTTCTTGCAGGCAAACTCAGATGTCTTCATCTGGTTAGCTTCAAACATGCTCGGCATCCCTTCGGAAGTAATTACTCATAAGCTTAACATTAATCCGAAGTATCGACCTGTCTGCCAAAAGAAGAGAAGCTTTGCCTCTGAACGGCAGAGGGCCATCGATGAGGAGGTCAACAAGCTACTTACTGCTAGCCATATCCGGAAAGCACAATATCCAGATTGGTTAGCCAATGTCGTGATGGTGCGAAAGGCCAGCGGAGGTTGAAGAATCTGCATCGACTTTACCAATCTCAATAAAGCCTATCCTAAAGATAGGTTTCCACTGCCGTTGATTGATCAATAGGTAAACTCCACATTCGGCCATGAACTCCTTAGCTTTATGGATGCCTTTTTTGGATACAACCAAATAAAGATGGACTCAGCAGATAAAGAAAATACCTTCTTCATCACCGAGAAGGGCACCTACTGTTATAGGGTGATGCCCTTTGGGTTAAAGAACGCAGGGGCTACTTACCAGAGATTGATAAATAAGGTCTTTAAAGATCAGATTGGGTGCAACATGAAGGTGTATATAGATGATATGCTAACTAAGAGTACCTACATCGCTAATCATGTTCTTGACTTGGAAGAAACATTTAATAACCTTCGGCGCCATCAAATGAAGCTCAACCCCTGTAAGTGTGCATTTAGGGTCACTGCTAAGAAATTTCTGGGCTTTTTGGTGACCTAGCAAGAAATTGAGGCTAATCCGAAGAAGATACAAGCTATTCTTGATATGAGATAGCCAATTAATAAAAAGAAAGTGCAATGGCTCACTGAAAGAGTGGCCGCTCTAAGCCGGCTCTTGTCAAGATTAGCAAAAAGATGCTTGCCCTTCTTCAAAGCTCTACATAAGGCAAACAGCTTCGAGTGAACGAAGAAATGCCAGAAATCCTTTGAGGAGTTGAAGGAGTTTTTGTCCACACCGCCATTACTGTCAAAGCCAAAAGAAAAAAAAGCTCTTCCTTTATCTTACTGCTTCTCCAAAAGCGGTTAGCTCTGTTCTGGTATGCCTCAACCTCGATAGAGCGTAGAAGCCCATCTATTATACTAGCAAAATACTCCATGATGCAGAGGTCAGGTATTTCAGCATCAAAAAAATTATTTTTGCTCTAATCATCTTCGCTCAGCATCTCAGGCCATACTTCTAAGCCCATCCAATCGTGGTACTCACAGACCAGCCTCTTAGAGCTGTTCTGGCTCACCATGATACTTCTGGTCGTCTAGCTAAATGGACAATCAAATTGAAAGAATTTGATCTTTTATTTCAATTCCAATCTACCCTGAAGTCCCAGGCGGACTTTCTAGTGGAATGCACCTGGACGAAAGAGCAATGTAAACACTTCCTAATGATATGTTCAGATGCTGATGAGGATATGGCAGAAACTTGGATTCTTTATGTTGATAGCGCCTCCAATTCTTAAGAAAGCGGGGCTAGTATTATTCTTGCAAATTCATAAGGCGTAGTGTTGGAGTACACTCTTCAATTTCTTTTTAAAGCTACAAATAACCAAGCAGAGTATGAGGCCCTATTGGCCAGAATTAAACTCGCACAGGAGTTTGGAGTAAAGCACCTCAGGGCCTACGCCGACTCCCAGCTCATCTTCGGACAGATTACTCAGGAGTATGAAGTTTGAGACCCCATTATATCTCGATATCTAAATAAGGTCAAGTCACTGACCTTCTCATTAGCTTATTTTACTATCAGTTATATCCCCAGAGAAAAAAATGCTAGAGCTGACACTTTGTCATGGCTGGCTACTTCGGCAGATAACACATTAAGAAGAACATATGTTGAGCACTTGGAGCTCCCAAGTATTGATACGGTAAAAGAGGTTCTACCAGTCGCACAGGAGTTAAAATGGATGGATGTTTACATCCGCTATCTTACTAATGGCACTCTCTCTACTAATCCAATAGAAGCCAAGCTACTCAAGTGGAAGGCTTCCAAATTTGTATTGGCAGTTGTACAAGAAATCCTTCTCTTATTCCCTTCTCAAATGTGCCAGCCCTGCGGACACTAATTATATCCTCAGAAAGATTCATGAGGGCATATGTGGGAACCACGTAGGGGGCAAATCACTGGCGCATAAGGCTCTTCGCCAGGGATGCTATTGGCTTACTATGCGAAAGGATACTGCTGAGCTAGTCCAGAAGTGTGATAGTTGCCAGTGATATTCCAATGTCCAATGACAGCCAGCCTCTCAGCTGAGTCTGCTCTCTGCTCCGTGGCCCTTTGCCCAGTGGGGGATGGATATCCTTGGATCATTTCCCCCAGCTTCAAGTCAACAGAGGTTCTTACTTGTTGCCATCGACTACTTCACCAAATGGGTTCAAGTTGAGGCATTAGCCAAAATCATCGAGAGCAAGGTGAGGGCATTTTTCTGGAAGTCTATTATCTATCGATTTGGCCTACCTCATACTATCATCACCAACAATGATTGGCAATTCGATAATACTACATTCAGGGCTTTTTGCACTGAGTTGGGTATCGGCCATTGTTTTGCTTCTGTTGGGCATCCATAAACCAATGGAGAAGCAAAAGTCATAAATCGGACCATCCTTCGAGGACTTAGAACCCGACTGAATGAGTTCATAGGCAAATGGATGGAGGAACTTCCTAGTGTATTGTGGGCATATCATACAACTCCAAGAATTTCCATAGAGGAGACTCCTTTCAGTCATGTCTTCAGATCTAAAGCGGTCATCCTAATGGAGATTGGTCTTCCAAGCCCCCAGATGGAATCATATAATGAAGAAGACAATTCTGATCAACTAAAGGCCAACTTCAAATTCATCGACGAGATCCGGGACCAAGCACGGCTCAAAATGGCTATCTTTCACTAGCGAGCAGTAAAATATTACAATGCTCGGGTCTGCCTCAAAATGTTCCGCTCAGGGGATTTAATCCTCAGAAGGGCCAAGGTATCTAAGCCAATCGAAGAAGGCAAGCTATTTTCAAATTGGGAGGGACCCTATCGAGTCACCAAAGCACTTCACCAAGGAGCATATCGACTCGAGGAGCTCGATGGGCGAACAATCCTACGTATTTGGAATGAGGATAACCTTCGCCGATATTATCAATAGTGAGTGTATTTAATCGATGAATATATAAAGAGTCTTAAATTTTTTTAGTCAGCTTAGACTAGTCTATAGTTTTCAAAAGAACCTCGGCGGCTCCATGATCATAAGGATACCCTCGGGCCGGTACCGAGAAACCCCCGAGGTGGTTCAAATCCTATGGTCTCGGTGGCCCTGAGTCAAACTCTTGGGCCGGCATTGAGAAACCTCCATGGTAGTTTTTAAAAGGACATCAACGGCCTCGTGATCATATGGATACCCTTGGGCCAGCACCGAAAAACCCTTGAGACGATTTAAATCCTATGGTCTCGGCGGCTCCGAATCAAACTCCCAGACTGGCATCGAGAAACTCCCATGGTAGTTTTCAAAAGGACTTCGGCGGCCATGTGATCATAAGGATACCCCCGGGCCGGCACCGAGAAACCCCCGAGGCAGTTCAAATCCTATGGTCCTGGCAGCTTCGAGTCAAACTTTTGGGCCAGCACTGAGAAATTCCTGTGGTAGTTTTCAAAAGGACCTAAGTGGCCCCGTAATCATAAGGATACCCCCGGGCCAGCACCAAGAAACCCCCGAGACGGTTGAAATCCTATGGTCTCGGTGGCCCCGAGTCAAACTCCCAGACCAGCACCGAGAAACCCCCATGATAGTTTTCAAAAGGACCTCGGTGGTCCCATGACCATAAGGATACCCCTAGGCCGGAACTGAGAAACCTCTGAGGTGGTTCAAATCCTATGGTCTCGGTGGCCCCGAGTCAAACTCCCAGGCCGGCACCAAGAAACCCCCAGGGCGATGGCTGCTATAAGCATTCAAGGAACACTTTAGCAAAAGACCAAGAGACTAAGGCAAACCTAAATGTTCCTATGAAGTCTGCGCATCAAATTGATGACTCTCCAAATATACTCAAGAGACCGAAGGTGCATCTTGTTGAACCTGAAGGCTAAAGCCAAGACATGATCACCAAGAGACTAAAGCGCTACAAAGAGATAAGTTCATCATGCTTGAACAAAGTATTTATTTCATTAATTTTATAACATTGTCATACAAAAAGACCAACTTTAGTTGGATTACAAAAGTACCAAAAAAGAAAAGAAAATAAATTCTAAGGCTCGGGAGGTCCCGGCCCATCTTCAGCATGGCCACTCTCTGGATCATCCTCCTCATCTTCAGGCCGAATGTATTCAAGGCTACTTATTTTAAAGATCTGGGAGATCCTCTCTTTGCACTTCTCAAAGCCATGGGAGAAGGCATCAATGGCCTCTTCACTCACTTCCACGGCAAAGTCAGTGGAGCCTTTGTACTGCTCCACGGCCTCCTGAGCTTGAACTTCGGTGGCAGCCATGGCCTCCCAAGCTTGGGCTTTGGCAGCGGCCACTCTCTCCTTAGCTTGGACCTCGATGGCAGCCAACTTCTCCATATCTTCCAAGGCCTAAGCCTCGGTGGAGGTCTTCTACTCCCAGGAAGTCCGAGCATCTGACTCCACACAGGCCTGCTTCTCCATGGCCGCTCGGGCCTTGGTCTCGGCCTTGTCGGCCCTCTCTTTGGCATACTCCAACTTGAGGAGAGCATCTTCCAACCTCTCCTCAGTCGGCCTAAGCCTCATCATGGCATCCACCAGTTTGGCCTTAGTGACTCTAGCCTTATTCTTGGCTTCCTCTACCTGGGTCTTCAAATAGCAGTTTCCCTTCTGAGCGACTTGGAGCTTGCTAGACGTCTTTGTCTCTCGAGCTCATTCTTTGGCCAATTATTTAACCAGACTATCAATCTGGGTCTCGGCGGGAGTTAGCTCATCCCAAGCATGCCCACAAGTATTGACAACCTCAACACAGGCGTCTTGGAGGATGAAGAGGCCATTGGACATCTATGTGAAGCGATCGGTTAAAAACTCTGATTAAATCCAATATAAAAGGGAAATAAAGTCAACAGACATACCTGAAGGGTAGCAGTGAAGAGAGTATCAAGGGCATCAGCAATTGGCAGACAATAGAGCTCAGCTTGGAAACATGGGAGGTTGGATCGCCTCAGAACAAGCTCCGCCAGCCAACCATGGTTCATCGTCGTCACCCAGGATGGCCGACTCCTGGGTTCACTGGTAGGGGGCATCCCTCCTTCTTCTGGCATTGGTTGGGTGGCTGGTGGGATATCATCTTCAACTTCGACTATTGGAGGTATCCCAACCCTCACCTCCGGTGCGACTTCACCTCCAGGTTCGGCGATGGCCGGGGGCTCTTCCCTATATGGTCCAGCCTCGGCTTCAACAAAAGGAACCCCTGCTACTGATGCTTTGGCGGGAGGATTATCCCTTTTCGGCCTTTCCACCGGGGTAGCCTTGGGAGCCGTGGAAGGAGCCATGGGGGGGCTAGGATGACCCATCCTGTTCCTCATGGTGAGGCTTTTTAGTTGCTACCCTCGCCATGCCACCGATGGTCTCTTTTCTCTTTCGGAGGCCTGCCATCAGAAAGTCGGGAAAGAACTTCATTACTGCACAAAGAGGAAAATATCAGAGTCAAAAAAAAATTAAGAGGATGTGGCACTCATCCGGCGCCGGTGTTGATGACATCGGTGCTGCACCAGCCACTAGCGCTATGTCAGCATCATGGAGGTTGTCCTTCTCAGCAGGAAGGAAAGATGGATGATAGCAGCAAGTCAAACACTTCCTAGTCTTCCTCATTTACAGTCGAATTTTTGTTAGGGCTGGTGTCAGGAATGCCCCGGGCCATCTTCACTCCGTCCAAATGGACATAGAAAAATCGGGATTTCCATCCCTTAATTTTGAAGGGCAGATCAATCTTAAGGGCTTTATTGGGTCTGGAGGCAAAGCTCCACCACCCGGCTTTGTTGGGATTGCAGAGTTTGTACAAGGCTCGGAATAAAGAAATTCGGGCAGAAAGGCTATGAAAATGGCAGAGTACTATAAAGGTGCAGAGAATTCGAATGGAGTTTGGAGTTAGCTGCACTGGGACAACGTCATATCTGTCTAGGAGATTGAAGAAAAAGGGATAGAAAGGAAGATGAAGTTTGCTCCTAAAAAATTCTTTATACAATGCAATTCCACTGACTGGCTGGAGTTCACATTGTCACTAGGATGGGGGGCAGAGGTACAGATGCTATCAGGAATCTCATATTGAGCCCTAAAGTTCTTTACGTCTTGGGCGGTCATGGTGGAGACTATCCCTTCCGGACCTATGAACTCTGAGAGGATAGCCAGAGGAGATTCTAGATGACTAGATGATCGAGAAGAAACCCTAGGGGACGAAGGGGAAACCCTAGGGGGTGGAGGAAAATAGGAGGCAAAGAAGAAACCCTAGGAGGCGGAGAAGAAACCCTAAGTGGTGGGAAGGAGGCCCTAGGTGATGTTTGGGCTACGGTCGCCGGGCGATCTCGAATGGAGATGCCACCAGGAGCTCGATGACATGCTTAAAGGATCTCCTCCCCGGAGGGCTCGACCATTGGGCTCTTACCTTTCCTACGGGAATCAGAATACATGGAGAAAAAAAGCAAAGAAAGTGAAGGGGACTAATCTGAAGATCAAAGGGACAGAGGCAAGAGCTCAAGTCTCAAAAGGCAGAGAAAACATAGGGAAGGTAGTGGAGGCGTAAAAGGCTCGAAGGGCGGGTGGGACAGTCTTTATACATCATTTTGGAATGTTCGAACCATTACAGTGCCACGCGGATGTTCTTGAATGGAGGTATATTCCAACTGTCCACAAACTCTTCGCTTTTTGAAGTATAACACCTCAATGACACTTGGGAAACATGATCCACGCCCAATGATGGAACACAGATAAGAACAATCCAATAATGATACTCCACCTTTTCCATTGATTGAGAAGTATTTTTCTCAATCTCCCCAGACTGCATCGCTCATGGTACCGTTCCTTAAATGATGAGGAGACTTCGAAGAGACTTTACCTTCTTAGGGGCGCATGCTCGTCTTCGCTAATTTATTGCGCGCAAAACCCAACAAAAGTGAGAGATTTTGCGCTCCTTTCTCTTGGCAAGTGCTGCGCGCATGAGCGCCAAGACTCAGGAGCAGAGGGGCATATGATGTAGCTGGTAAAATCCACATGTAAGTTAACGAATAAAATTACCCAACGATGGGAGTTGTTCGAATATAGGCGGCCCCGGCTCCTAGGCGGTCCCAGCTTATAAGTGACCTCAAGGTGGCCACAACTTATAGGCAGCCCCAAGGCGGCTTTAGCTCCTAGGTCCCTAGTTCATAAGCAGCCCCAACTCATAGGCGATCCCAAAGCAGCTCCGGCTCCTAGGCGGCCCAGTTCATAAGTGGTCCCAAGGCAGCCTCAACTCATAGGCGGCCCCAAGGTGGCCCCGGTGATAAGCATAAATTCGACCATTTAATTCATATACTTTCATAACAACATTAGCTAGTTTTCAATTTATTTATTTTTATTTACTTTTTATGTTATTTTGAAGGAAAAAAAAAAAGCAACGGCCAAGAGACTCTATGTGAAGACTCACGGGCGGTGAGGACTCTAATGCTGTATTTTCAAAGAGAGGATCATGAGTTGATGAGTTGGCAATGCCGTATTTCAACGGATGAGGCCCAATTGGCAACGCGGTAGTTATCCGGGAAAGGACTCTTAGGCGGTGATTTTTTCATCGTATTCAACACGGCTTGGGCTAAATCTTATCCTTATCCATCCAACTATAAAAAGAAGGCAGGGGGTCTTGAATTGATATAGACTTTTAGAGCTGAAACTTTTAGAGTTTTTCAATGGAGGAGGATCTAAAGAATAGAGGCGAGAGCTATGTTTCATCAATTGCTTCCAATAAAAAACATAAGTTTTACTAGTTTTCTTTTCGCTTTTATTATGAACTAATTTCTTTTTCTAGAGCATTGATGTAATCTATCAATGAACACACAATTTATTTTATTAGTTATTTTATTTTTAATATTTATTTAGTTCTTATGATTAATATTTATAATTTATTGTTTAATTAATTGAATTACAATAAGACCGAGAAGTGATTTGTTATTTCTTATGATTAATTCTTATAATTTATTGTTTAATCAATTGAATTACAATGAGATCGAGAGGTGATTTGTTATTTTAGATCTAGAATTAAATACCATTAGTTGAGTGAAAATTGAGATACTTTACCACGATTAATGTGATTTTTAAAAAATTCAAAGTACGTAATGAGTCTCCAATTAATTAAATTCACATAGAGATATGGAGTTGTTAGTTAAAGATATTTTTGATATCATTTGAGAGAAGATATTGGATAATTAAGAAATTTTTAATCATCAACATGGGATTATTAGAATTTAATAATTAAGAAGAATAAATTATGTGAAAATTGTTAGGTGAAATCAATAGCTCTAGATCTATTCTCATCATATTTTTACACATTTAAATTTTTATGATTTGTTAATTTTTAGATTAAATAATTTTACAGTAGAACATTTCATTTATATTTAATTTTTTAAATATTAATTAATTTAGTGAATTTTGGTATTCAATAACATAATTAATCTCTGTGAGTTCGACATCTATTCTTTAAAAAATACTTTACTACTTGTTACGATTCTGTGCACTTGCAGATTATTTTACGCGAACAAGTTTTTGGTGCCATTGCTGGAGAATAATTATTTCTTATTGATATTGATACTAACTAGATAATAACTACTTTGGATATTATTAAAAATATTATTGCTATTTAAAAGTCCATGCCCCGATCTAACTATTAGAGCTTACACCCTTTGATCCTGAGATTGAAAGAACCTTACGGTAGCTCAAGAAAAAGAAAAAAAAAAGATAAAAAGAAGAAAGAAGCCAGCATATCTCTACCTAATATGGCTGATCAGGAGCATAAGGCATTATGAGACTATGCTATGCCCTCGATCAATGGAGCTACATCATGCATAAGGAGGCCAGCCATACAAGCCAATAATTTTGAGATCAAGCCGGCCATCATTCAAATGATACAACAGACTGTCTAGTTTGTGGGGTTAGCAAAAGAGGATCCTAACGTCCATATTGCAAATTTTTTAGAAATTTATGATACTTTTAAACATAATAGAGTAACAGATGATGCGATTCGACAAGGCTTTTTCCCTTCTCATTTAGGGATAAAGCCAAGGCTTGGCTAAATTCTTTGCCGCCTGGCATCATCACTACCTGGGAAGAGTTAGCACAAAAAATTTTAGCAAAATATTTTCCTCACAGCAAGGCTAAAGAATGACATCACTACATTCATACAATTTGAGGGTGAATCATTATATGAAGCATGGGAGAGGTACAAAGATTTATTGAGAAGATGTCCTCATCATGACCTTCCCGCATGGCTTCAAGTACAAACATTCTACAATGGTCTAGGAGCTACAAATAGGTTTATAGTTGATGCAGCAGCTGGTGGAGCTTTAATGAGTAAAACTCATAAGGCAGCATATGAACTTCTAGAAGAATTAGCATCCAACAATTATCAATGGCCTGTAGAAAGAGCAATGCCAAGAAAGATAGCTAAAGTTTTAGAACTTGATTCTATAACTTCATTGGTGGCACAAATGGCAAATTTGTCTCAACAACTAGATAAGATAAATGTTAATGCTATTCAAACTAATGATGTTTATGATCATTATGGAGGAAATCATTCAAGTATCGACTGCCAAGTGAAAAATCCTTTTGCCCAATCGAGTTATGGATAAGCAAATTATGTGTTAACTTTTCAACATTAAAATAATCCATACTCGAACATGTACAATTCTGGATGGAGGAATCACCCCAATTTCTCATGGATCAATAACCAAGGGCAAGCTAAACCACCTTAGCAATTTCCGCAGCAAAAGAAGAAGCCAACACCTGAGGACATGTTTATACAGTATATGCAGAAAACAGATGTGGCAATTCAAAACAACTCAGCTTCAATTCGTAATCTTGAGGTATAAATCGGTTAGCTCTCAAATATGCTCACAGAGAGGACTACAGGAATTTTGCCAAGCAACACTGTCACTAATCCCAAAGAATATGCAAAGGCAATATCACTGAGAAGTGGATGAACATATAGGGAGCCTAAAGAAACAAATGCCAAACAAGATGAAAATATGGATAATAAGGAGTCCAAGATGAAGGAAGCTGAATCAGAAATGAAAGAAGTGGAGCAAGCTGAGAAGACTAAGGAGAATGAAAGAGCTTCAAAATCAAAAAATCTAGGGAAGTTACTTTTGAGATTTATTCTCCTTCAATTTATGGCCCATCAATTCCTTTTTTGCAAAGATTAAAAAAGAATAATGTGGATGAACAATTTTTTTAAATTTCTATGTATATTTAAGCAATTGCATATTAATATTTCTCTCATTGAAGCTTTAGAACAAACACTACAAGAGAAAAAAAATATTGCGATGCCCAAATGCGTCGCTAATGTGTCGCTAAACATGCTATTACGACGCAATTGCGATGCAATGACGGCGTCGCTCAGATGATCGTCGCAGTCTCAATTTGTCGCAATTGTGTCGCTTCACAGCGACTCTCTGCGACGCAGCAATGCGTCGCAATATTACGATGCATCATAAATGCATCGCTAATTTTAAAACTAATTTTTAATATTTAATAATCATATTTTAGATATAGTAGCGATGCAATTTGAGTCGCTAATGCATCGCTAATTAATTTTTTTAAAATATTACGATGCCAGGTCATTGCGTCGCAATATTTAATAATAATATTTTAGATATATAAGCGACGCAATGTGAGTCGCTAATGCGTCGCTAATTAAATTTTTTTTAAAATATTACGATGCCGGGTCATTACGTCGTAATATTTAATAATAATATTTTAAAAATATTAGCGATGCAATTTCAGTCGCTAATGCATCGCTAATTATTTTTTTAAAAAAATAAAATATTAAAAATTAAAATGGTTAATACAATTTTGTTACATTTAAATATTGATCGAAACATTCTTCACTCATATTGATCCAAACAATAATCATTTAATTTTCAAAAATAATTAATATATTAAAATTTTAAAGTTTTCATATACAAATATAAAAATAAAAAAAAATACATCAAGAATCCATGCGATCACGTAGAGGCTGGGAACCCTGCGACAGGCGGCTAACCATATCCTGCAACTGACGCATCTGATCTCGCAAGTCTGCAAGCTTCTGCTGATGGCCTTGCATACGCTGCTCGAACTCGTGCTCGAAGTCCTGCCGAACCTCCTGACGAATGTCCTACCGACCTCCTCCATAATAGATCTCCGAATGTCGTCTAAACGCTCGGCAGGAATATCACTAGAATATCGTAAGCTGGAGGCCTGATGGGGAAAATAGGCAGAAGCTCTAGTGCCCAGACCATAGACCGTGCGGTCTCGCGGCTAGGCACCAACAGCCTCCAAAAACACACGTCGACTCTCCTCTGCTGAGAGTTCGACGGGTCTCCCCATTAGTGAAGTCAACCTGCGATGCCTGGGAGCGAAGCTCCTAGACTCGTGTCTTTGAATTATAAAATCAACAATAAATAAATCAATAAATTTCTCTAAATAAAATTTTAGAAATTAAACATACTACATAAAGCTAATTTCTTACCGTAACCTCCCGTGATCGCGTATCGACCCAGGAACCGTCCCTCCTGGTATGTGTCGCCCTGAATAGACGAAACTCACTAGGATCTCCGCCCTCCTGCTCAGACTATAATAATAAAAAAATTGATATTAATGCAAATATTTGTAAATAAATAAATTAGTAATTAAATTATTTATGTTTTCTTACCATACGGCGTCTGTGCTCCTGAATCGACATGGAGCCCGAAGTGTGGCGGGAGAGACCCGTGCCAGGACCGCCCCTCTCGGATCGGCAGTTCGTGCTGGCTGATGCGAACCTCCTGCGCCAGCCATCGGACTGTCAGGCCTACTGCCACTCGTACCAAATACCCTCTGGCACATGTGTAGGACGCTGACCCGATGACCTCCAACGATGAAGCATGTCGGAGTATCGGCGTCCCGTAAGAGCCTCCCATGCTGCCCTAATGGCATCATGGCTGGCAGGGTCCCACGTAAACTTTTTTTGCATTAAAATAAACAGTTAGTTTCAGAATTTATTAAGATTAAGAAATTTTATATCAGTGATAAATTGTATTTAATAAGTTTACCTAAAAATCAAAAAATAAAACTCCCTCGTGGCTGTAGATACGTGGCGTCAATCGTACCCACTGGATCTGCACGCCTCTAAAATACGGAGCTGATGTGACTGGATACATGATGCTGCTCAATAAATCTGTTAAAAAAATGCATGTTTATAAGTAATTAACTTAAAAACATAAACATATATTTTTAATTAGTATATACTTACAGCCCATGAGCATCCAGTCGAAGTACGGTGCGACCGATGGTGGAAGAACTCTCGGAGGTATGTGCCGATCGGTTGGACGGTAATACAAATGCAGGATCACCCGAAGGTTGTGCAATGTATGGAGATCCGAACTCTCTATCTCCAAAGCTCGTGTGATCTGATGCAGCAGGGCTACGTCCCTGCTCACTCCATATGTCGTCGATAGATCTACCTCTGCCCGTCATACTGAAAATACTAAAGATTCATGCAATTAAATTACGATTAATGATTGACTATGTAAAAATTTAACACTTATAAAATAAAGTTGAATTTAAAAAAAACCTCTATGTTTAATCGGTGTCATTTGTTTCATGAAATGTTGGTTCAACATCTGATGCCGTATCGGACTGCGATTTAGTTTCATTATCATCGAAAGGAAACCGAACATTTGCATCCGCAATTTCTTAGACATCACCATTTGGATCTCTAAGTGATGTTTCAAGAGCCCTTGTGTCGTCCTCAATTGCATGCATTTCCATCTCATCCTCTTGAAATGCAGGGCACTCGGCTGATTGATTTGATGAACTCTCCTCTAATACGATTGTTGAACGTTGGACGATTTTAGAAACAACCCACCAATCTCGCTTGTCGTTGGACAAACTTGGATATCCGCAGTAAAACACTTGCTGAGCTTGGGATGCCAGGATGAATGGGTCATATTTCTGTAATCTTCATCGATGGTTCACTTCAACCAAATTGTAGTCATTATGAACCCTTTTGCCAACAGGAACTGTCGGATCGAACCAATCGCAACGAAACAATACGGTTCGATTTCATAGGCCAACCGGGATATTCAACTTCAACCACCTCTACTAACTTTCCGTAATAATCCTGCATATTTGCTCCAACACTTTCTCCTTTAACACACACGCCCCAGTTCTGCGTGCATCTTGAAGCTGCTAATCATTTAATTTAAAATTTGTACCCATTAACAAAATAGCCAGTAGAGATTGTTACGGTCTTCAATGGCCATTGCGATAGGCATTTAATGAATATATTGTTGGTTGTGGACCATGGACCGTTTACCTATAAATTAATAAGCTATTCACAACCAATTCAAAAAATAAAAGCCATTATTGAAATTGATTGAGTGATACTACTCACAAATTCATAAAACCAGTAAGCGAACTCCGTTTCTAACTTCTGCCCAATTGCAACTTGACTGATGTCGGGATTCATCTGTCATTGTCTATCACAATACATCCTTATTGGATGATAAGGATTAAAACTTCTGTTAGTAATTAATTAAATAGTATGGTATATTGCAATTTAAATTAGAAGCTCCAATTAAGCATAGAAGTATATACTTACTCAATGTATGGATCGACTTCTCTACAGTTCATTAGGATGTAATAATGTGCTGCATTATACTCCATATCGCTAAGATTTCTTGACTTCTGCCCCCTAAATGAATGGCCGATACCTTTAAAAATTGATATTCTACCGTCATTAGGTTCTCCTTTGTCCACACATACATCATCGTTATGACCAAGATTTTGGCTCCTCGTGTGGACATGATCCTCAAAGTAATGCGAGGCAAAAGCTAAAACTTCTTCGACCAAGTGTGCATTGCATATAGAACCTTCAACCCTTGCCTTATTACGCACATTATTTTTTAACTTCTTAAGGTACCTATATGTAAAGTTGAGACAAAAAATTAACCAATTTTCTCGCAATGAAATAATATTTGAAATGTCAACATGTCTTAATGATGTATATATTTACCTCTCGAAAGGATACATCCAGCGATACTGCATGGGACCAGCTATGCTCGCTTCGTATGGCAAGTGAACCGGTAAATGCTCCATTGAGTCAAAAAAACTGGGAGGAAATATTCGCTCCAGCTTGCATAAAATAATTAAATTTTCTCCTCAAGCATTGCCATGGATGCAGAAGTAATGACTGCGGCAAATAACTCCTTGAAGAATAAGCTGAGCTCCGTCAATGCCTTCCAGACATGTTGCGGAAGCAACTCACGAAAAGCTATAGGCAATAACCGTTGCATGAAAATATGGCAGTCGTGACTCTTCATGCCGAACAACTTGAGCTTATGCATGTCCACACACCTACCGATATTTGAGGCATAACCATCTGGAAATTTTAGCCCTTTAAGCCAGTTACATAAAACTTCTCGTGAATTTCTGTCAAGAGTGTAACAGGCTTTAGGATAGGTCCTGTCGGCACTCTTCCTCAAATCACCTCTTCTGCAATACTGATTAAGTTCTTCTCTTGACTTTGTAGTGTCTTTGGTTTTTCCCGGGATGTTTAGCACGTGTTAAATATGTTATTAAAGAAATTTTTCTCGATATGCATAACATCCAAGTTATGCCGGATGAGATTTGTGCTCCAATACGTCAAATCCCAAAATATACTCCTCTTCTTCCAGTTATGTTCTTTACATATACGGCCATTTATTCTATCTGCATCGGGTTTCCAAGCATACCTCAACCCCAAATGCTCTATAGTATCAAATATATCCGTACTGGACATAACCGGTTCGGCGAATTTTATGACTGCTTTGTTCTTCCGAAAGGCGGTCAAGTTACACCTGTAAGGATGATTGGAGGCAAGAACTTCCTATGATTATCAAACCATGACTACTTACCACTCTTCTGCAATGTAAATGCATCCGAATCATACATGCAATGGGGGCATGCCAGACGTCCAGCAGTGCTCCAACCAGACAACATTGCATATGCCGGGAAGTCACTTATTGTCCACATCAAAGCAGCTCTCATGATGAAATTCTGTTTCATAGAAATGTCGTAGGCTAGGACTCTTGTTTCCCACAACATTTTCAATTCGGCCACCAACGGTTGCAGGAAGACATCAATCTTTTCCTTGGATTTGATGGTCCTGGAACCAAAACTGTCAAAAACATTGCAAAATCTTTTATGCACTTCCATGGAGGAAGGTTATATACAGTCAGTATCACAGGCCAACATGAATACTATTGGCCCGCTTGACCAAATGGTTGGAAGCCATCGGTACAAAGACCTAATCTCACATTCCTTATATCTTCAGTGAAATCAGGATGATTTTCATTGAAATGCTTCCAAGCTTTTGAATCTGACGGATGCCGCATTTCATCCTCTTTAGATTCATGTTCGGCATGCCATCTCATATCAGCAGCTGTAGCCTCAGATCTGTATAATCTCTGCAGGCGTGGAGTAAGAGGAAAGTAATGCATCCTCTTGTAAGGCACACTTTTCCTCCTACTTGTACTAGCTCCCCTTCGCCATTTTTGTACCTCGATTGCCCACAAATCTTACACCATTGCAGCTCTGAGTCTTCACCCCAATATATCATGCAATTGTTCAAGCAACAATCGATCTTATTAACTGGGAGCCCAAGCCCATGCAACAACTTCTTCGTTGAGTAAAAACTGTCTGCTACAACATTATCATTTGGCAAAATTTCTTTGATTAACCCAGCTACAGAATTGAACGCATTTTCTGATAATTGATGTTCTGCCTTAATATTCAACAACCGAGCAGCCGTAGACAACTGAGAATGGCCCTTACAACCAGGATACAATTCTTGATTTGCAGCACGCAACATATCATAAAATTGTTGTGCATCTGGATTTGGTTCTTCCATAAATATATTCTGATGAATTCATTACCCGATGCATTCATCACCATTTCTTCATATGTGTTTAAATTCACAAATGGTTCATCTACGGGAATTGACACTTGTTGGCTTGTAACAACTGCTGGAATTTCCTCTGGTTCACCATGACAGTACCAAACATCGTAATCAGGAATAAACCCTTTTTTACACAGATGCACCTTAACAGTTTCAACATCTCTGTAGGCTTTATTCTGACACTTGTGATAGTTGCATGGGCACCTAATCCTAGGCCCATCCATCCATTCAGGTTGGCTACATGCAAATGCGATAAATTCTTCCAATCCATTTAGAAAATCTGGATTAAGCAAGCCATCTTTTATCCTTGCATACATCCACGAGCGAGCCCCGCTCATTTTTGACCGACTTATACAATTTCTGGTAAACCATTAAAGGAAACCACATTATAAAACTATATTAGCATTACTTAATATATAACAACCATTTAAATCATTTATAACTAAACCAATTTTCTTTTACACAACTAAGGTCCCTACCCTGCAAGGCCGGGCCACGACTACGATCCTTAGCGTGCTAGTAAGGACCAAGGCACAGGTTCATGCCAGGCTAATTCTAGGGCTTGAGTTCGGGTTGGGCTGCAAGGCGGTCCATTCAATCATGAGACTTCACAAGCATTCAAGTGTCTTAAATTAATTCCACCTTCACTCCATATCTAAAAGGTAAGGCCCTATCCCATTCAAGAATATTTTTTGTGATATGTTATTCTGCTATAATTATCGTCGATAGGTTACGTTGAAATTTCAGCAGTATTTCTCCACATGTTCTCCTAAATGTATGGCATATATGCCATACTAGGAGAACGTATGAGCAAATACAAACCGCAATCTTAACCAACGATGATTAATAGCAGACTAATATATCGCAAAAAATATTCTTAAACTGTCCACCAGGACAATTTGAGAATTTGCAAGACTAAGTCTTACAAATTCTCAAACGGGTCTAAAGGTTATAGTGCTGTGATTAATAATATAAAAATCCGAAGACAATCGAACTTATGCTTGTTATTCATAAATTCTTGTCAATTATACATATATAGGAATAGTGTTCTATATATAGTCACTGACTTCTTAAGATTATCATGTCGAATATAAATGTTTGTGAAGACTAAAATATAAATCATTGAAACTACTAATTTGTTGCTAAAAATTAAATAAAACTACAACAAGACTTTCATTCTAGCATTACATAATTTAATGCATCATTCAATTTGAAGCAGAATGTAAATAATCAAGACATAACAATTGTAAATAACTACAAATGCACAAATATTATTGCATAAATAGCTATAAAGAAATGAAAAGCTACGACTGCTATTTTGAAATTAGCTAATCTAAAGAGTTATGGTTAATGAGCTAAATTAGTTGACCAAAATAGCTAAGCTAATTCAGCTCGACCTATCTAAAGAGTTTTGATTGATGATCTAAAGAGCTAATTAAGATTAATGGTTTAGAATCAGCTTACTTGAAAAGTTAAAACTGATAAGCTAAATTAATTGACCTAAATAGCTACGATTTATGAGCTAAATCAGTTGATTTAAAGAGTCATGATTGATGAGCTAAATCAGTCTATCCAAAGATCTCGACTAATGGCATAAATTAATTAATTTATTAGAGTGATCATTCTCCATATATATATACTTTTTTTATTAAATTTATAAAAAAATTAATAAATTTTTTATAAATTTATTAAATTTATAAAATTTAATACCAATGGGGGGGAACCCCCCTGTTATACTTTTTTTTGGTGGCCTGGCCACCGTGGCCAGGCCACGGCCGGCCACGGCAGTGGCCGTGGCCGGAGAAGACCAAGGGGGGGAACCCGTTATACTTTTTTTTTGGTGGCCTGGCCACCGTGGCCAGGCCACGGCCGGCCACGACAGCGGCCGTGGCCGGAGAAGACGGCCACGGCAGCTGTCGTGGCCGGAGAAGAGGGCCACGGCCATGGCCGTGGCCGGAGAAGACAAAGGGGGGGTGGGGAAAACCACCCCTGGCTGTTAAATTTTTTTTGGTGGCCTGGCTACCGTGGCCAGGCCATGGCCGGCCACGGCGCTGGGGGGTGGGGAAAACCACCCCTGGCTGTTAAATTTTTTTTGGTGGCCTGGCCACCGTGGCCAGGCCACGGCCGGCCACGGCAGCGCCGTGGCCGGAGAAGACGAAGGGGGGGTGGGGAAACCCCCCCCCTAGCTGTTAAATTTTTTTTTGGTGGTCTGGCCACCGTGGCCAGGCCACGGCCGGCCACGGCAGCGGCCGTGGCCGGAACCTAGTTTTAAAAAAAAAATGAGGAGGAGGGGGGCTTACCTTGGTCGAGAGGGGATGCTGCCGGAGTGGGGGAGCTGCCGCCGGGGGAGAGGACGGGGGGAGCCGGAGGAGCGGACGGCTGCAGTTAGGGTAAGAAGAGGAGAAGAAGAGAAGCGGGTGGGGGGGGCCGGCTTGACAAAGCTTATATAGTAGTGATTAGCGACGCAAATTTGCATCGCTAATCACTTTCTATTTTTTTAAAAAAAATTATTATGGATTAGCGACACAACAACACATCGCTAATCCATCGCTAATTTGGCCTTTTTATTATTTTATGTAAAACTTAGCGACGCAACTAATTGCATCGCTAATGAGTTCCTAATTTGGCGCCATTGTCCGGCAGAAAAATTATTTTTATTTTCTAGGAAATTGTGTCACTAATGCATCGCAATATTTTTCTAATAATTATAACTGATAAAAATTATATTTTTTTAAAAAAATTACGACGCATATATTGCGTCGCAATATTTTTTTTAAAATTTTTTTATTACTTTATTTTTCTAAAAAACATTGCGATGCAATATATGCGTTGTAATATTAAAAATTATTTTCTCTGAGAAAACTATTTTTATTTTTAGGAAATTGCGTCGCTAATGCGTCGCAATATTTTTTAATAATTATAACTGATAAAAATTATATTTTCTGAAAATAATTGCGAAGCATATATTGCGTCGCAATGTTTTTTTTTAATTTTTTGTATTACATTTATTTTTCTAAAAAACATTGCGACGCAATATATGCGTCACAATATTAAAAATTATTTTCTCTAGGAAAACTATTTTATTTTCTAAGAAATTGCATCGCTAATGCGTTGCAATATTTTTTAAATAATTATATTTGATAAAAATTATATTTTTTAAAAATAATTACGATGCATATATTGCGTCGCAATGTTTTAATTTTAAATTTTTTATTACTTTTATTTTTAATTTAATATTGCGATGCAATATTTGCGTCGCAATATTAAAACTTGTTTTCCCTTAGAAAATTATTTTTATTTCTAAAAAAATGCATCGCTAATGCGTCGTAATATTTTTTAAATAATTATAACTGATAAAAATTATATTTTCTGAAAATAATTACGACGCAAATATTGCATCGCAAATAATTTATTTTGAAATTTTATTACAACATTTTTTTTCTAAAAATCATTGCGACGACCGATCAGCGACGATCCGACGGTTGTAATCGATCGAAGCCATAATCGATCCCGGTCGGCAACGACTGATCTCGGATCATCGCAATCGATCCGATCGGTGACAATCCGACAGTTGCGATCGATCGAAGCCATGATCGATCCCGGTCGGCGACGTTGGATCTCGGACCGTCGCTATCGATCCGATCAGCGATGATCCGACGGTTGCGATTGATCAAAGCCATGATCGATTCCGGTCGGCGACGATGGATCTCGGACCGTTGCGATTGATCCGATCGGCGACGATTCGACGGTTGCGATCGATCAAAGCCATGATCGATCCCATCGGGGATGATCGATCTCGGACCGTTGCGATCGATCCGATCGGCGACGATCCGATGGTTGCGATCGATCGAAGCCATGATCGATCTCGGTCAGCGACGATCGATCTCGGATCGTCACGATCGATCCGATCGGCGATTATCCGACGGTTGCGATCGATCGAAGCCATGATCGATCCCGGTCGGTGACGACGGATCTTGGACTGTTGCGATCGATCCGATCGGCAACGATCCAACGGTTGCGATCGATCGAAGCCATGATCAATCCTGGTCGGCGACGACCGATCTCGGACAGTTGCGATCGATCCGATCGGCGAAAATCCACCGGTTGCGATCGATCGAAGCCATGATCGATCTCGGTCGGCGACGACCGATCTTGGACCATTGCGATCGATCTGATTGGTGACGATCCGACGGTTGCGATCGATCAAAGCCATGATCGATCCCAGTCAGCGACGATCCGACGGTTGCGATCGATCGAAGCCATGTTCGATCCCAGTCAGCGATGATGGATCTTGGACCGTCGCGATCGATCCGATCGGCGACGATCCGATGGTTGCGATCGATCGAAGCCATGATCGATCCCGATCGGCGACGACGGATCTCGAACCGTCGTGATCGATCCGATCGGCGATGATCCGATGGTTGCGATCGATCGAAGCCATGATCGATCCTGATCGGCGACGACCGATCTCGGATCGTCGCGATCGATCCGATCGGCGACGATCTGACGTTGCGATCGATCGAAGCCATGATCAATCCCGGTCGACGATGATGGATCTCGGACCGTCGCGATCGATCCGATCGGTGATGATCCGACGGTTGCGATCGATCGAAGCCATGATCGATCCCGGTCGGCGACGACCGATCTCGGACTGTTGCGATCGATCCGATCGGCGACGATCTGACGGTTACGATCGATCGAAGCCAAGATCAATCCTGGTCGGCGACAATGGATCTCAGACCGTCGCGATCGATCCGATCGGCGACAATCCGATGGTTGCGATCGATCGAAGCCATGATCGATCCTGATCGGGGACAATCGATATCGGACCGTTGTAATCGATCCGATCGGCGACGATCCGATGGTTGTGATCGATCGAAGCCATTATCGATCCTGATCGGTGACGACCGATCTCGGATCGTCGCGATCGATCCGATCGGCGTCGATCCGACGGTTGCGATCGATCGAAGCCATGATCGATCCCGATCGGCAACGACGGATCTCGGACCATCGCGATCGATCCGATCGGCGACGATCCGATGGTTGCAATCGATCGAAGCCATGATCGATCCCAGTCGGTGACGACCGATCTTAGACCGTTGCGATCGATCCGATCGGCAAAAATCTGACGGTTGTGATCGATTGAAGCCATGATCGATCTCGGTCGGCGACGACCGATCTCCGACCATTGCAATTGATCTGATCGGCGATGATCCAATGGTTGTGATCGATCGAAGCCATGATCGATCCCGATCGGCGACGATCCGATGGTTGCGATCGATCGAAGCCATGATCGATCCCGGTCGGCGACGACCGATCTCGGACCATCGCGATCGATCCGATCGGCGTCGACCCAACGGTTTTGATCGATCGAAGCCATGATCGATCCCGGTCAGCGACAACCGATCTCGGACCATTGTGATCGATCCGATCGGTGATGATCCGACGGTTGCGATCGATTGAAGCCAGTAAACCAAGACAGTTTTACAGGCACAGTGCCGCGGCCCTTTCGCTTTGCTTCTAGATGGTGCTTGGCTGCTCGTAGTCCCGTTTGGGAAACTTTAAAAGGGTGGGGGGGGAGCGTGAGTCGCGAAGAGAGCGAGGGGAGTGACGCCGAGAGCTCGCCGTGGAGGAGGGCTTCTTTTCCTCGTTCCCCAAAAGCCTAATACTAGGGTTTCTCGAGAAACCGATCCCTCTACCTCCATCTCATCCACGTAAGGGGGCGACGACGAGCTTTTCCTAGGGTTTCCAGAGAGAGATCTTTCCTATTGTCGGCGTGTTTCATCTTGTTCGTGTTGCTGCTCCTAAGTGATCGATCAGAGCTAAGGATACTAGGGTTTTGGAGTTTGTCTTAGACGCGGTTTCTAAAGGTTTGTTGTCTACCTTTCTAGGGCTTTTTTTACCCCCCGTTTTGGATCATTTCTTTGTTCTTTTTGGCCCCTGTTTATCTGTTTGGATCGAAGTCTTTCTTTAGATGCTAGTTATTTAACTTTCGTTCTTCTGTATCTTATCTTGCTCCAGTTCTCATATGATTAGAGTTTAACACACACACACACATATATATATATAAAAGAATATTCAAATTTCTTAAACAATATTTTTATTTCATAATTCTTTTAATATTTTATAAAATTTATTTTTTAAAAAAATTGCGATGCAATACTTGCGTCGCTAAATAAAAAATTATTTTTATTAATTTATTATTTTATTGCGTCGCTATTGCATCGCTATTTAACATAATTAATTTTTTAAAAAACATTACGACGCACAGGTTTACGTCGCAATTTTTTTTATTTCATAATTATATTTTATAAAAATTAATTTTATTTAAAATAATTGTAATGCAATTAGTGCGTTGCTAAATTAAAAATAATTTCTTAAATTTTTGATTTATTGCGTCGCTAATGCGTCGCTATTTAACATAATTAATTTTTTTAAAAACTTTGCGACACATAGGGTTGCGTCGTAATTTTTTTATTTCATAATTATATTTTATAAAATTTAATTTTATTTAAAATAATTATGACACAGTTAATACGTCGCTAAATTAAAAATAATTTCTTTAATTTTTAGTTTATTGTGTCGCTAATGCGTCGCTATTTAACATAATTAATTTTTTTAAAAACATTGCGACGCATAGGGTTGCATCACAATTTTTTATTTCATAATTATATTTTATAAAATTTAATTTTATTTAAAATAATTATGATGCAGTTAGTGTGTCGCTAAATTAAAAATAATTTTTCTAATTTTTTGGTTTATTGCATCGCTAATGCGTCACTATTTAACATATTTAATTTTTTTAAAAACATTGCAACTCACTGAGTTGTGTCGTAATATTTTTTTCTCATATTTATATTTTATAAAAATTAATTTTATTTAAATTATTTGCGATGTAATTGTTGCGTCGCTAAATTAAAAATAATTTTTCTAATTTTTTAGTTTATTGCATCGCTAATGCGTCGCTATTTAACATAATTATTTTTTAAAAAAACATTACGACGCACTGAGTTGCATCGCAATATTTTTTTCTCATATTTATATTTTATAAAAAATTAATTTAAAAATATTACGACGCA
Source organism: Calamus simplicifolius (assembly GCA_900491605.1). Taxonomy (NCBI): domain Eukaryota; kingdom Viridiplantae; phylum Streptophyta; class Magnoliopsida; order Arecales; family Arecaceae; genus Calamus; species Calamus simplicifolius. The sequence goes on along the minus strand of UESW01003865.1, from coordinate 1,533,283 downwards.
TTATTTGCATTGCTAAATAAAAAAATTAATTTTTTTTATTTTCTGGTTTATTGAGTCGCTAATGCGTCGCTAATTGTGTCGCAATGTTTTGTTATCACGGAGGCGTCGCAAAGTGATCGCAATTTAGCGACACATAATTGCGTCGCTAAATTTGTGTCACTATTTCAGTATTTTCTTGTAGTGAAATGCCTAAATATGCTAAATTTTTAAAAGATATTATATCAAAGAAGCGAAAATTGAAGGAGCATGAAACAGTAATGCTAACAGAGGAGAGTAGTGCAATCTTACAAAAGAAGCTACCACCTAAGCTGAAAGATCTAGAGAGTTTCACTATCTCTTGCACTATAAGAAATTCTTATTTTGATAGAGCTTTATGTGGCTTAGGAGCAAGTATTAATCTAATGCCTCTCTCAGTTTTTAGAAAATTAGGTCTAGAAGAAGTAAATCCAACCACTATCTCTTTACAATTGGCAGACATATCTATAAAATACCCAAGAGGAATAATTGAGGATGTATTAGTGAAAGTTGACAAGTTTATCTTCCCGGTTGACTTCATTGTTCTTGATATGGAGGAGGACGAGGAGATCCCTTTAATATTGGGTCGACCTTTCCTTGCGATGGAGAGAACCTTAATTGATGTCCAGCAAGAAAAACTTGTTTTAAAGGTCGGAGAGGATGAGGTCACTTTTGATGTACTTAAGCCTATGAAATTTTCTTCTAAGACACATTCTTGTTTTTAAATAAATGACCGAGATGGGATCATGGCTGATGAGACTTATGTAGATAATCTTCTAAAGCTACCACTTGAGGTATGTCTTACTCGCTCTACATCTATTGAATTTGATGATGAAGAAGTTAAAGAGTGTGAAAGATATTTGGAAGCTATACCGATTTTTCCTTCTTCAATGCAACAAAAAATGAAAGACTTAAAAAATCATATCAGCCAACATCCCCACCAGAGAAACTACTTAAACTTGAGCTAAAACAGCTTCCATCAAATTTAAGGTATGCTTTCTTAGGCCAAGATTGTACTTTTTTAGTTATTATTAACAATTCTTTGAATGCTATAGAGGAGAAAAAATTGCTTAGAATCTTAAGGAAACATAAATTGGCTTTGCATTGGACCATTTCTGACATCAAAGGAATTAGTCCTTCAATTTGCACACACAAGATTTTAATGGAGGATAAATATAAGCCGATTATTCAACCCCAAAGAAGATTAAATCCATCAATGTAAGAAGTGGTACATAAAGAAGTACTAAAGCTATTAGATGCTGGAATTATGTATCCTATCTCGGACAGTGGATGAGTAAGTCCAATACAAGTTGTACCAAAGAAAGATGGAATAACTGTAATCAAGAATGATAATAATGAACTTATACCAACGAGGACGGTCACGGTATGGCGAGTATGCATAGATTATAGAAAACTTAATGATGCAACTCGAAAAGATTATTTTTCCTTATCTTTTATTGATCAAATGCTAGAGAAACTTGCAGGACATGCTTACTACTATTTTCTGGATGGGTACTCTGGTTATAATCAAATAGTCATCACCTGAAGATCAAGAGAAAACCACTTTTACTTATCCATATGAAGTATTTGCATATAGAAGGATGCCTTTTGGTGTTTCTAAAGCGCCAGCCACATTTTAAAGATGCATGATGTCCATCTTCTCGGACATGGTGGAAAATATTTTAGAAGTCTTCATGGATGACTTCTCTATCTTTGGATATTCTTTTGATAATTATTTAGCTAACTTATCTTCAGTTTTGCAGAGATAAAAGGAGAAAAATTTAGTTTTGAATTGAAAAAAATGCCACTTCATGGTAGAGAAGGAGATAGTGCTGGGCCACCGAATTTCCTCTAAGAAAATTGAAGTTGATAGAGAAAAAATAGAAGTGATTGAAAAACTCCCACCACCAACCAATGTGAAGGGTGTTAGAAGTTTCTTGGGACATGTCGGATTCTATCGATGGTTTATTAAGGATTTTTCTAAAATTACTAAACCTCTTTGCAATTTATTAATTAAAGACACTAGATTTGAATTTTCTGATGAATGCTTGCATGCTTTTGAAACACTGAAAAAGAAATTAATTTCAGCACCTATAATTTTGTCATCATATTGGAATTTACCATTTGAATTGATGTGTGATGCTAGTGATTATGCTATAGGGGCTATTTTAGGGCAGAGAAAAGATAAAAATTTTTATGTTATTTATTATGCAAGTAGAATAATAATAGAAACTCAACTGAATTATGCCACTACCGAAAAAGAATTATTATCAGTTATTTTTGCCTTTGACAAATTTTATTCTTATTTGATAGGTTCGAAGGTGATTGTCTACATCGATCACTCTACTCTGAAGTACTTGCTTACAAAGAAGGATGCTAAACCAAGACTGCTTCGATGGATTTTGCTTCTATAAAAATTTGACTTGGAAATTAAGCATAAAAAGGTATTTAAAATTTGGTGGCGGATCACCTGTCTTGGATGGAGTTTCTAGGTATGGATGAATTGCAAATAAATGAAGCATTCCCTGATGAGCATTTGATGGCTATACAATTTGTTTTATGTTATGCCGACATAGTCAATTAACTACTTGGTGTCATGAATTCTACCTCCCAATATGACATATCAGCAAAAGAAGAAGTTCTTCTTTGACTTAAATATTATTTTTGGGAAGAACCTTTTTTATATCGGCACTGTGCAGACCAAATAATTAGAAGATGTGTGCCTGAGGATGAGATGGAGAACATAATCAGACATTGTCACTCATTGGAAGTTGTTGGTCACTTTGGTGGTGCAAAAACAGCAGCAAAAATTCTACAATCTGGGTTTTATTGGCCATCTATTTTTAAAGATGCAATTACATTTGTTAATTCATGTGATCATTGTCAAAGAGTTGGAAATATTTCTAGGAAACATGAGATACCCTTAAATAATATTTTAGTCATTGAATTATTTGATGTTTGGGGTATAGATTTCATGGGTCCTTTTCCATCATCATTTAATAACAAATTTATTTTGGTGGTCGTAGATTATGTCTTCAAATGGGTGGAAACAGTAGCCTCACCGACTAATGATGCGAGAGTTATGGTGAATTTTCTACGAAAAAACATCTTCTCCCGATTCGGCACTCCAAGGGCAATAATCAGTGATGGTGGAAAGCATTTTTGCAATCGCCAATTTAAAGCACTACTGACTAAGTATGAAATTACACATCACGTGGCGACATCATATCATCCTCAAACGAGTGAACAAGTCGAGGTATCTAATCGAGAATTGAAGCATATATTGGAAAAGATCGTGAATATCTCTCGTACAGGCTGGGCGAAAATTAGATGATGCTTTATGGGCCTATAGAACAGCATTCAAAACACTAATTGGGATGTCACCATATCAGCTTATTTATGGAAAAGCATGTCATCTACCAGTGAAGCTAGAACACAGGTCTTATTGGGCAACAAGGATACTTAACTTTGATCTACAAGCAGCTGGCAAGAAGAGAATATTGCAAATCAATGAGATGGATGAATTTCGCAATGATGCTTATGAGAATGCTAGAATTTACAAAGATAAAATTAAGAGATGGCATGATAAGCATATTTTAAGTAGCAAATTCGAAGTTGGGCAAAAAGTTCTATTATTTAACTCAAGACTTCGACTTTTTTCAGGAAAGCTACGATCTCAATGGTCAGGACCGTTTGTGGTAACTAAAGTCTATCCATATGGAGCAGTTGAAGTACAACATGAGACCAAGAGAACATTTAAAGTGAATGGGCAGCACCTTAAACCATACATCGATAGAGATTTTTACAAGTAAAAAGTCTCCATCGACCTTGATAACCCCAAATATTGAAGGAGTCTCTCCTAGTGGTACACTTCAAGATGACATTCATTAACACTAGGGGAGTATCACTTTACTTTTCTTACTTTATTATTTTTATTAATTCTCTTTTCTTTCTCTTCCATTGAGGACAATGCAAGATTTAAGTTTGGAAATAGGTTGTATAATAGGTCTAGTTATTTGTTTGATTGCTTTGGTTAATTTATGTTAGTTTGCATGTCATGGGTTACGTATTTTCTATTTTAAATATATTTAGTTTGTTTATTTAGGTTATTTAAAAAATTTATAAAAATATTTAAACAAATTAAAAATAAAAAAGTAAAAAAATAAAAATAAATAAAAAAATTCTGATTTGTTTATTTGTTTCTATAGAGCCAATGATGATAATGGTTGAAACAAGTTATGATTTTTAGAAAGAATTCTAAGTGATTGAATTGATCAGTTAATACTTAAATTGTTTTTACTTAGTATGATTTTCTCTTTATTCATTAGATATGTATCACGATCATTAATTATTTGCATGCCTAAAGATATTTTATAAAAACTTTGTAAGTGTTTATGGTCTCAAATACTCTAGAATTTGCTTGAGAATTACTTAAGGCAAAATCCTAGGTAAAGTTTCACCAAGGAAAGGATATAGAACATCTTTGGATTGGTTGAGCCTAAAAGCCTAACCCTTTTATCATTATATCTCTAGTCATCCATTTGAACCTTTAAAATTTATATTTTGGCCTTTTAAATTTTTCTTGTTTAACCCATATGATTCCTTCCTTATTGAACTTATATACATATATTTTTATCTTTCACTGGAACTTAGTTGATACTCACCTCATGGTTATAAGAGCTTTAAAAAAAAAAAATTGTGAGAGGTAGGAGTATGAAAATTTTTTTATCACACCCCATGCACAGCAAGAAATAAGTTTGGGAGTGTAAAAAGAAAAGGTTATCTTATTCAGTGAAAAGAAAAAAGGAGCAGATTTGAAAGCAATGAAAGTGGATACTACTGTATTGGAATTGTCATGGGATGAGGCAAAAAAAACCATATATTGCTTCTATGGGAGTCTATATATTCAAGGAGATTCTTCTAAATCTTCTAAGATCAGATGGAGGTTTCTTACTGTAATTTACTTTGGATCTGAGATAATTCCTGCATCGGCAAAAGAGTTCTTCATCAAGGCATATCTTTTTAAAAATTTCTGGAAGGATATTGGTATCATTAAATCCTTCTTTGAAGCTAATCTTTCCCTTATTGCACATCCATCAAGTTTCAGCTTTTATGATTCAACAAAGCCAATATATACATCCTATTGAAATTGTGAAAATACAAATATAAGTGAATGTAAGGATTGGAAGGAATGTGATAATCTCAAACTCAGATAGGTTGCAAAAAAAAGATAGATCTTTAAAAAAATTAAAAAATTAAAATGAAAAAGGTGAAGATGGTACTGATTCATCAAATGGAGATGTTTTGATCTTTCCTGACATGAATAGATTCAGGAAATTAATACACTTTGATGTTGATGCTTTTGTTGAAGAAGTCATTGTGAAAGACATGGAATGACTTCCTGGGATAGCTGAACCACTGAATGATTCACACGTTTTTATATGCGCTCATGGAAGCCGAGATCGAAGATGTGATGTTCGTGGCCCTGCTCTTGTTAAAAAAAATGTGCTTGTTGAAAGCTATGTATAAGCCACTATGAGTAAGAATACTATGCTCTTTATGCCATGCGTATATTGATTTAAGTTCCTACTTTGATGCATCATATCCTTTCTTTGTAGCCCTCACCCTAGCCTTACATTACAAGCTTATAAAGACCTATTGATCCTTGGTGTTAACTTGTATCTACATTAGTAAAGAATTAATTTAAAGAGCAAGCCTATGGAGTAGATATATGCACTTATTAGAGATCCATTGCATTTACATGTTTTGCGTAAAACTATTAGGGAAGTGAGTAATGAAGTGAGAATGATACATGCTCATGAATGGAAGAATTGAATATGAGGTGAGATCGAATTTTGTATTAACTTTTGTACTTGAGTTGCATAGGATAATTTTTTTAAATCATGGCATGTGTTAAATCTTTGAGGCTCTATTTGAACAATTAATCTTTTATTTTAGGATTCTTATTTTATTTTTTTTGCTCGAGGACTAGTAAAGTGTAAGTTTGGAGGTATTTGATAAGCGTAAATTTGATCATTTAATTCATATACTTTTATAACAACATTAGCTAGTTTTTAATTTATTTTAAATTATATTTATTTATATTTATTTATTTTATTTATTTTAAAGGAGAATAAAAAAAAGAGAAAGCAATGGTTAAGGGACTCTACGTGAAGACTCACGGGCGGTGAGGACTCCAATGCCATATTTTCAAAGAGGAGAGGATCACGAGTTGATGAGTTGGCAATGTCATATTTCAATGGATGAGGCCCAGTTGGCAACGTGGTAGTTATCTGGAAAATGACTCTTAGGTAGTGATTTTTTTATCGTATTTAACTATAAAAAGAAGACAGGGGTCTTGAATCGATATAGACTTTTAGAGCTGGAGACTTTTAGAGTTTTTCAATGGAGAAGGATCTAAAGAACAGAGACGATAGCTGTGTTTCATCAATTGCTTCCAATGAAAAACATAAGTTTTACTAGTTTTCTTTTCGCTTTTATTATGAACTAATTTCTTTTGAGCATTGATGTAATACATAATTTATTTTATTAGTTAATTTATTTTTAATATTTTCATGATTGAATGTTTAATTCTTATGATTAATGTTTACAATTTATTGTTTGATTAATTGAATTACAATGAGACCGAAAGGTGATTTATTATTTTTTATGATTAATTATTACAATTTATTATTTAATCAATTGAATTACAATAAGACCGAGAGGTAATTTGTTATTTTAGATCTAGAATTAAATACCATTAGTTGAGCGAAAGTAGAGATACTTTACCACGATTAATATGATTTTTAGAAAATTCAAAGTACGTAATGAGTCTCCAATTAATTAAATTCACATAGAGATATGGAGTTGTTAGTTGGAGATATTTTTAATATTATTCGAGAGAAGATATTGGATAATTAAGGAATTTTTAATCATCAATATGGGATTATTAGAATTTAATAATTAAGAAGAATAAATTATGTTGGAATTGTTGGGTAAAATCAATCGCTATGGATCTATTCTCATCATATTTTTACATATTTAAATTTTTACGCTTTGTTAATTTTTAGATCAAATAATTTTACAGTAGAACATTTTGTTTATATTTGATTTTCTAAATAGTAATTAATTTAGTAAATTTTGATATTCAATAACATAATTAATCTATGTGGGTTCGACATCCGTTCTCTAAAAAATACTTTACTACTTGTTACGATTCTGTGCACTTGCAGATTATTTTACGCGAACACCCGGCTCCTAGGCGGCCCTAGTTCATAAGCGGCCCCAAGGCGGCCCCAACTCATAGGTGGCCCCAGCTCCTGGGCTGCCCCAGTTCATAAGTGACCTCGACTCCTAGGCGGCCCCGACTCCTAGGCGGCCTTGGGCCTTATCTTATTTTATTTCTAAGGTTAACTTTAGCTTTCCAAGCAAGCCTTTACGTCTAACAAGGTCAGGCCCACTAGTCATCTCTGATTCATATATGTCTAATAAGACAAACTTCATCGGTTCTAGCACAAGCCCAAAAGGTCATCATCCATCATGAAGCTTTAATAACTCTGATCCGTTAAGCCCAAAAAGTCATCATCCATCATGAAGCTTTAATGGCTCTTGCTAGATGAACCTCAAAAGGTGATCATCTGCTACAAAGTACCAATCACTCAGTTCAGATGGAATAAATCCCACTATTCTGACATTCCATTCAAGAAGTCGCAATACATCATGAGATTCCAAAACTTTCAAAGCAAGTTACACAGACCCCAAGCATTAATAAAACGGATAAGAGGGACGTTTGACCAAGGTATGAACACTAAAACACTCAAAAAAGGATCGATCTTCATCTCTAACTCTCTCTCTCTTGAGCTTCTTCAAGCTCACGGCTTCTGATTACTAACTTGAGCGTCGGAGGATCCCTGTTGAAATATTCGGTTCTCGGGACTTCTTGCAAATCTCACGCTAAAGTGAAGCTTCTTCAGCAAACTCACGACACGTCTACTGACGCTCAAGAACGTCAGCTCGAGGTAATCAGGCATCATCAGTATCGGAGAATAGATTAAGCACAGAAGTGCTAAACAAGTTCTGGTGTGCACATTTTAATTGCTCGGTCTGGAGACCGAACCCAGAAAGCAGAGACCACCTTCTTCTGAATAGCAGGAACTCTTCTGAGTGTTGGAAGAAGATTGTTGCATAACTCAGGATCATTTGGCTGGTTAGATTAAATATGAACCTGCATGTGGTGATTGGAGGAAGAAAGGAAGCAACGGAGCATATAATGCTTAGGATTCCTGGGTAGAAACAGAGCCTATAATGCCTAGGATTCCTTGGTTTGGCGCTTCGTTGGACTGTCTATGGATGGAAAAGAACCATCGGGCATTCCTCAACAAAGAATCGTTGGCTTAAGCCACTCGGCAGAAAGTCATCAGGCTCCACTTGGATACCTCCTGCTCCTAAATTCTTGAAACAGCTATTGGGAATTTAACTCCTTGTTGCTACTCTGTTCTGTTTGTTTTTATTTGGCACAGTTGTTCATGTAATACGAAAGTGTATTCATCCTCCTTTCCTCTCCTTCTCTACAAATAAGGAAGGAGACTACAAGTCCAGAGGAAAACCTACACCTCGAGCATTCGCAGATAAGGTAGGAGGAATATCCTTAGAGGGAGGATCAGACCGATCAATCAAATAACTTGGAGAAATTCCTTTCGAGGCAAGAAAATCAGCAATCTGATTCTCTCCACCGAAGGTATGGAAAGTGACCCAACGAAAGAAAGTAGAATTGAGAATCTACTTAATATCTCTAACGAAGGGATGTAGACTTTGAGAAGGATTCCGAGTAAGTTTTTTAAAAATCTATATAGAAATATTGTATATATTAATTTATAAAATAATAATAAAATTAATGTATTATCTTTAGCCATTGTTTATGATCTACATGAGGATTTGGATCTTGATTGAGTTAAGTGCAATCAATGAGCAATCGCACAACGATGACGTATACCCTCAAGATTTGCTCTTATTCAGGGACCCAATCTCTCTTTGGCTTTTATATGGTTTTCTCATGTATGATTTGATATCAAAAACCTTAAAAGGAATCTCTATTTATAGACTTTCTTAATTCCATTCCACCACCTATTTTTATCAAAGTAGGCATTTTAAATTTTCAAAAGAGATATAGTTATCACTTAATTAATTAGTGGATGAATATTATTGAGAGTTATCTTGAGATATATCTGTAAGTGGTTACCAAATAAAATAAAATAGATCCATCACAAACAAAATACTACATTCTTCCACTTGATAAGTATATTTATTTTAATTCATAATCCTCAACATTGAAAAAGAAATCAAATACATGAATCATAGCGATAGGTCCTGAGTATTATCTTCCATATATTATAATGTATTCAATTTCTTTACCACTATTCCAAATGTGACAACACAACTTAATGAATAAACCCTATGTTTATTCATAGTTCAAAAAAAAATTTTGTCATTTCTTGAAAGTCAAATAATGTGTACATCCAAATGAGAAATAAAAAAATAACTTAAATAAGAGTTTTCTTGTACAAGTAGTTGTCCATGCAACTAAATTATATCATGGGACCAACTCTCATTCGTACTACATGATCCTTAAAATTCTTAATTGGCATGCCTTTAGACAAACGATCAGCTATCATCAATTCAATGCTAACGTGTTCTATGACCACTTTATTTTCTTTAACATGTTCTCTTATGGCTAAATACTTAATATCGATGTGTTTACTTTGACTACCACTCTTGTGGTTTTTAATAAAAAATACAGTAGCTGAATTGTCATAGTACAATTTAATTGGCCTAGCAATAGAATCAATAATTTTAAGCCTTGAGATAAAGCTCTTCAACCATACACCATGCAATGTAGCCTCAAAATAAGCAACGAATTCTGTTTCCATAATAGAGGTAGCAGTTAAAGTCTGCTTTGCACTCCTCCATGATATAGCTCCACCGGCTAACATAAATATAAATCATGATATTGATTTTCGAGAATCAAAGCAGCCAATAAAGTCTGAATTTGAGTAACCCTCTACCTCCAAATGATCAGCTCGTCTATACATGAGCAAGTAGTCCTTGGTCCCTTGAAGATACCTCATGACCTTTTTAGCAGCTCTCCAATAGTCTAAACCTGGATTACTCTGATATCTTCCCAACATTTCTACTGTAAATGCAATGTTAGGTCTTGTACAAACCTAAGCATATATTAGGCTTCCAACAGCTGAGCATATGGAATGTTGTGCATCTGTTTCCATTCAAGTTCATTTTTAGGCACTGGTTCAAAGTGAACTTGTCACTCTTCATTATAGGTGCAACACTTGATAAACAATCTTTCATCTGAAATCTCTCCAAGACTTTATTGTTATAAGTTTCTTAAGACAATCCTAAAATGCCTCGAGATATTTTCTATGGATCTTAATGCCAATGACATATGATGCCTCACTCATATCTTTCATATCAAAATTTTTGAAGAGAAATTATTTCACCTAATGTAGCAACCCTTTATCATTGGTTGCAAGTAGAATATCATCCATATATAGGACCAAGAAACAAATTTTGCTTCCACTACCTTTTGGTATATACATTGATCCATGATATTTTCTTTAAAACCAAAGAAAAAGATCACATTATGAAATTTTAAATACCACTGATGTGAGGCTTATTTTAATCCATATATGGATTTCTTAAGCTTGCAAACAAAATGCTCATCATCACTATAGGAAAATTCTTTAGGTTGTTTCATATAAACCTATTTCTCTAGATCTTTATTAAGGAATACAGTTTTCATATCCATTTGATGTAACTAAAAATCAAAATGAGCTACCAATGCCATAATTATCCAAAAAGAATCTTTCTTGGATACAAGAGAAAATGTCTCCGTGTAGTCGATTCCTTCCCTCTGAGTGAACCCTTTGGCAACAAGCCTTGCTTTATATCTCTTAATGTTGCCTTGTAAGTCTTTCTTTGTTTTAAAGATCCATTTACATTCAATGGCTTTTACACCATCAGGCAACTCAACAAGATCCCAGACTCGATTAGATGCTATAGATTCCATCTCGTCCTTCATGGCATTATACCACAAGTTTGATTCCTTAGAACTCATAGCTTGTGAAAACGTTTTAGGATCATTTTCGACTCTAATATTATAGTCAGATTCCTGTAGATACACAATATAATCACTAGGAATAACTGATTTCTTTATTCTAGTTGATCTTCTTAATGTTGTGTCATGACCTCCTGAGGAGTATCTTATACAACTGACTGTTGTTAAATAATATGATCTTTTAGATTATTATCAGCAGCTTATGAAATCTCAATGACTAGTTAACAAGTACTTATTTGAACTTGAGGGACGCTATGAATGATAACCAATCTCTCACTTGAAGTGAAAGTTGAAATATCTAAATGTTCTTTCTCAGAAGAAGCCAAATACTAAGATTATCACTCTCACTGATCAAGTCATTCTCAAAAAAATTTGCATTTCTTGATTCCACAATCCTAGTGGTGTAAGATGGATAATAAAATCTATAACCCTTCGACTTCTTAGCATATCCAATAAAATATTCACTAATAGTCCTTGATTCCAGTTTTCTTTCTTATGAATTATAAACTCTTACTTCAGATGGGCATCCCCAATCACGTATATATTGCAAACTTGATTTTCAACCTTTAAATAACTCAAATGGTGTTTTGGAAACAACCTTGGTTGGAACTTAGTTTAATATATACATGGCCATTTCAAGAACTCCAGTCCACAAGGATTTAGGTAGGTTGGAGCTACCAATCATGCTCATCACCATGTCTAATAGTGTTCGGTTCCTTCTTTCAACTACACCATTTCAGTCTGGAGACCCCGACATGGTGTATTGTGCAATAATTTTATTTTCCTTAAGAAACTAAGCAAACAGATCATGTGTCTGTCCATCCTTAGTCTATCTACCATAATATTTTTTACCTCTATCTGACCTCACGATCTTAATTTGCTTGCCACATTGTTTCTCTACTTCTGTCTTGAATACCTTAAAGGCATCTAATTCTTCATTCTTATTATGAAGCAAGTAGAGATACATATATCGTGAATAGTCATTAATAAATAAGATGAAGTATCTCTGACCATACGAGTCCATATCTAAACTACAGATATCTATATGTATGATCTTCAATATTTTTGAACTCCTCTTAGAATCTTTCTTAGACTTGTTGGTTTGCTTTCCTTTATGCAGTCCACACAAGTACCAGAATCAGTAAAATTAAGAGTATCAAGTACTCTATCTTTTACTAATCTTTTAATTCTTTCAATAGAGATATGGCCTAATCTTTGATGCTACAAAATAGAGAAATTCTCATTCACAACACATCTTTTCATACCTGTGTTAGTTTGGGCGTGCATCACATTGTAAGAGGTATTGTTTTTCAAATTGATTTGGAAAAGATTATCAAACATTGTATCATTCCTAATAAGCTTAGATTTATAAGATAAACCAATAGAGATTTTATTAAAATTAAAGAAATATCCTAAGAATACAAGTCTTGATACTGAAATCAAATTTGTAGAGAAACTTGGAATATAAAAAGTCTTTTCCAAATCTAAAACAAAATCATAATCTAAAATAAGTATGTACGTCCCAATCGCTTCAACATATGAACTTATCTTGTTTCTTGAATGGATGTTTTGTTTACTTCCCAATTGTTTCCTTTGATTTAGAAAACCATGCAAGGTATTTGAAATATGGATTGCAGAACTAGAACCAATCCACCATGTGTTATGACAAACAACCATATTGGATTCATAACATACAAATAAGATTATAGTACCTTTTTTGTCAAGCCAAGCCTTAAATTTGAGGCAATCCTTCTTTATATGTCCTTTTCTTTTGCAAAAGAAGCACTTTGATTCCTTCTTTACTTATGTATGGATGGATACTTCATCCTTTCTTTTGTGTTTGATTTTAGCAGCTTTAGTCTTTCTCTGAGTAGCTAAATATGTACTTTCTTTTATTTTTAGAATCAGCCTCCCTTTCTTTTGAACACACATGATTAGAAGTTCATTAATTAACCATTTGTCCTTATGTATGTTGTAAGATATTTTGAAGGGCCTATATTTCTATGGGAGTGAATTCAGAATAAAATGCACTAAGAAAGATTCTGACATTTCAATCTCTAGGAATTTTAGCTGAGCCACAATGTTCCTCATCTTCATGATGTACTCACGCACACCTCCAATAGTAGTAAGCTTCATTGATGATAACTTTTCCATTAGGGTGCTAGCTAGTGCCTTATCTAAAGACTCAAATTATGCATCAATAGCCTTTCGAAGTTCCTTGACATTTTTATACTCAGGAATCGAACCATATATACTAGCAGAAATCTTAGTACATATGAACATCATACTGAGGCGATTAAATCGCTCTCATCATTCATACGCAGCAATCTCAGCCTGAGTGCTAGTAGGTATAACTGAATATGATTGATCCTTCCTGATAGCATAGTCAATGTCCATGCAACCTAACTAAAGAAGAATTCTTTCCTTTCATACTTTATAATTGTCACCACTTAAATCGGGAATAACACATTTCATATCAGAAATATTAATAGACAAAATAGCTACACAAAATAAAAATCATATTCATGTAACTGAATATGAGGCATACAACTCAAGTCATGTCTTACCAATGTAAGTATGCAATAACATATAATAATTACGTGTGGGCTAAGTTATTATACCTAAATAGATTCATTAACTTATGATGTGACTAACAAATTATATTTCTTTCTTAATTCCTATAGATAATTAAGAAAATAATTTATTATTCCATCCTAATTAATTATATAAATGCAATAAAAATTTCTATGGAATAAGATTCATTGCAATAAATATAATTAATTACAATTAATGTCATCTAACCTTATGTATTTTTTGTAACTCAATATATAATTTTGATTAAATAATTTTAATTAATTAAAGATGCTATAGCTACTCCTCAATTAATCAAAATCATATTGACCACATGACATTTAAACTCCATTACATGCGTATAAATTAACCAATTTAGCATGAGTATTAAATAGTGATCTTAATCAACGTAACATTTCCAAATCAATGTCTAAATCAATCGAATTGGCTCGGTCAATGGGAGAGAGGTGGGGTCCTTCCGTTGCTTTCCTTAGACACCAATTTAATTGGCCAAGTCAGTCAACGAAATCAATTAAGAAACCACGATCTCTTTACCTTTAAGAACCACTTTTCTAGACACTAATTTATCAATTAGACCTTAAAAGGATTTGCATTATAATTTATCATAATACCACTAAATATAATTTTGTTCATGCATAATATAAAATCTAATATGCAAAACAAGAGCAATAACATACCACGCATCTATTTAATATAATTTTAAAATTATCATCTTAAGAAAAAAAATTATCAATTAAAGCACGTTCGGTCGTAGCTCATTATTCTTTTGGGCCAATCTATGCAAAACACCATGGGCATAGAGGCTCAGGAGGCATATTTTAATATAAAAAATTCAAACTTAAGAAATAGATGATAAAACAAATCATATTACATGATATAATAAAATAAATCATATCAAAACATTAAAGAGATAATAGCATGCTATGATTGACTTTTAAATGCAATCAGATGGATAAAAAATCCAATAAAATATAATTTGACTTGATCTTCATATCAAGATACTGAATCGGCATATCGAAAGCAGATAAGCCTCTTCCTTTACGTCTCTTGATCATATTCGATCAAGTCAAATCGGTCTATTCTATCCCGTAAGAGTGCTTCCAAAAGGCACTTCAAGTCTATAAATAGGGCATGCCATTTACATTCTAAATCATCCATCCGAAAATTCTTTTCTTAGCATTTGTATACTCTGAATTTAAGAGAGTATAGCATTCTTGATTCGCTGTTCTGGTGATAAGTAGTGCTGCTTTCATCAGAAAAGGACCATTGTATCCTGAGAGACAATCGTCATAATACTGTAAGCATCTGTACGGAATGAAATTATCTTAAGGACATAGAGTATAACTTTAGACTCGATCTTTTGATCAAATTAGCCACCACATTCCAATCCACCAACAATTACCTGAACAACATTACAAGCATTCCTATCTGCATCCTATAATTCGTGATCTTGATCAAACAATCCAGATGGAAATATCCTTAATTCAGTAACTTTTATCAGATATCTTGACAGAGACTGGTTTAGATCATAAGGTCTGGCCTTGTGGATTATATGATCCTTTGGATGATAAGATCTAGAATCAAATTAGTCTGCCACATGTCAAAGCAATTAGAAAACTCATATAATAAGATCTATTGATTTCTATGACTTTTATAATGACCAATTCATTGTTGATAACTCTGTTTCATGACTTTTTATTGATTATGTTTACACATATCAGCCAATTTATTAACTGTGTTAAGACTCTCTGGCCTTCCTGTTGCATACCATGCCGTCCGTTTGGATAAATCCCGTGGAGGACCCAAAGCCGCTTAGAACATATATAATCTCTTTTGGCTAAGATTCATAATTTTGTTTAACAGGGTCAAAAGGTCATGGACTTTGTTGTGAATTATAGATCTTGGTTGTTTCTAAATTTATGGTTGATATATTAAGCCAAAATGAGATATATGATAGATTGATATGGAGAATGCTAATGTGAAATGCTTTTTTTTGTCTTTTTTTTTCATGAAAAGAATATTGTAGTGCAAATATTGATACACATGGCATTTTTATTGAGACATAATGTGTATATATGTATGTATATGTATATATGTGTGCACACATGTAATCAAATTATTCATTCAATTATAGATTGGAATGTGGTGATTATCCGAATAAAGAATAGGAGCTGGGTTCTACGGCACTTGGCATAAGGCCAGACTAAGCTGGCAAGTCGTGTTCATTAGTCATCATCTCATCCATCCAGATAATGCCCTTCTTTAATCATGCAGCATGACCAATATTTAAAGCATTCGCTTCACATCATATAACTGGCAGTGGGCCTCATAGTTCTCTTCAGTAGCCCAATCAACAAAACTTATAGCATTAGTGATTGCCTCATGGATCTCATGCCACTTGCAAGACTTTATAAGCATCACGGAGCTACGTTCCCTCTATGATAGAGCAGCTATGTGACATGGTTCACATGGAAACACCATCCCCATATACTTTTGCCCAATTTTTTTAAAGCTTGATTACTTATTTGTTTATTTAATTTTGAGCCATGGAAAGATTACTTTGACCTTGTGGGAGACTAGAGTGCTATAGTCATACATAATAAGATCAATTCTACATTTAGTTATGCAAAAATCCTCCAAATTAATAAATTTATTTCTTAAATTATTTAAATCATAAGAAATAGAAATAAATTCTTTAAATGCTATTGCTAGAATCCAATAGGAAGAAACAATAAACAGGTGTGATTATGCCATCCTGAATTTCTCATATTATTTCTTCCCATGATTCAAAATGAATGTATTTAGCTAATAAGACAGCTAAAATTCACCATCACCCACACAGATATTTTCTTAATTTTCTGGTTACACTAAATATTTTCATTAATCAAAGTATAACAACAGGTCATGGAAGTGTATATTTTCAACCGAAGGTGCCTACCAGTACAATTGGTGAAGGCATTCGAGGGTAATTGTTATTAATAGCCTGGACTAAGTCATTGTTCTCAACCATGTGTGCATTTAATTTACATTGTGAGTTAACATAAACTAACTTATTATGTCACTTGACTTTTATATTAATCAAAAAAGAAGTTACAAAAATTTGTTTTATATCAAGTCCGGCTGATGCGTGCTATACATATAATTAGAAAAGATACGGTGTGCTTTACCTAGTCAAAGTATAACAAATTTCTTATCCATTGATTTCAATATTGCTGATAAAAATTCTTCCCAAAAGAGAGGTTCAGACCAGTGGATCTCATCTCTTATAAGCTGATGCCACCCTGCCGTTTGCTTTCTGGAGAGGTGCCTGCAATCTTGTACGCAGACTATGATTTTATGAATCCTGCCGTCCATTTTGTTTTTGTGATTGGACTTTAAAAGACACTTTTTTTTTATTACGGACGGACGATCACACCAATATAGGGTAAGTCAAACCTGATATAACAGAATACAAGATTTATGAAAGAACAGGCGGACACGAATCTCTCGGTTCCCAACTCCAAAAGCCAAAGTGATTAGCCATTCTGGCAGTAATCTAGTCTGCCATAGCATTGGCTTCCTTGAAAATATATCGAATCTGGACGCAGTGAACGCCCTGCAGAAGAGAATGAATATCATAAATCAAGGGATTAGTAGGCATCTGATCGTAGTGATCCTTGCGCAGCTAGCGAATCACTGTAATAGCATCCCCTCAATAATAAGATAACTAGCGCCAAGACTGTGAATGACAATAGAAATACCAGCTCAAGCGGCATATAGCTCCGCTAAAGGCACTGAGGAGTCGATATGGCTGAAACTCCTAGCAGCTAGCATCGCACCATCGGACCCTCTAATCACAAAATTAGACTCAGCAGCTCTATCACGAACACTCCCATCAAAATTGATTTTGATTGATCCTGAAGGTGAAGCTTCCAAGAAATATGGATCATATATCGGTGCGCTGCCGAGGCAGTATGGGAACCCCAGAGGCAAGGGTTATCAGTATCAAGAACAATCCGGCAAAGAGTATACTTAGCTGATAAAGAGAATGTTGTCCTGACAACCCTATGTGAAGGGACTCATCAATAAATACAAGCTGATTTCGAGATAATCAGGCACTTTGGAAGAGGAACATGAGTCATGCACCGATCCATCATGAAGAAATCTTTCTTTCATCTTTATAAACAGTTCTAACACCATGGTCTGAAATCATCTACGCAACATATTATATCACAGTTCCATCAATGGGAGCCTTGGGCATCTCATTAAGTCTCATGGGTGGACCCTTTGTTCTTTAAGATACTCTACTTCTGACGGACGCTTACCTCACATCACTTTCTCTTTTTTAAAGAGAAGAATCATTTCCATCGAAACTTATTCTTGTTCTTGCATTGTTCCTTTCTCAAATCTCGCAAAAGCACCAAATCTATGTATGGTTAAGAATATTGAATCATTAGATCCTACACGCAACGTAATCTTAATATCTACTGCATTGATAAGTCAATGCATGAATTTGTATTATAGCAATCTAATGAACAATTATGTATGTGTATGATGTTGTGCTTAAACGTACATGATATCTAAAGCTAGCCCTTATCACACTCAATCTTTGCATCTATTTTTATTTTATTCCATGCCAATCCTGGCCCACCACTTTCTATAAGGGAAACGTGTATATGAGAAGATTGTCCAATAGTATTGAGCATGAAGACGATGACATCCATTTGAAACTTGCCGTGCGCATCTCGGCCTTCCTTTTTGGGAAGCATGGCTTTAATATTTTATCTTTATTCTAGAATATGATTCTACTGAAGTATGGTTAGTTGGGATCTTTGCACCCATAAACCATGTGAATGAGCATGATAATTTTTCAATAAAAAAAACTCTACTTATATCTTTAATAAATAAAATTCTTGACATCATCCTGCCCTCACCCTCATATCACAAAAATTAAGATAGAGATTCTAGGCAGTGTATTTTGAGATAAGATCATTTCAGTAGTTTCCATGAAAGTGGGACTTAATTTTAACGTAAAATTATTCTATTGTAGCTAGCATGATTGCCTTATGTTAAAAAAATATGAGAACGGTTTTTTCTTATACGAAGACCAAGCTTGGTGTACGTAATCTTTCTATGATGGTGAGAGCTATGTGCATCAGCACTATTTTATTTTATTTATTTTATTTTTATTATTACAAACGGACGATCACACCATCTGGTGCGAGTCGAACCCGAGCTATCAGAATACAAGATTTGAGTAAAGATAATAGGACAAGGGACACCAGCATGCCATTTCCACTGACGGGATAACGGCAACCATAGAAGCTACCCAATCAGCTGCAGCATTGCTTCCCTATAAATATGACGAATCACAGAAGAATAAGAAGCCTGAAGAGAGACCCGAATATCTCTGAAGGGGATTAAGAATAGAATAAGAATCCCCATCACGCCTAATCTACCTGATAATCGTCATAGAGTCTCCCTCAATGATTAATTTGCGATAGCCCAAATGACGAACAGCATAAGAGATACCAGCCCAAGCAGCTGGAGCTCCCATTGGGACCGATATATCAATAGAGCTATGACCACTCGCCAATAACTGACCCTCAGAGCCACAATGACAAATCCAGATCCAACTATACGATCAGAGATCCATCAAAATTTACTTTGACGTAACCCGGGGTCATCAGCACTATTTTATTGCTATCATGAAAAGAAAAATCCAATTATTGCACCAATTCGCTTTTAAAGTGAAAATATTTGTAGATGATCATCAACATGATCATTGATGAAGGATATACAATACGACATTCTATCAGCTGGTTAACAATGGATGCTACAATTATTGGTTTATTTTCATGAATAATAGAGTACTACATATAAAATAAATGTTAAACAACAGCCATCATAGTAAAAACCAAATCATATTTATTATTTTAATTCTCATTATTAATGCATAAAGCGTAGTTAAAGGTCCAAGAACCGTCCCAAGGGGTTATATATAATATATTTCAATGACAATTATTCTGAACCAAGGTTATCGATTTATGCCACTGTAGAGGAGGATGTAACAGTAGGGAACATTATGCAAAAACTCCAACAGGACAACCGATGGACTCACTGGCCCCATGCATGGAGCCAGTGGGTCCAAGCCTCCAACAAGTGGAACAAAATCTCACAACATGCTCCTCATCACAACCATTTGTCCTAGTCCATCCATGCACTTCCTTGAGTGCATCAAGCTCATGCGCCCATGCCTCTTGAGCAACATACAGCTCTCTCTCTCTCTCTCTCTCTCTCTCTCTCTCTCTCAAGACTGGCCTCTCTCTCTCTCTCTCTCTCTCTCTCTCTCTGAGCAAGATACGGCTGCCAGACCAGACAAGAGCTGGCCTCTCTCTCTCTCTCTCTCTCTCTCTCTCTCTCTCTCTCTCACTCACTGCGCTGGATCCCCTCACTTTTGCGGCCTCGTTTTGGCTTCAGAGACATGACCGCTCGTGGGAATCCAAAGCTTTTGAGTCGGTATCCACCTGAAGCGTTGCAGGTGTGGCCGTGGGAAGGGACGAGGCACGTGCACGTGACGCCAGGACGAGCCCGTGGGAGGCGTCAAGGTGGCGTAGATTGCGAGGGTCCAGCGCTGGGCCCTACCAGACCGGGGACTTGAAAGGAAGCCACACACGTTCGCCACGTGGCGCGGCCCGCTTTGCTCGCTGGTGGCATTCGCGAAGCCAGGTTTTCGTCTGAAGCGCGCTGCGACTGCGAGCGACCAGCCTCTTTCCACGCTTGCAAAGCGGACGGCTTTTTGCTGCAAATACGAAACTACCCTTTCACCGACTCAAACTTGGGTTCCGGTCTGAAGTTTAAATAACGGCTGTTATTACATTTATTCCCAACAATTTTAGGTCCGATATTTAATACCCAACGAGGTGGGAAAAAAAAAATCCTGTCGATGCTATAATATCTGGTGTTATTTGGTTTGACCGACATAAACTACACGTGTGACAGAGTTAGAAATCAATGCATCCTAAATTAACCAAGATTTCCTACCTTCAACTCAATCGTGATCATTTTAGGATTGTAATTGAGCCAATTGGCTCATAAAAGCTCGTTCATGTTCGACTCGTCATATAAATGAGTCGAGTTTGAGCTTTATTTTAGAGCTCATTTGATAAACGAGTCAAGCTTGACACGATAACAGATTCGATTAGAAGCTCACAAGACAGCTCGATTAAGAGCTCATGAGACGGCTCAATTAGAAGCTCGCGAGCTGGCTCGATTAGAAGCTCATAAACAAGATGTACTTTCAACTTCTTTGTCTTTTCATCTTTTCTGACTACTTATGGGTTTAAGAATCAATTTTTTTTATTCTCGAGCCAAGCTTTAAATAAGCTTAATTTGAGTTGAGCTTGAAACGAGCTTTTTCTGAGTCGAGCTTATCGAGCTTTCTAATCATATCAAATGAGCGAGCTCGAGTCGAGCTCGAGCTTTTTGTAATCGAGCTTAAGCTGAGCTTGAACAAAATTTTTAAATTTAAACGAGCTTAAGATCGAGCTCGAGTATTTGTTAACGGGCTGAGTTGAGCACAGAAAAACTCAATTTAATTCAGCTCGATTGTAGCCCTAGATCGCCCTAGCATCCCTTAGGATTCAGTTCATCCTAATGTATCGAGATTATTTCTTCGTCCAGTTGAACTGAATTAAGCATAGAATAATTTATTCTAGAAAGAAACTTGTTGCACTTGTCTTTTTCTTTCATGCACAATTGATTATTATTATTATTTTATTCAGGTGCAAAGATCAACTTTAAATGTGAATATATAACACGCTATTCATTGTTTATATTTCAACTATTTTTTGAATAAAATATTTTAAATTCAAAATTTAATTTTCTCTAAAAAGTTACTAAAAAATAATATTTTTATTTTTTATTCTATTTATCATTTTTTATTACCATATCATTATAAAAATTATTATTGTAAAACTAAAAAAGAAAGACTAGAGCAAAGTTCTTCAGTTTTAATTGTTACATTAACCATCCAAAGTCTACTTGAAAAAGCAACTAAATTACGTACATGCTATCATATATATATATGTGGTGTCCATTGTAACTATGATGGGCTACGAATAGGGATTGTTATAAAAAATTAATTATATTGTTATTGAAACATTACAACCTACTCATGGAAACATGATATGGACGGCTATAGGATACTCTAATGGATGATGGTCTTAATTTCTTTCGAAGTTATATGATATAGGTTATTACGAACATTATTTGCTCGTCCGAAACGTTATCGAGGCCGGCTCCAGCCGTTCTCTTCTACCCTCCGAAAAGCTACCGTTGGATTTTTAAAAGAGGCACGGTGGATCCCTCTCCTTCGCATCCCATGAGATATATGATGATGATGATGATGATGATGATGATGATCTCCCATCTCATCCCGTTGTCCGGCTGCAACCGGGCCCCATACCCTCCTCCCTCGATGTATATAATAATACAAACACAGTTCAGCACACGACATCATGGAACGCTGTTAACACGCAGCATCGTTGTAAACCATTCAATATTAATTTCTGTATTGGAGAAGCCTCTCCCGGCCATCCCACTCCAGCTCTCTCCATAAATACCCCCTCTATTCCCCCCCTCCCTTCCGCATCCCATAGCAAGAGAAGAGGAGAGTCCTACAGAGAGGGAAGTAAAGAGGTAGAGGCGATGGTGAAGGAGATGAGCACGGAGGGGGAGCACCATGCCGTGAAGGACTACAACGACCCGCTGCCGCCCCGCTGCTCGGGGTGGAGGAGCTCCGGCGGTGGTCTCTCTACCGCGCCCTGATCGCCGAGTTCGTCGCCACACTCCTCTTCCTCTACGTCGCCATCGCCACCGTCATCGGCTACAAGCGGCAGTCGCAGGCCGACAAATGCAACGGCGTCGGCGTCCTCGGCATCGCATGGTCCTTCGGCGGCATGATCTTCGTCCTCGTCTATTGCACCGCCGGCATCTCCGGTCCATCGATCTCTCTCTCTCTCCTCTGAATCGTTATTTTATTTCATGCGAACTTTGTCGACTTATAATATTACTCCTTCTTCTAGCTACCAGGTGGTCACATTAATCCGGCGGTGACGTTTGGGATGTTCTTGGCGAGGAAGGTGTCATTAATCCATACGATTCTCTACATTGTGGCTCAGTGTCTGGGGGCCATTTGTGGGGCGGGACTGGTGAAGGCATTCATGAAGCACTCCTATAACTCTCTTGGTGGTGGAGCTAATGAGGTGGCGCCGGGGTACACCAAGGGCACCGCTCTCGGCGCCGAGTTCATTGGCACCTTCATCCTCGTCTACACCGTCTTCTCCGCCACCGACGAGAAGCTCAAGGCCCACAACAGTTACGTTGCGGTCTGTATCCACTGCCACTCTAGTTAACTAGCGTACCCATGGATAATTCTTTGCTGCAAATTAAGCTCTTGTGCTCTGGTGTAGGTTTTGGTGCCTTTACCGATCGGGTTTGCGGTGTTTATGGTGCATTTAGCTACGATCCCAATCACCGGGACCGGCATTAATCCGGCGAGGAGCTTTGGAACAGCAGTCATCTACGGCCAGCACAAGGCCTGGCATGATCATGTATGCGATTTAAGTTTATATATACTTTATACGTACGGTTAACACAAATTGCATACAGTTGAGGAATAAATCTTCGAATAAACCTTATTCCAGCCAAATGCATTTAAAAAAGAGACGGGAATAAATAAAGAAAAGCTATTTCTGCAGCCAACCCAACTAAATGACTAATTCTTGGAATAACTATTACAAGGAGAGGTTGGAAAATTTTGTTCTTTGAACGGCACCCTCTTTGATTAATCCTGACGTCTCAGGATAAAAATATCATTAGCAAAGCGATATTGACCCATGGACCAAGAGATATTTCAGATTTCTGAAGGAATAACTATTCCTGTTCCATTTTTTTGGGCTTCCGGAATAAAACTTCCGTTGTTTCATTTGGAATAACATTATGTTTTTTGATTGTGGTGATGAGCAGTGGATCTTTTGGGTGGGGCCGATGTTGGGAGCGGCGGCCGCGGCGGCGTACCACAAGTACGTGCTCCGGGCGCATGTCATCAAGGCGCTGGGCTCGTTCCGCAGCAATCCTCGCAACTGATGAGCTCTGCCTCCTGCCTTATCGATCTCATTAATTCTTCAGCTATATATAAAGTGACTACATGTGAAGTTCCTGTGGAGTGTGTGGAATTTGGGTGCTTAATTTTCTCGTTGGTCGTCTTCATGCTCTTATGGCCTCTCTTTACTTACTGCGCGAGGTGGCAGTACGTCGTGTGGAATTTGTTTCATTTAATGACCTGATTGTTGTCCTAATCAAACTATGGCAGTCGTGTGGTATTTGTTTCATTTAATGACCTGATTGTTGTCTTAATCCAACTATGTACTGCTTCAATTATAATATTATAATTTTTAACGTGTTTGTTATTCGCTCTCCAATTGTAATGCTCAAGTTCATTCATTAGTCTAAATTAATTTTGTTAGCAGGTTAAACTATGTGCCCAAAAATTTTGAATGAATGTTAATAGATAATAAATAAATTTAAATAAAAAAATATATAATATTTTTTTTCATTTAATGCGGGGTTAAATTTGGGGTATCATTTCTTTGTATAATGTGATACCCAGTTACATGCCACAAAGTTAGATAGAATTTATTTTTGAGTCACTTCACATTATGACAGGATTCTATCATCATCTTATGAGTGATTTTTTTTTTATGTTCATCAATTTTTTCATGCTCGGATTGACGCTGATATCATTTGTAGTGCTTTAAAGTCTATCTATTAGTTCAATTTAGCGGATCGAAATCACATGATTCAAAAATTTGAATAAAAATTAATGGATAGTAAATAAATTTAAATTATTAATATATAATATTTTTTTATTTAATATAAAATTAAATTTAAGGTACCATACAAACTTTAGTTCTTGTGATACTATTTAGTTTGTATTAGAGGAAGTAGAGTGAGCATTATCAAACTACTAACCAGCAGCAAATAGCTTTTTACTTTTTCTTTTCCAGCCTGTGCAAACTCCTAAATTGGACCAACCATTTTCGTTTTCCAACTTGTGCAAACTTTTACCTTGGCCCTATCATTTCTGAGGTAATTGCCTTCTTTTCTCTTTGTTGTCGCCTTCTTTTTCTCTTTGTTGTCGCCGGGAAGGATGGGATCCCTGTAGCCATCCCGTCATCAAACACAATATACCAACACAATTCGTATTCAACATAAAATAAATTTAAATTAGTCTTTATCTTACATGGATTTATATCGTAAATGTGTTGACATATATCATAATTGATGACGCTCGATCACCTCTCCTAGACGTCGGGAATGAAGACGCTCCTCGAATCCTCGCCTCGCCGAGTTGCCTGCAAGGAAGTCCCGGGACCAGAGGGGGTTCCGACGGGACCCTCCGACGGCCAAGTTAGTGACTGAGGTCACAGCTGAAGAAGGGCTCGAGTGAGCCCTGTCTTGGGTGGAGAAGAGGAGTCTCCAAGAGGAAGAATCCCTTTTGAGAGTTTAGATGGCGATTTTGGGGTTATCGCGCGTACCTGTTTGGTGAGTGGATTTACCCTTTTATAGGGGTTGACACTGGCACGACCATGTGGGGTGGCATGAAGTCAGAACGTCTGCAGAGCCCTTGCGTGAATCTGAGCTGGTTGGCGGGTTACGTCCCATCAGCAGTAGGGCTGTCGGGCGGTGCGCGTCTGGCGTTGTCGAGCGGCGCGCGTCGGACACTGTCGGACGGCGCGCGTCAAGGGAACGGATTCTTGAACCGCTGGGGCTGATCTGGCGGGAATCGGGGGTCCCGTCTTGTCAGGGCCGAGCTGGGTCGACCTGAGATGGCTGGGGCCTATCCCGCCGGCAAGGCAGTGCCGGGGTGGGGCCGACTCGGCGGACTTGGAGACGAGGGGCCGAGTCGGGCCGGCCGGGGACGGCCTTGGCCGACTCGGCGGGACTGGAGACGCCGGGGTTGAGTCGGGCTGGCCGGGGACGGTCTTGGCCGATTCGGCGGGACAGGAGTCGCCGGGGCCGAGTCGGACCGGCCTGGGATGGCCTTGGCCGACTCGGCGGGACTGGAGTCGCCGGGGCCGAGCCGGGCCGGCCTGGGATGGCCTTGGCCGACTCGGCGGGACAGGAGTCGCCGGGGCCGAGTCGGGCCAGCCTGGGATGGCCTTGGCCGACTCGACGGGACAGGAGTCGCCGGGGCCTAGTCGGGCCGGCCGGGGATGGCCTTGGCCGGCTCGGCCGGCTAGCTTGGAGACGTCGTGGCCGGCTAAGAATGTGCTGAGGCCGGCTAGCTTGGAGACGCCGTGGCCGGCTAGCAATGTGCCGGGGCCGGCTAGCTTGGAGACATCGTGGCCGGCTAGCAATGTGCCGGGGCCGGCTAGCTTGGAGACGCCGTGGCCGGCTAGCTTGGAGACGCCGTGGCCGGATAGCAATGTGCCGGGGCCGGCTAGCTTGGAGACGCCATGGCCGGCTAGCAATATGCCGGGACCGGCTAGCTTGGAGACGCTGTGGCCGGCTAGCAATGTGCCGGGGCCGGCTAGCTTGGAGACGCCGTGGCCGGCTAGCAATGTGCCTGGGCCGGCTAGCTTGGAGAGGCTGTGGCCAGCTAGGAATGTGCTGGGGCCGCCTTGCTTGGAGACACCGGGACCGGCTAGCTTGGAGACGCCGGCCTTGGCGGGTGTTGGCCTTTGGTGTGCCGGTCTTGTGGGCCGGCGCTGGAGCCTGTCGTCCTTTGGCCAGCGCTGGAAGCCGACGCTGGAGGATGACGCTGGAAGCCGACGATGGAGCTGACGGAGTCCGTCGGCCTTTGGCTAGCGCCAAGGGCTGGCGCTGGAAGCCGATGCTAGGGGCCATCGCTAGAGGCCGTTGCTGGAGCTGATGGAGTCTGTCGGCCTTTGGCTAGCGCCGGAGGCTAGCGCTGGAAGCCAACGCTGGGGCTGACGGAGTTCGTCGGCGTTTGGCTAGCGCTGGGGGCTGGCGCTGGAAGCCAACGCTGGGGGCCGTCGCTGGAGGCCGTCGCTGGCATTAGAGTCTGGGCCTTTGGGGCCATCCAAAAATTTCATTTTTCATGGGGTCAACTGACCCCATCAAATGCCCCCCACACTCCTTGAGCTTGCGTGCCCTGCATCAGCCAAGCGAAAGGAGTGTAGCACTTTTACCTTGGCTGCCTTGGATGGACGTCTTGGATGGACGTCTTGGATGGACGTCTGTGCGCCTTCTTTGGCTAGTTGAGGGCGGCTAGTGATTCTCTCCCAAAGCGGAGTCTGGGAGTCTTTTGAACCCGGAGGGTGACCTGAGAGCTGAGTCGTCTGGTTCCTTTTTGAACCGCCTCGGGGGTGTGGGAACCACTGCGAGGGGTGACTCAGCTGGGTATGGAGCCCTTAGGGTCTTAACCGACTCGGGGGCACCGCCGTGCCGGGGCCGAGTGGTGTCCCGTGGGCCACGATGCCAGTGAGCTCCCTTTGAACCAGCTTGGGGGTTTGTCTGCCCCCCAGGAAACTCCGTTGATTGGAATCCGCAGGTCTTGAGCTTGAGGGTGCCGACACGGAGCCTGTCTTGGGTGCCGACGTGGAATCGGTCTTTGATGCCGACGCAGAGTCGGTCTTTGTTGCCGACGCGGAGTCGGTCTTTGTTGCCAATGCGGAGTTGGTGCCGACGCGGAGTCGGTCTTTGGTGCCAACGCGGAGTTGGTCTTTGTTGCCAACGCGGAGTCGGTCTTTGGTGCCGACGCGGAGTCGGTCTTTGGTGCCAACGCGGAGTTGGTCTTCGGCGCCGACGCGGAGTCAGTCTTTGTTGCCAACGCGGAGTCGGTCTTTGGTGCCGACGCGGAGTCGGTCTTTGGTGCCGATGCGGAGTCGGTCTTTGGCGCCGATGCGGAGTCGGTCTTTGGTGCCAACGCGGAGTTGGTCTTTGTTGCCGATGCGGAGTCGGTCTTTGGTGCCAACGCGGAGTTGGTCTTTGGTGCCGATGCGGAGTCGGTCTTTGTTGCCGACGCGGAGTTGGTCTTTGTTGCCAACGCGGAGTCGGTCTTTGTTGCCGACGCGGAGTCGGTCTTTGGTGCGACGCAGAGTCGGTCTTTGGTGCCAACGCAGAGTCGGTCTTTGTTGCCGACGCGGAGTCGGTCTTTTTTGCCGACGCGGAGTCGGTCTTTTGTGCCGACGCGAAGTCGGTCTTTTGTGCCGACGCGGAGTCGGTCTTTGTTGCCGACGCGGAGTCGGTCTTTGGTGCCGACGCAGAGTCGGTCTTTGTTGCCGACGCGGAGTCGGTCTTTGTTGCCGACGCGGAGTCGGTCTTTTGTGGCGACGCGGAGTCAGTCTTTTGTGCCGACGCGGAGTCGGTCTTTGTTGCCGATGCGGAGCCAGTCTTTGTTGCCGTTTTGTGCCGACGCGGAGTCGGTCTTTGTTGCCGACACGGAGTCGGTCTTTGTTGCCGACGCGGAGCCGGTCTTTGGTGCCGACGCGGAGTCGGTCTTGGTGCCAACGCGGAGTTGGTCTCTGTTTAAGAAATACACTCATCCCAAGAGCATGATAAGACAAGGATATTCTAAATAATACTTTGTTAAAGGATTAGCAAGCTACTGAGAGTATCGTCCGCGTTCCGAATGTGGGGGAGAAGCTTCCCATTTTGATGCCAGCTTGCTTCCTTCCGGTGGGGCATTGTTGGGGCAAATCTGAGGCGCTGGAGGTGCCGACGCACCCGGGGCCGTGAGGTTTCCTCGAACGAACTTGTCCAAGTGGCCCTGGATAAACTTTTCAATGGCCTTCTTCAACTGGCGGCAATCTTCGGTGTCATGCCCACAGTCTTGGTGATACCGACAGTAAAGCCCTTTGTTGTGGGGGTTTATTGACTTTAGGGGATGTGGGCGTGAAAGTAAGGCTCCTCCTCAATCTCTAGCAGGATGTGGGAGATCGGAGCCGTGAGAGGAGTAAACCGCCCCCCAGGAACCAGCGCCTGGGGCCGCTGGTCAAAGCGATTGGGCGGCTCGGGCTGCCCGGATCATCCCTCAGCCGGTTCCGTGGGGGTTGGCTTCTTATTGGAACTCCTGCCGGCTTCCCTTCTAGATAAGTCAGCCTCGTTGGCGCGGATGTACTTCTGGGCCCGGAGGAGGAGGTCGGAATAAGAGCTCGGGGGCTTCTTATCTAGGGAGAAGGTGAAGCGGGATGGAAGGAGTCTCCGCTTCAGCGCTAGGGAGGCCACCGCATCGTCGAGATGGTAGACTTCGAGGGCGGCGGTTTTGAATCGGGACACGAAGTCCCGCAGTGACTCTCATTCCTTCTGGCGGACGGAGAAGAGGCTGTCTTCCACCCTCGGGATCCATCAGCAGGTGTCAAAGTGGGCCAAAAATGCCCTCTCCAGCTCCCGGAAGGAGTCGATGCTGTGAGGGGGTAGGCGTGAGTGCCATGCACGTGCTGCCTTCCGTAGAGTTGCGGGGAAGGCCTTGCAGAGGAGGGCGTCTGGGGCACCCTGGATTTGCATCATAGCCTTGTAACTTTCGAGGTGGTCGAGGGGGTCGGTCGTACCATCGTACGGGTCCACCTGGGGGAAGCGGAACCTGGAGGGAACCGGTTCCTCCAGTATGCGGCGAGTGTAGGGAGGACGAGTGTCGAACTCTTCCTCCGGCTGACGGTTGATCT
Organism: Calamus simplicifolius; assembly: GCA_900491605.1. Classification (NCBI taxonomy): domain Eukaryota; kingdom Viridiplantae; phylum Streptophyta; class Magnoliopsida; order Arecales; family Arecaceae; genus Calamus; species Calamus simplicifolius. The sequence goes on along the minus strand of UESW01003865.1, from coordinate 1,503,877 downwards.
TCTTGGCGAGCTCGTCGAGGCGCCGGTTGTACTCCTCCAGGCGTTCCTCCACCTGGCGGTTGATCGTCGGGGCCCTTCGGGATGGCTCAGAGGAAGAAGAAGAAGAGGAAGCGGACGGAGATGGAGACGGAAGTCGGGACTTCCGCCTGGGTTCCTCGTGACAATGCGGCTTGGGAGGAAATTTGTTGGGGCCGCGGTCAGAGGACCGTGGCCGCTTGTAGGGCTCGCGTCGAGGCTTCCTGGGGGAAGCTTGACGTCGGCCGGTCTCTCGCCGACTGGCCTCCCATCGGGGGGAGCCTCCCTCGCCGACTGCTGACTGGCGAGGGGAGCGGTTTGATGCTGGGTGGCCATGGACTGTTGTTGCTGGGAAAGAGTTGCCAGCCGCTCCGCTGTTTGGACAGCGGCGTCCGGCGGCGAGCAAGCGACCGAAGGGTCGGCGGTAGGGGGATTGGCCTCCTGCTGTCTAGTTGGCGAGGGAAGCCCGCTGGGCGGCTGATGGAGGCGTCCTGAGCTCGGGTCACCACCATGGCTTCTGAAGAAGAGTGGGGGATGAAAGATGTAGCTCGGGGAGGACGTTCGCTACTTTTTCTTATGCCCCCCTTCCTGGCGCGCCAATCTGATGACGCTCGATCACCTCTCCTGGACGTCGGGAATGGAGGCGCTCCTCGAATCCTCGCCTCGCTGGGTTGTCTGCAAGGAAGTCCCGGGGCCGGAGGGGGCTCCGACGGGACCCTCCGACGGCCAAGTTAGTGACTAAGGTCACAGCTGAAGAAGGGCTCGAGTGAGCCCTGTCTTGGGTGGAGAAGAGGAGTCTCCAAGAGGAGGAAACCCTTTTGAGAGTTTAGATGGCGATTTTGGGGGTTATCGCGCGTACCTGTTTGGTGAGTGGATTTACCCTTTTATAGGGGTTGACACTGGCACGACCACGTGGGGTGGCGTGAAGTCAGAACGTCTGCAGAGCCCTTGCGTGAATCTGAGCTGGTTGGCGGGTTACGTCCCATTAGCAGCGGGGCTATCGGGCGGCGCGTGTCTGGCATTGTCGGGCGGCGCGCGTCGGACGCTGTCGGGCGGCGTGCGTCAGGGGAACGGATTCTTGAACCGCTGGGGCTGATATGGCGGGAACCGGGGGTCCCGTCTTGTCAGGGCCGAGCTGGGTCGACCTGAGATGGCTGGAGCCTATCCCGCCGGCAAGGCAGTGCCGGGGTGGGGCCGATTCGGTGGACTTGGAGACGACAGGGCCAAGTCGGGCCGGCCGGGGACGGCCTTGGCCGACTCGGCGGGACTGGAGACGCCGGGGCCGAGTCGGGCCGGCCGGGGACGGCCTTGGCCGACTCGGTGGGACAGGAGTCGCCGGGGCCGAGTCGGGCCGGCCTGGGATGGCCTTGGCCGACTCGGCAGGACTGGAGTCACCGGGGCCGAGTCGGGCCGGCCTGGGATGGCCTTGGCCGACTCGGCGGGACAGGAGTCGTCGGGGCGGAGTCGGGCCTGCCGGGGATGGCCTTGGCCGGCTCGGCCGGCTAGCTTGGAGATGCCATGGCCGGCTAGCAATGTGCCGCGGCCGGCTAGCTTGGAGACGCCGTGGCCGGCTAGCAATGTGCCGGGGCCGGCTAGCTTGGAGACACCGTGGCCAGCTAGCAATGTGCCGGGGCCGGTTAGCTTGGAGACGCCGTGGCCGGCTAGCAATGTCCCGGGGCCGGCTAGCTTGGAGACGCCGTGGCCGGCTAGCAATGTGCCTGGGCCGGCTAGCTTGGAGAGGCCGTGGCCGGCTAGGAATGTGCTGGGGCCGCCTTGCTTGGAGACACCGGGGCCGGCTAGCTTGGAGACGCCGGCCTTGGCGGGTGTTGGCCTTTGGTGTGCCGGTCTTGTGGGCCAGCGCTGGAGCCTGTCATCCTTTGGCCAGCGCTGGAAGCCGACGCTGGAGGATGACGCTGGAAGCCGACGCTGGAGCTGACGGAGTCCATCGGCCTTTGGCTAGCGCCGGGGGCTGGCGCTGGAAGCCGACGCTGGGGGCCATCGCTGGAGGCCGTCGCTGGAGCTGATGGAGTCCGTCGGCCTTTGGCTAGCGCCGGAGGCTGGCGCTGGAAGCCGACGCTGGGCTGACGGAGTCCGTCGGCCTTTGGCTAGCGCTGGGAGCTGGCGCTGGAAGCCGACGCTGGGGCCGTCGCTGGAGGCCATCGCTGGCGTTAGAGTCTGGGCCTTTGGGGCCGTCCAAAAATTTCATTTTTCATAGGGTCAACTGACCCCATCAATAATCATATCGTATCACAGTTTGCTCCGTCAACTCAACAATAATATGTTTAAAATTTATTCAGTTGATAGCATATTAAGCCGATTATATTAAGTAGATTAGATCATATTTCTTCATGTTAAACAAACCATATCTATTCATATTTAGTAAGTTATATTATATTAATTTAATATTATTTATTTATTAAATAAGTTATGTGTATCATTTTATGCTACATGTATGATAATCATGTCATTTTCGTATTTAAATTTTTGATTCAATAACTAATTTATTATATTTGCATCATGCTCATTTTGGATTTATATATATGCTGTTATACCTTAGTTTTAATCCACAGAAATACAAATTTCTACATCTAAGTGGATGGGAAGTGGGGTGCAGTGGAAATGGTGAAACAGATGACTCCTATATGCAGTGCTTTGATTAATGTAACTTATTTTCTTTACATAATCTTATGAGATATATATATAATTATTGTTTCTAGAATAGAACAGAGCTTATTGTGGTGAATCGTAACCCCACTAGACATGTACAGTACTTACGCAGCAAGAGTCTAACCTACAACAACTTTAACTGGGTTCATTGATGATTTTAAAAGTACCAGATACAATTGGGTCAAATCTAAATAATAACCTAAACGAAAAGATGATTGAACTTAATGGAGTCAATGAGGAGATCAGGCTTGTGGACCTTCAAATTAAAGGGACTAGATAGATTTTATAAAAAATGTGATCATACTAGATACGCATATGGTGTAAATCTTAAATATAAAGCTTCGTCTTGTTCCATCTAAAACTAGCTCAATCTTATTAGTGATAGAGATATAGACTAAAAGATATGCTTTATGTCTTTACATTTTTAATGAGAATTCATTTTGAGCAATGTGTGCCATTTACTATATATATGTGCATGTGTCTAGTATTTCCAAAGAGTATTTGATCTAGTGTGTAGAGTACGGCTTACACACAGAAGACTAGATCATCGGTTCTTTTGGAATACAAGTTTATTGTTCACAGTTTTAGATGGAATTGGACACACCATCAGTAGAGCTGTAGCACAAATTTAAGTAGGTCTGTCTTGACTACGGGGAATGGTTTATTCTAACTATTTGTGCTAGTACACTTTGTGTGTATTGAACAGGACCCAGTTGAGTTGATTATTTTATACTGACTTTATAAAATAATTTAGAACTCATGAATATTATGATTACTTATGCTCTTAATCTGAATTCTATTTCTAGACACGTGTATGTAGTGATTATTGCTTTGATTACACATAGAGTGAGATTCTATATGAGTCAATAAACTCAGTGGGTTGGGCAATAACATTATATATATGGTGAATATTAATAGTTGAAGGAATCCACGTCCGGTTAATTTGGACTGATGATATCCCCTTGAGAAAGCTTATAAGTTTTGATCGTATCAAATCTTGCAAGTGGATTTTGAATCCGATACATCAAATAAGTTAAGTGGATAAGTCTCAAGGATAATAACAGCCAATTAAATTATATTGTCAGTATTTAAATTTAATTGGTGGATATCTGTAATCTTAACGTGGGGAGATAATAAGTATTTAATATTAAGGCTCGAAAATATAAATTCGAATATGATTAGGAGTACAATTATAATTCTTTAGTGGAATGAATTATAATTTACGTAATTAAATCCTAACCCGGGATAGGATTAGGAGATTTAATTACGTGGGAAGTCCTTTTCATATTTGCCTATTGGTCCCTGTTGTAGCCCTATAAATACCCTCTCAATTGGTTGCTAGGGTTAACGCTTTTGAGAAAAAGAAAAGCAAGAAACCCTAGGTCGGCCGAGAGATCCCACCATCTTGTGAGAGAAGAAGGTATTTCGGGAATACGGCGGAAGGCCAAAAGGTTGAGGTCGAGCAATCAAATCAAGTGTTCCAGCGTTCAAGTCTGAAGGTATAATCTTATACTCATAGATTAGAACGGTAAAAGATTTTTGCATTACTCATATACGCTATAGCCGTGATCTTGGGGGTATTCCGCGCTCCCCAACAGTGGTATCAGAGCCACGGCTGATACTGTATATGAATAATGCGGCCATGTTCTCCATTAATCGGAATATGCATGCGTGGGATGGATCGTGCTTGCTGCTAATGTTGTTTTGCAGGTTTCTATCCTGTTATTATGGTCACATGAATGTATGTGTTCTGATTTAATATTGCTTAGATCTGTTTTGTGAACTCCGGTTTTAAGGAGGCTAGGATCATTGTAATATTTTATAGCATGTATGCTCCGGTTTTTTGAGAGCTTTGTGTTTGTAAATACGTAGCATGTGAACTCCTATATGGAGGCATAGGATTTTTGTAATCTGGTGCGGCTCCATGGAGGAAGATGACCTGCTGCACGTTGCAGGATATGATTCTGAGATGAATCGGATAAGATATGATTCTAAGATGAATCGGATAAGATATGATTCTAAGATGAATCGGATCCCTAAGAAGAATCGGATGCGGATGAAGATAGGATTCTAAGCAGAATCCTTGCAGATAAGATTTCAAGGAAATCCGTTGCAGATCACGATTCTAAAGGAAAATTCAAAGCGCGATGGGATCGGAAGGAGCTGGGGGGGCCAGCCCCCAGACCCCCGTATGCGAAGCGGCAAATCGTCGAGCAAAGTAGCAATCATGGTGCGACAGAGATCTTCATCTGCGTGGAGAATTTTGACCATAATAACAGGGATTTTATTTATCTTGTTTATATTGGTTATGTTGCATACTTGCTTGATTGTTTATCCTTTTGTTCTTATGTCTATAACTAGGAGAACATGGTTAATTGGATAATCACTTGCTGTTTGTGTTTATAAGATAATCAAACACAAGTTTATAACCCTCAAAATATTGTTTAAATAACTAAGTGGGAGAGGGAATTAATCACATTTAAATCCCATGGTCCCATCACTTGTTTATTGGTGAGGTAGTTAATTTCACGTGTTAGCATTAGTGCTTTCCTCCCCATAGGATGAAATTGATTGCCAGCTCACCAAGAATAATCCCTGGTAGTTGTTAATGTTGGATTACCTCTCCATCTGAGGGATCCACCATGGGACAATGGATCTAGCATTGAGTGATGGTATACACTTAGGTATAAATATTGGTATCCTCCCCATCGGAGTCACTACAAATATTTATATGACCAAAGTTAGCCAGCTAATTAATTTTACTTGGTATGTTACCTTTTACCTAGATAGTAAAATTAATAGGTTTTATCTGTCTAGATAAATGATGAGTAGTAGACGTCCTCCCATCGAGGCATACTATTCAAAATGTACTAGGCTGCTGGCGAATTCTATTATTATGTAGTGGTTGAGGGGCCCTACTTATAATTTTGAATTTAAAGTTTATTGCTCATTATATCTTATTTGATGTATGAATGATTCTCAGGATTAAAATGTCTTCTTTCAATCCACTTGCTGTGATACTCAAAGAAAACAAATTGACTGGTCCTAATTACATTGATTGGAAAAGAAACCTGGATATAGTGTTAACTGCAGAAGGGTACAAGTATGTGCTCACTCAGGTCTGTCCCGCAGAGCCCGGTGAAGGGGCTTCAGATCAGGAGTCCCAAGCTTACCGTAAGTGGGTTAAGGCTGATGAGATGGCGCGGTGTTACATATTGGCATCTATGTCAAATGTTCTGCAACATCAGCATCAATCTATGCCCTCTGCCTATGACATGATGTTCAACCTCAAAGAAATGTTTGGGGATCAGAGTCGTGCAGCTAGGCAGACTGCGATGAAAGAACTGATGAACACTAATATGGCTGAAGGAACTCCTGTCAGGGATCATGTTCTAAAGATGATTAGCCTTCTGAATGAACTGGAGATCCTTGGAGCGGAGATGGATGGGGAAACCCAAGTTGATATCATTCTCCAGTCCCTACCTGATTCTTTAAGCAGTTCTGCCTAAATTACACTATGAACAAAATGAATTTTTCATTGGCAGAGCTACTTAAAGAACTTCAGGTAGCAGAGAGTTTCATAATGAAGCCTGCAGTTGCTATGGTTACTGAAAAAGGTTCTTCTTCGAAGTCTCATGCTAAGAAGAAGAAAAAGGTTCAGAAAAAGAAACAGCATCATGCCCCACAGCCCAATGGGGAAATAAAAAAGAAGGGAAAGTGCTTCGTCTGCAAGCAGCCAGGTCACTGGAAGCAGCAATGTCCAGTTTGGCTTGCCAGGAAACAGGCTAGAGGTATATCTCATTCACTTGTAGTTGAAACTTGTTAGTGCTGTTATCTACCAGTGGCTGGTGTGTAGATACGGGAGCCACTAATCATGTTTGCAATTCTTTGCAGGGGTTCCAGCAGACCCGGCAGCTAAGTGATGGAGAGATTTACATATTTCTGGGAGATGGCACGAGAGTGTCAGTAGTTGCAGTGGGAGATTTTAGCTTTTCTTTTAGTAGAAATAGATTTTAATATTAAAAGACTGTTTTTTGTACCTTCAATTAGAAGGAATTTAATTTCAGTTTCTAAGTTGGTTGATGATGGATATTCAGTTTATTTTAATGACTCCGTTGTTATTAAGAAAAATAAACATTTTATCTGTTCTGGTACATTGGTGGATGGTCTTTATATTATTAATCCTGTTTCTCCTACTGTGCAACTAAATGAAGTGAATAACAATAATAGACCATGTAAGAGAAAACATCCTTCTGAAATGAATCAAACTTATCTTTGGCACTTGCGCCTAGGTCATATAAATCTAAGACGGATTTCTAGACTGGTTCAAGATGGACCATTAGGTTCATTGGAAGTAGAGGCACTACCGGTCTGTGAATCTTGCTTAGAAGGAAAAATGACCAAGCGGCCATTCTCGGCCAAAGGCAATAGAGCTAAGGAGATATTAGAATTGGTTCACTCTGATTTGTGTGGCCCAATGAACATCCAAGCTAGAGGTGGTTTTGAGTACTTTGTCACTTTTATTGATGATTACTCAAGATATGGGTATATTTATCTGATGCGCCGTAAGTCTGAATGCTTTGAAAAATTTAAAATTTTTAAGGCAGAAACGGAGAACCGTCATGGTAAAAATATCAAGACACTACGATCCGATCGTGGTGGCGAGTACCTCTTAGGGGAGTTCACAGATTACTTATTAGATGCTGGGATTGAATCCCAGTTGTCTGCACCTAGAACGCCACAGCAGAATGGTGTAGCTGAAAGAAGGAATAGGACTCTTATGGATATGGTTAGATCTATGATGAGTTATTCAGACTTACCTATTTCGTTTTGGGGATATGCATTAGAGACCGCTGCATATATTCTTAACTTGGTACCATCTAAGTCAGTACCTAAGACACCCACAGAACTGTGGACTGGGCGCAAGCCTAGTCTAAGACATGTTCGGGTTTGGGGTTGTCCAGCACATGTACTAAAAGGTAAACCAGATAAGTTGGAATCAAGGACAGATGTATGCTTCTTTGTTGGATATCCTAAAGGAACAAAAGGTGGTTTATTTTATTGTCCTAAGGATCAGAAGGTCATTGTTAGCACCAATGCCCGATTCTTGGAGGAGGACTATATTATAGACCACAAACCCAGAAGTAAAATTGCTCTAGAAGAGTTGAGAGGCGATAAAACTAGACAGGCTCCTTTAATACCAATAGTACAAGCAGAAACACCACAAAAGTAGGTTCCCAAACTTCCCAATAACTATTCGTAGTGGGAGAAGTATAGTAACACGAACTGACCCTGAACTGATACAAAAGGATACCATTAATGCACCAGTTTCAGAACCAGTGCAGGTTGATGGAGCACAAGGATCAGAGTCAGATCGTATTACTACAAGCACATACAATCAGGTTGTGCCTCGTCGTAGTGGGAGGGTTGTAAATACACCTAAACGGTATACGTTCCTTGGAGAGTCATATGACAGAATCTCTGATGAACTGGATACTGAACCCAGTAGCTACAATGAAGCATTACAGGATAAAGATGCAACTCTTTGGCAAAATGCTATGAAATCAGAGATAGAGTCTATGCACTTTAATCAGGTCTGGGATCTTGTAGAACCACCCGAGGGAGTAAAACCCATCGGATGCAAGTGGATCTATAAGAAGAAGAGAGGAGCAGACGGGAAGGTGGAAACCTTCAAGGCTAGGCTAGTTGCAAAAGGTTTTACTCAGAAAGAAGGGATCGACTATGAGGAAACCTTTTCACCAGTAGCTATGCTTAAGTCTATCCGGATTCTCTTATCCATTGCAGCTCATTTCGATTACGAAGTTTGGCAAATGGATGTCAAGACAGCTTTCCTTAATGGAAATCTTGACGAATGCATTTACATGATGCAACCAGACGGTTTTATAGTAAAAGGCCAGGAGCACTTGGTGTGCAAGCTTAAGAGGTCCATTTATGGACTTAAGCAGGCATCTAGATCTTGGAATACTCGTTTTGATCAAGCTATTAAATCTTATGGTTTTGATCAAAGTCCTGACGAGTCATGTGTGTACAAGAAGCGTGATGGAAAAACTTTGGTGTTTCTGGTGCTATATGTGGATGACATCTTACTTATTGGAAACGATATGGGAGTGTTATCTTCGGTCAAGGTATGGTTATCTGGACAATTTGATATGAAGGACTTGGGAGAAGCAAGTCACATCCTAGGGATCAAGCTTTTGCGAGATCGCAAGCAAAGGATGATATGCTTATCTCAAGCCACTTATATCGATAAAATTCTCACCCGTTTTGGTATGCATAATTCCAAGAAAGGATTTCTTCCTTTCAGGCATGGAATTTCTCTATCTAAGGATCAGTGTCCTAAGACACCTGAAGAGATAGAAAGTATGAAGGCAGTTCCTTATGCTTCTGCAGTAGGAAGCCTAATGTATGCTATGCTATGTACTAGACCTGATATCTGTTTTGCCGTAGGCATGGTTAGCAGATTTCAGTCTAACCCTGGGCGAGAACATTGGACTGCAGTAAAACATATAATTAAGTACCTGAAAAGGACTAAAGATTATATGTTAGTTTACCAAGCAGATAGTCTTGTGCCTATAGGATATACAGATTCGGACTTCCAATCAGATAATGAATCTAGGAAATCAACCTCGGGATATGTGTTCACTTTGGGTGGTGGAGCAATTAGCTGGAGGAGTGTGAAGCAGACTTGTGTTGCTGACTCTACCATGGAAGCTGAGTATGTGGCTGCATCTGAAGCTGCAAAAGAGGCTGTTTGGCTAAGAAACTTTCTTTTGGATCTTAGTGTGATACCTTCAGTGCAATTACCTATTACACTTTATTGTGATAATAGTGGGGCAGTTGCTAATTCGAAGGAACCCAGGACCCATAAGAAATCTAAACACATTGAGCGTAAGTATCACCTGATACGTGACATCGTGCAAAGAGGTGACGTGCTGGTGACCAAGGTTACATCTGAGGACAACCTGGCAGATCCTTTTACAAAGAGTTTAACTTCAAAAGTTTTTGATAGACATGTAGAGGGCATGGGAGTTAGATGTGTACAAGCATTGCTTTGAGTCTAAGTGGGAGATTGATAGAGATATAGACTAAAAGATATGCTTTATGTCTTTACATTTTTAATGAGAATTCATTTTGAGCAATGTGTGCCATTTACTATATATGTGCATGTGTCTAGTATTTACAAAGAGTATTTGATCTAGTGTGTAGAGTACGGCTTACACACAGAAGACTAGATCATCGGTTCTTTTGGAATACAAGTTTATTGTTCACAGTTTTAGATGGAATTGGACACACCATCAGTAGAACTGTAGCACAAATTTTTAGTAGGTCTGTCTTGACTACGGGGAATGGTTTATTCTAACTATTTGTGCTAGTACACTTTGTGTGTATTGAACAGGACCCAGTTGAGTTGATTATTTTATACTGACTTTATAAAATAATTTAAACTCATGAATATTATGATTACTTATGCTCTTAATCTGAATTCTATTTCTAGACACGTGTATGTAGTGATTATTGCTTTGATTACACATAGAGTGAGATTCTATATGAGTCAATAAACTCAGTGGGTTGGGCAATAACATTATATATATGGTGAATATTAATAGTTGAAGGAATCCACGTCCTGTTAATTTGGATGATGATATCCCCTTGAGAAAGCTTATAAGTTTTGATTGTATCAAATCTTGCAAGTGGATTTTGAATCCGATACATCAAATAAGTTAAGTGGATAAGTCTCAAGGATAATAACAGCCAATTAAATTATATTGTCAGTATTTAAATTTAATTGGTGGATATCTGTAATCTTAACGTGGGGAGATAATAAGTATTTAATATTAAGGCTCGAAAATATAAATTCGAATATGATTAGGAGTACAATTATAATTCTTTAGTGGAATGAATTATAATTTACGTAATTGAATCCTAACCCGGGATAGGATTAGGAGATTTAATTACGTGGGAAGTCCTTTTCATATTTGCCTATTGGTCCCTGTTGTAGCCCTATAAATACCCTCTCAATTGGTTGCTAGGGTTAACGCTTTTGAGAAAAAAGAAAAGCAAGAAACCCTAGGTCGGCCGAGAGATCCCACCATCTTGTGAGAGAAGAAGGTATTTCGGGAATACGGCGGAAGGCTAAAAGGTTGAGGTCGAGCAATCAAATCAAGTGTTCCAGCGTTCAAGTCTGAAGGTATAATCTTATACTCATAGATTAGAACGGTAAAAGATTTTTGCATTACTCATATACGCTATAGCCGAGATCTTGGGGGTATTCCGCGCTCCCCAACAATTAGAAGTCTTGGAAACCAATGCCGGGTAGTCCATTTAATCACATGAAAATTTTCTTTTGCCATGTGACCTGAGAGGTAGATAACTTATGAGCTGTCATGCCCTCACCATAATGAAGGGTTTGAGGATTCATTATGGGACGGACACATGCCCTATAATATTTTCATGCTAAAATGTATAGTTGCCAAGTTTCTACTTTTGATATTAGTATAGGTGGAAGAAAAGTAAGGATGAGTTCAGGGAAGGCTCACCCAACTTGAATCCTAGTTTTGTCCATGTAATCATATTTGATGTAACTCTTTGATTTAGACGTATAACCATGCACATGAAATTGAGGTATACCTAAAAGAACTTGTATTATTTTCATTTTGGTAAGGTATGCACATCTTTCTCATTATCAATTTCTACGTAATTTGTAGAGAGAGAGAGCAATAGGTTGATTGCTACATCTATAGAAGCATGCATGATGCATCATACATGTTCAGGTCATATAACATTGTTCTATTTTCATTTTAAGATGAAATTTTAATAAGGTACTTATAATTTTTATCATTATGCGATGCAATCCATAACCTAGCATGTATGATATGTTGAATCAAAATTGTAGTGGCAATATGCCATCTAATATGCTTATTCTTAATTTGGTTGGCATCCTTCTATATATAATATTTAAATAATTTTTACAAGACAACATCATTCTCTACTTTTGACTAGCGATGAAAAGGATTTTTTAAGATGATAATGATGGAAAGAAGAGCAGAAAATGCTTTCGCTTCTTATAATTAATATATTTTTATTAAAAATTTTAAAAAGGGTCTTAATATTTTTTGTTGTAAATTAAATTTATTTATGCTTTTAATTTATTACAATTATAGTTATTATAGAATCGACATGCATCAACTACTCACTAAATTGTGAGATGATGCATCCTTTTATTGTCACTTATAAAACATAGTTTTTGCCAAATAAAACATATAATATAACCATAGAATATATATCCTATTAACTGCATTGCACCTAGCACTATAAATAAGATTAAGCCCAAAATCTTGTAGGATTATACTTGGAGCTATGATGATTTAAATGGAATGGTTATCAAATCAAACCTTTTCTCTTCTTTTATGCATGTATAAGTGTCTAGCCATGACCATTAAACATAGCATAAGAAGTTAGAAAAAAAAATTGAGATACATTAATGGAGATCAAAATAATAAGGCAATTATACACCATTTTATGAAAAGCATCATGGGTCATCTTCTTGTCCAATGAGATGTTTTACTAAATTTTGGATAATGTGTGTTCTTGGCTTTCATGCTTATATTCAAATGTTAACTTTTGATTAATTCGATAGCATTGAAATACATGATAATTAAGTATAATATTTTAAACCATATTGGCACAATTTGGCAATGCTTAAAATATATTGTAATTAAGTATAGCATTTCAAACTATATATGTGTAATTTGATAGCATTTAAACCATAAGGTAGTAATTTATATTTTATCCTTTATATTTTTATCGACTTCTATAGTTCTACCAAGGCTTTTCTCCTTGGCTACTATTATATAAGTTTCTTCCTTCCTTCTTTATATGATAAGTTAAACTAGAGCATTGCTCCAAAATCAAGTGTACCTAAATGAAATATTGCTTCAAGATCAAGTGAACTCATATAAAGCTTTATTTTAAATATCAAATTCAATCAATGGAGCAATACTCTAAAAATCAAATTTAATTAATGAAATACTGCTTCATAACTAAATTCAATCAATGGAGCATTGCTACAAAATTAAGTGTAATGCTCCAAATGATTTTCTTAAAGCAATGCTTCATTTGGTTTTGAAGCATGCTTCATTTGATTGACTTTGAAATAAACCTTCATTTTGAATTAATTAATTTTTTATTTTTTTGAAGCCACGCTCCACAAACTTATTCCTTTTAGCATGAAGCTACATTTAAGATATCTTAATGTTTCGTTTCTTCTTATGATATGAATTATTTAAGTATCCAATATTCATGACATTATTACAACATAAACAAACCAATTTCAATATATTATAAATGAGTTTTATTGCACAATTATAGTTGGAAAGTGACAAAACAATCAATGTGCAATAGAAAAAGAAGAAATTGACGGAATTTAAGTCACTAATCTTATAACTAATCATATTACAACTATCTTGTAGAATAATATTTTGTATGTCCTCAGGTCCTAACAAAACGACGCCCTTCATGCTATTTTACAAACTGCATGTTGACAATTGTATCCTTAGTACACGGTTTGCAAGATCCATACAGCAGTGTTTTAGAAACCAGAAGAATTGAAATATTGGCTTTCATGGTCTCTGAACTCTGAAGTATTAGGCTTGACAAGGAATGGCTAAGATAAGCCCGTCAGTCGTGATAAGGCTTAGTCCCACATCGGGGAATGAGAGAAGTGGTGTCCTGGAAACGGCTATAAAAGAGGGTGTTGGGGGGGCCAAATCGCGCATGCTTTTCACGGCCTTTCGGCTAAGATCAAGGCATTCCGCTGGACGGTGTACAAAGTGTTTTCCATTATTTAATATCTTATCCTTGGGCCGTCGTCGGCCCATGAGGATATTAAATTAAATTTTTTTTGGGGGAGGGTCCAATGAAGCGTTTTGCGTCTGAGACCCTCGAGCGTCGTCCTTGCGTTGCACTACTGCACGGGCCTGGCGCGCCCCTATCAAGTCTAAATTCTAAATATCATATCTGGTACCGTGGAATTCGAACGTCCGCATAGGCGTTGTGAGGCATTCTGTTTGTTTCATTGCCTTTTTTTTTGTGGGGTGTTATTTTTTTTAATTTTTTATTTTTTAAAAGCTAAATTAATTGAAGTACTCTCATAGTATTATTTATGGCTATATTAGAGGGGTATTTTGGTAACCCTCGGCTGGCCAGCATGGTTCACGGTGGGAGCTTCTTGCACCGCAAAAATTGCTTTCTACATTTTTTTATTTTTTTTTTAAATAATTCTTAAAATATTCTTGATGACGTTAAGTCATCTTCTTCAGGCGTTGAAGAAGACGGACGTCCTTTCTTCGGACCCTGCAAGAAAAGTCTTTGGAACCAGATGCTCGATAGGGACCCTCCGATGCTCAAGTTAGTTACATGGGATCAGACAAGAACCGCTCAGCGGAAGGGAGCTGAGATAGTTAGGATTTTGCTAGGAGGAAGAAAGCTAGAAAATCAGAGTTCGGATCCCTACTACAATGCGGGTGCGTTTTTATACCTATCCAAATATCTCATCTTACTGTTCCGAAAGATTGCTGTCGTACCATCACTGTGCGCGCCAGAGGCGTCCCGCGCTACCTGTCAATAGGATATTACACGTGTCTAGCAGCCGCGGTTGTATTTGGTGCGCGCCGTTGGTTGACATTACCGCGCACAGTTGCAAGTGGTAATGAATCGTACTCCGTAACGGGGCACAGTCACGCACGGAACATGCAGTGCACCATACGCCGTTATGAGGCATGGCCGCAAGCAACCATGGGCGCACGAAGAGTCACGTGGGCGCGCCAGGTGGCCCGGAGCTGTCATTTGGTTCGAAAGCTGGTCTGCGTGCTAATTGCTGATGATGCCCGCGCACCCCGAGACCGGAGGGGGTCTTGGGGTCGAGATATGGTGATCTCACCCCGAGACCGGAGGGGGTCTCGGGGGTGAGATGGTGCTGGTGCACCCCGAGACCGGAGGGGGGTCTCGGGGTCGAGATATGGTGATCTCACCCCGAGACGGAGGGGGTCTCGGGGGGTGAGATGATGCTGGTGCACCCCGAGACCGGAGGGGGTCTCGGGGTCGAGATATGGTGATCTCACCCCGAGACCGGAGGGGGCCTCGGGGGTGAGATGATGCTGGTGCACCCCAAGACCGGAGGGGGGTCTCGGTCGATATATGGTGATCTCACCCCGAGACCGGAGGGGGGTCTCGGGGGTGAGATGATGCTGGTGCACTCCGAGACCGGAGGGGGGTCTCGGGGTCGAGATATGGTGATCTCACCCCGAGACCGGAGGGGGTCTCGGGGGTGAGATGGTGCTGGTGCACCCCAGACTGGAGGGGGTCTCGGGTCGAGATATGGTGATCTCACCCCGA
Source organism: Calamus simplicifolius (assembly GCA_900491605.1). Classification (NCBI taxonomy): domain Eukaryota; kingdom Viridiplantae; phylum Streptophyta; class Magnoliopsida; order Arecales; family Arecaceae; genus Calamus; species Calamus simplicifolius. The sequence goes on along the minus strand of UESW01003865.1, from coordinate 1,488,781 downwards.
GACCGGAGGGGGTCTCGGGGGTGAGATGATGCTGGTGCACCCCGAGACCAGGGGGGTCTCGGGGTCGAGATATGGTGATCTCACCCTGAGACCAGAGGGGGTCTCGGGGGTGAGATAATGCTGGTGCACCCCGAGACCGGAAGGGGGTCTCGGGGTCGAGATATGGTGATCTCACCCCGAGACCGGAGGGGGTCTCGGGGGTAGATGATGCTGGTGCACCCCGAGACCGGAGGGGGGTCTCGGGGTCGAGATATGGTGACCTCCGTTAGCGGCTATTACCTTTTATTCTAACGGCGCTGGATCAGCCACATCAGATGCCCCCTCACCCTGAGGCGAAGCGGGCCCCACTGGCAAGGCAAAAGGGGTGCTATCTCCCACGTGGCTGATCCCCGTCCACATCTCTATGTGGACGATATGGGGAATGTGAAGAGACGACCACTTCCGTATACTGTGCCCGCTACGATCGACCTCGAGGCGAGGTTAGCTCTTCGAAGTCCGCGTGAAAAGCTGCATCATCATTACCTCTCATAGCGGCGACGTCAGCGGGGTCCCATCATTAGCCGGAGGCGTACCGTATCACGCGCTGGGCAACCATCAAGGCAAACCAGCCTATGGTGGGGGTCCATGTGGCTGACGAGACAAGGCAGGACAATTTGAAAACCCAATAAAACTCGAATGGGGGGTTGAATCTGGCCTCACCGTTGCTGCCATCATCGTCCTCCTCTGAGCCTGCGCTTTGGTCTCCCCTGCAACCTGTGAATCATGCACTTAGCTTACCTTCCCTCAGGTTAGTTCTTCATCAATTCTAGACTCCATCTCTTCTTTTACCCATGAGTTCTCCATCTTGGACCTCGGAGGACGATTCGGAGAATCGTTCTCCCTCAGAGAGGCATTGCACTTCTCCTGTACCTTTCCCATCTCCTCCACTAGAATGGTCCACTGATTCAGAGGACCGCGTCCCCCTGGCCCGGCATCGGGTCACTGGTGGAGCCCCGTCGAGGGGCCGCCGGTCAGAGGCCGGCACCTCCTCGAGGGTGGAGGGGTCCCCGGAGGGGACCGCCTCCATGGTAACAGATCTGGATTTAGCAAAAATCCGGGCCCGTTACCAGATTCCCCGGGACGTCGAGCTTTTCCTGCTGACTCCCGACGATAGAGTCATCTCCTCCCGACCCGGTCGGGTGGCCTTGTATGAGATTTGCTTGAAGGCAGGTCTTCGCCCACCCTTTCCTTCCTTTTTCATCAACCTTCTTGACTACTACTCATTGACCCCTTCTCAATTGGTCCCGAATTCCTACCGGGTCGTTAGTGCCTTTGTTATCCTCTGTCATCGTCTTGGCATCACCCCCCGAATCTCTCTTTTCCGGTGCTTCTATATCCTCCGATCCCAGAAGGGTTGGTGGCTGTTCCAGCCCCAACCCAATCGGGTCCTTAAGCTTTTTCTTCCTTCCTCGATCAAGGGATGGAAATTCCGATTCTTTTTCGCTGGCCTAGACCAAGTCAGGCCCCGGTGGGGAGACCCCGACCTCCGAGGCAATGCGAACTCCACCGTCCACCCTGGAGATCGAGAAGCGTTGAGTCAATTGTTAGCCGCCGAGGTCCCTCGGTACACCTTGCTCTTGACGGAAGATAACCTCCAGTCGGCGGGTCTTATCTCCTACCGGGGTAAGCCATTTCTACACTTAGCCAAAATTTTGCCTGCTTCTCCCTCTTTTCCTCCTCTTTTTTTTTGACTTTGATTGATGTCGTGCAGCCATGAAGATACCGACACAGAAGCTCCTGAAGGCCATCTCCAAAAAGAGGGCCCGAGAGGGGCCAAATGAAGGCTAGCAAGCTCCAACCCCGAAACGCCCGACAGCTCGGGCTCCCCGACCACCGGCACCACAAGACCTTCCGGCTGCTCCAGAAATTGATCTCACAGCCGACACCCCGCCAGAGATGGCGGCGACCACGAGGGTCCCAATAGAGGAGCCAGCCGCAGAGGAGCCGACAGTGGCGGAGCCCACAGTGGCGGAAGAGCTTCCTACCCCTGGCGAACCGACTCCACCAGAGGCTGCCAGGGACTGGGGCAAGGGGCCATCAAGGACAGCAAGCCCACCCCCCGAGAGGACGCCTAGGACCAGCCCATGCGCCGAGCCGGAGAATGCCGAGACAGCCGAACGGAGCGGGGCCAAGCCGGGGCCGTCCCAGGACTCCATCTTGAACGATGGTCGCTGGGCTGAATGGGTCCTTGCCCCAGTTTTCATGCCCGAGGTCCTGGAGGAGCTCAGCCACCAGAAGGTGAGCACATTCTTCCGGGATTCCTACGCGGCCGTCGTCAGGGTAAGCGGTCTTTCCGCCTTTTTCCTTTATATTTCCTTTCTTCTTTTTTCTTTTTTCTTTTTTTTTTTTGGCTAACCTGGAACTTTCATGCAGCTCGCGCACTCCCTAAGGGCCGCCAGGGAGGCAATCCACGGTGGGAAGGCCCTTTTGTGCGAGGCACAGAAGGAGGCTGAAGATGCCCAGCACCGCGCGGAGGTGGCCGAGGAGGCGCTGGAATCGGCCAAAAGCGCCTGGGCTAGTGAAACCAGGGCCGCCGAGAGCCGAGCGGAGGCCGATGCCAACCGTATGCGAGCGGCACTCCACCAAATGACGGAGGCTGAGAACGCCGTGATGGCCAGAGATCTACACATCTCTGAGCTGACCCTGACCCTCCAGGAGATCGAGGGTCGGGTGGTTGCGGCTGAGGAGAAAGAAAAGGCCGTGGAGGAGGAGGCACGGGTAGCGAAGGAAGAAGCAAGCCAATCCGGGGAGGAGGCGAGCCGCGCTCGGGAGGCCGAGAGGGCTGCGTCCTCCTTCATGGTCAGCCAAAAGTACCCCTGTCGCAGGGCCTTGTAAGCTAGGGCTCTGCCCCCCAGGTGACTTCCACAGATGCCTTCATGGATCTCCCGCATGATGTAGTCTGATTCCACTGGTCCCACGCACCTGAGGACCGGGTATGAGAATGATCTTCGATAAAGCTTCCCGTCCATCATCAAGAACCTTGGGGCCCTCTGCCTGAGTAGCTTGGCCTCAGCGGGGTTCTCTGGGAGAGTACCATCGGTTAAATATCGGATGTAGGCATCCATCCAGGAGGGCTCTTGCTCCATTGACAACGCTTCATCCACAACTTCAATGCTTGGGGCCTGGAGGTGCTCCACATATGTTCTTCCCAGCGTCCCGTCGGCCGAAGTGGCCAAACGGGATAATGCGTCGGCTCTGGCATTCTCTGCTCGAGGAATGTAGCTGACACAGAAGTAAGAGAACCGAGAGGCTTGGGCGGAGCTTGATGGTGGCGATCCCCAGGCACCGACGATCTCCTCCGGGAGGAATGCTGGCTGGGTTACACCACCCCTGGGACAGATGGATTCGTCTCCGGCTGCTGTGCGGCCGCCTGCTGGTGCTGCAGGCCCTGGACCGCCGCCGCCAAAGACTGGACTTGCATGGCCAGGGCGGTGAATCGATCTTCTTGGAACTGTTGCGGAGGAGGCGCAGGGACATCGACCTGAGGAGCGGAAGGTCCAGCCTCCTGGGGGCGCAGTGGTGCTGGAACGCTGGCCGGGAGAGCCGAGGGGGCCTCCGCGGGTGGATCGGCTCCGCGGCGCTGCCCCCCAGCGCAGCCGGCAGAAACTCCCTTCGTTCGGGTTGTCACCATGGCTTCAAGAGCTTGAAGAGAGAAAATGCAGATTGCTGGCTCGATGTCTTTCTCTTTTCCCTCTACCTGGCGCGGCAATCTGATGACGCCAAGTCACCTTCTTCAAGCGTCGGGAAAGACAAACATCCTTCTCTCCGGACCCTTGCAAGAAAAGTCCCCAGAGACCGGATGCTCCGGTGAGGACCCTCCGACGCTCAAGTTAGTTACCTGGGATCAGACAAGAACCGCTCAGCGGAAGGGAGCTGAGACAGTTAGGGTTTTGCTAGGAGGAAGAAAGCTAGAAAACCAGAGTTCGGATCCCTACTTATAGTACGGGCGCGTGTTTTTATACCTGTCCGAATATCCCATCTTACTGTTCCAAAAGATTGTTGTCGTACTATCACTGTGCGTGCCAGAGGCATCCCGCGCTACCTGTTAATATGGCATTACACGTGTCTAGCAGCCACGGTTGTATTTGGTGCGCGCCGTTGCTTAACATGACCGCAGACAGTTGCAAGTGGTAGTGAATCGTACTCCGTAACGGGGCATAGTCATGCATAGGAACATGCAGTGCACCATACGCCGTTATGAGGCATGGCCGCAAGCAGCCACGAGCGCACGGAGAGTTACGTGGGTGCGCCAGGTGGCTCGGAGCTATCATTTGGTTCAAAAGCTGGTCCGCGTGCTAATTGCTGATGATGCCCGTGCACCCCGAGACCGGAGGGGGGTCTCGGGTCGAGATATGGTGATCTCACCCCGAGACCGGAGGGGGTCTCGGGGGTGAGATGATGCTGGTGCACCCTGAGACCGGAGGGGGGGTCTCGGGGTCGAGATATGGTGATCTCACCCCGAGACCGGAGGGGGTCTCGGGGGTGAGATGGTGCTGGTGCACCCTGAGACCGAAGGGGGGTCTCGGGGTCGATATATGGTGATCTCACCCGAGACCGGAGGGGGTCTCGGGGGTGAGATGATGCTGGTGCACCCCGAGACCGGAGGGGGGTCTCGGGGTCGAGATATGGTGATCTCACCCTGAGACCGGAGGGGGTCTCAGGGGTGAGATGATGCTGGTGCACCCCGAGACCGGAGGGGGGTCTCGGGGTCGAGATATGGTGATCTCACCCCGAGACCGGAGGGGGTCTCGGGGGTGAGATGATGCTGGTGCACCCCAAGGCCGAAGGAGGGTCTCGAGGTCGAGATATGGTTACCTCCGTTAGCTGCTGTTACCTTTTATTCTAACGGCGCTGGATCAGCCACATCAATTCTTAATACTTTTGCTTTTTCTTCTTCGTTCGCTTCGGCATGCCCTCTCTTTCTTTTCGATCACTCCGACTTTCCTCCTCCCATATCAAGGCAAAGAAAAGTCGAAGAAGAGGGTGGAAGGAAGGGTTGCCGGAACGAATAAGGAAAGGTGAAAGCCGGGAAAGGGCTACTGGAATGAGAAGGGGAGAGAGGAAAGCGAGGGGAGGGCTGTCATAGTGAATAGGGGAGGGGAGAAGCCGAAGGAATGCCAAAGCAAGTGGAGAAGGAAAGAAGTGAGGGTTTTAAGAATAGTTTAGAAAATTAATTTTTTTTAAAAAAATTAAAGGTACATAGAGTAATTTTTATGGTGCAAATAGAAGTTTCCATTTAAACCCTCAAATATTTTGTTTCCTAAGCTGGGGAAAAAAAAAAGTCAAGAAAGGGGTCGATGCCGAGGGAGGGAAAGCCGGAGAAGGGTTGCCTGAGCGAGGAAGAGAGGGGGCCATCGGAGAGAACAGGAGAAAGGGGAGGAGGGGGCCATCGGAGCGAACAAGGTAGGAGGGAAGTCGAGAGGGCTGCCAGAGCGAACCGAAAAGGAAGAGGAGCAAGAATTTTAAAATAGTTTTAAAAAATAATTTTTTAAAAAATTTAGAAATATAAAGAATAATTTTTATGGTGCCGTTCACAGTCCGTAGCCCTCAAACCTTTGGCCCATAATGCACCCGAGGGTAACATTACATGGCCTATGTGAACCACTACCTAAGTAGCCATGGTTCCAAACTACCCACGCTTGCTCCGCCGAGTTTATATTATGCAAAGGATGTAAAGAAAAAATTTATACCTACTATGTTCAAGTGCGAAAAATAAAAATATATATCATCATCTTAAAGTGATTATATATATTTTTAAAAAAATATATACTTACCGTCGTCAAGTAGATAATTGTATTTGAATGATGTAGCATAACGATTTTGTGATGACTTGATACATAAATAAAAAGCACAAAAAATATATAAAATATTTATGTTCTCTATAAGTAAGCATTATATGCCTTCTAAATATCTATTAGATTTTTGTTTCCCTATCACTACTAATATTAAATTTGATGGTGTCTCTAAAGTTTTATCTTTACACCTTGTATATATTACTGTCGCACTTATATATAAAAAATATACTCATGCATGTTTGTGCCAAATATTTTAAAATCATAACAATATTGAGCTGGCTTACCTCTGCAACAAGCAAGCACAATTAAACTAAAATTTGATTTTTATTTTTTAAGAGAACGTTTCCATCTGACAAGAACTTAGCAAAATCCCACACTAATGGATGATTTAACCTTCCAGACCAAAGCGAGCCAAGTCAAAGCTAACCAAAAACCACATTAAAAAGAAGCTAGTTAATGTACCACCACCAAATGCAAGGCACAATGGCTCAAAGTCAAATGGAGGGAAGATGTTGCATATATAAATAATGGAGCAAACCAATCGAGACCATGTCCTCCAGTCATCAGAAATTAAAAACAAGCCAGAAGACCCAACACCGCAAGCCACCACCCCACCCCACCTCCGGCCACACCATTGCTCCCAGCCAGAGGAGGCAGCAGCAGAGGCGGCGGCGGCGGCGGCGGTGGCGGCGAGAGTGCTTCGCTGCTGCCTCCATCTGGGCTCGTGCTCGCACTCGAAACATTGATGCCAAATCTCATGCCAGCTTTGCAGTGCCCCTTCATGTTGCACAGGAAATAATAGCTCGTCGCATCAGAGAGGTTCACACGATCTTTACCGGTGCTGTAGATCTTTATGACGCCAGTCCTCCAGTCACAGGATCTATAGGTGTCCTCCACCACCTGATACACGTTGTGCTGCCCCTGAACATAACTGAAATCTGGATGCAAACTAAGCCCGTGTTATAACAAAGCAAATGGCCAAGTTTTCAGAAACATTTGAGACCAGAATGAATGAACCACAGAGAGAGAGAGAGAGGACTAGGAGGGTAGTCTGACAGAGGACATCGCCGACGGTGAAGTTGTATGACTGGCTCCAGGAAAGGTAGTTCTGTCCATAAGTCCATCCGTCGTCGTCGCCGACCGCGTACTCCGTGGCTCCCACATGGTAGTAATTGGATGAGAAAACCAGCAGGGTGGCAGCAAAGAGGGTGTAACATAAGATGCGATGGGACGCCATGGCTAGTGGTGGATGGAAAGAAAAGAGAGAGAGGTGTGGAAACGTTCTTATTGTGGTCTGGAGATCTCTAATCCAATTCCAATCTAATTCGACTTCGTCCATATCTGTAATCGTTTTAATATAGTTTCAGGAGTGCTAGGTGTGACAGCATCCAAGGCCTAGGGTCCACAAGTAGGAATTGATCAACGACTGTCTCTACACTACTGATCCCGGCTTATACAACTTGGTGATACAAAGAATTGATACGTTTATAGTATGATCACGGTGTTTCAGGTTAAAACTCTTGAGAAAATAAACTTGTGTTGGTTATGTTTGGTTGTTTTTATTTAGTACTTTACTTTGGTGTGTAGTTAAGTTTGCTATTAATTAAGTGGTGGCACTGGTGGGCACTGAAGAGTCATTCTTTTGTATTAAAAATCCTATAGATATTAATAAGAATAGATTACAAAGAGGTACATGGTGTCTTTTGGAATACCCTTATCTGTTTTCTCTGTTTTTCCTCATCTTCAACATTGTGGTATCAGAGCTTTCACAATTGAATCATGATGCATGGTATGTTTTTCTTTCAGTTTTCAAAACTGACCAAGGAGAACTATGATAATTGGTGCATAAGAATGAAAGCCTTGCTGGGATTGCAAGATGTATGAGAGATTGTAGAGAAGGGATGTGACCCATCGGAGAATGAGAAAACCGTATCGGCTGCATAGAGAGATGCCTTTCTGAAGGCTAAGAAGAAATACCAGCAAACACTTACCCTTATTCATATGTGTTTGGATGAGAGCATGTTCGAAAAGATTGCTACTGCCATAACTGCAAAAGAGGCATGGGAGATTCTCCAAAATTCCTTAAAAGGGAAAGATAAAGTGATTAAAGTGTGCTGCAGACCATGAGAGGTGAGTATGAAAATATGAAGATGAAGGATTCTGAATCTATTGAAGAGTATTTCAATAGAGTGTTGGCTATTGTTAATCAATTAAAGAGATATGGAGAGGCCATGGAAGATATTCGAGTGATTGAAAAAATTCTTCGATCTTTGATTTTAAAATTTAATTATGTTGTGGCTGCCATTGAAGAGTCGAAGGATCTGGAGTCAATGACTGTAGATCAACTTTTGGGTTCGTTGCAAACCCAAAAAGAGAGACCGAAGAAAAGGGAAGAACCTATAGCCCAAGTACTGCAGGCAAAACTGACTTTGAATGAAAAGGAAGATATGCAACAACAATTTGTTCAAGGCCGCGGTAGAGGTAGAGCAAGAGTCCTTGGTCGAGGTTGGACTCATGGCAGTCGAGGAAGAGACAGAGGTGAAAGATCTACTTCTCATGAAAAGGAATCACAATTTCATCATCAGAGTACAAGAGGTCATGGAAGAGGCACTTAGTATAGAAGAGGTGGCAGTAGAAGATTTAATGTACGGTGCTACAATTGTCAGAGATTTGGGCACTATGCATCTGAATGTAGAAGTAATTCAGTCAAAGAAGAAATGGCAAATTGTGTTGAGGTAGACAAAGATGAGGAGTCCTCCCTATTACTTGCTTGTAATGAAGATGATGGAGAGAGGAATCAAGATGCTTGGTATCTTGACTTGGGAGCCAGCAATCACATGTCCGGTAATAAAAATTTATTTTGCAAACTTGATGAATCTGTTAAAGGAAGCATTTCCTTCGGTGATCAAACTAAAGTTCAATGCATGGGCAAAGAAGATATTCTTATTAAATTGAAGAATAGAGATCACCAATTTATTTTTCATGTTTATTATGTTCCAGCTTTAAAAACAAATATTTTGAGTATTGGGCAACTTTTGGAGAAGGGGTATGAGATAGAGATGAGTAAGAATGGTTTGGTGATGAGAAATGGAAAAGGGAGGATGATTGCAAAAGTGCCACTATCTAAGAACAAAATATTTAAGTTGAGAAAAGTTGAAACTCAATGTAAATTGTGCAAAGTGCTTGAAGGCTTCAACAATTGATTCTTCCTGGCTATGGCATCTCAGGATGTGTTACTTGAATTTTGGTGGATTGAAACTGCTATCCAAAAAAGGGTTAGTGTATGATTTGCCTCTCATTAGTCATTCCAATCAGATTTGTGAACGATGTATGTATGGTAAGCAGTCCAGGAAAATTTTTTCAAAGGAGTCTTTATCTCGAGCCTCACAGCCACTTGGATTGGTGCATGCTGATATATGTGGTCCTTTGGAGCCAATTTCTTATGGCAAGAGCATGTATTTCCTATTTTTATTGATGATTATACTCGCAAAACCTAGGTTTATTTCTTAAAGGAAATAATCTAAAGCATTCAAAGTCTTCAAGAAATTTAAGGCTCGGGTTGAGAAGGAAAGTGGCTATTAGATTAAAGCCATACAGATTGATCGAGGAGGGGAGTTCACCTCAAACAAATTTAATCAGTTTTGCGAGTATCTTGGTGTTCAGCATTCATTGACTGTTCCGAGGTCACCCCAGCAAAATGGTGTTGTAGAACAAAAAAATAGAACCATTCTCAACATGGCTCGTAGCATGTTGAAGAGCAAGAGGATGCCGAAAGAGTTTTGGGCTGAAGCAGTAGCATGTGCAGTGTATGTGAACAATCGAAGTCCTGCAAAGAAATTAATGGGAATGACTCCACAGGAAGCATGGAGTGGAAGGAGACCTAATATTTCTTATCTGAGGGTGTTTGGCAGTATTGGTTATGTCCATGTTCCTGATGAGACAAGAAGCAAATTGGATGATAAAAGTGAGAAGCTTGTATTTGTTGGGTATGCAGAAAATTCAAAGGGTTACAAATTTTACAATCCTTAGAATACAAAGATTGTCATTAGTAGAGATGTCGAGTTCAATGAAGAAGGCTCTTGGGAGTGGGATGTTCCTCAAGATGAAAGCTATAATTTTCTTCCTCTATTTGATAATGTTTTGGGAGCAGATCAGTCTCAAGATCAAGTTGCCGCTGCTGTTACACCAGAGACTCCTTGCACAGCTCCAACAAACCAAGCAAATTTGTCCCCTCAAAGCTCCTCCGAAAGGCCAACCCGAATGCGAAGTTTGGCTGAAATTTATGAAGTTACCGAGGAAATCAATGATTCTACTATGTTCTGTTTATTTGCATATATTGAGTCATTGTCTTTTGAGGAAGCTGTCCAAGATGAAAGATGGAGATTGGCTATGGATGAAGAACTGAATGCCATTAAAAGGAATGATACTTGGCAATTGACACCACTTCAAGAGAAAAAACAACCTATAGCAGCAAAGTGGATTTACAAAGTGAAGAAAAATGCTAACCGAGAGGTGCAAAAGTACAAAGCTCGACTTGTGGCAAAGCGATGCACTCAAAGGGCCGGAATTGATTATGATGAAGTCTTTGCTCGTGTGGCTTGTCTGGAAACCATTCGGTTAATTATTTCATTGGCAGCTCAACAAAGATGAAAGATCTTTCAAATGGATGTAAAATCAGTCTTTTTGAATGGAACTTTAGAAGAAGAGGTTTACCTGGAGCAACCTTTGGGTTACATAGTTAAAGGACAAGAAGACAAGGTGTTGAAGTTGAAAGCTCTATATGGCCTTAAACAAGCTCCAAGGGCTTGGTACACCTGTATTGATGAGTATTTTCAGAAAAATGATTTTTCAAGATGTCCAAATGAGCATGCTTTGCATGTCAACATGAACAACAATGAAGAAGTTATGTATGTTTGTTTATATATTGATGATTTAATCTTCACAGGAAATAATCCACTGTTGTTTGAGGAGTTCAAAAAGAAGGTGACTGAAGAATTTGAGATGACTGATTTGGGGCTTATGTCCTATTATCTTGGAATTCAGGTGAAGCAGAGTGAAGAAGGGAATTTTCTTTCTCAAAAGACTTATGCTGAAGAAATCTTAAAAGAATTCAAGATGGAGAGGGTCAATTCAGTTACTACACCTGTGGAATATGGAATCAAGTTCTCAAAGTTCAATAGTACTGAAAAAGTGAATCCACCTCTGTTTCAAATGTTGGTTGGAAGGCTGCGATTTTTAATGTGTACAAGGCTATATATTTGTATGGAGTTGGTGTCATTAGTCCTTATATGGAAGCTCCAACTTTGACTCACATGAAGGCAACCAAGAGGATTCTTCGGTATGTTAAAGGAACATTGGAATATGGCCTATTTTATACTGCAACAAATGATTTCATATTGGTTGAGTTTAGTGACAGTGATTGAAAAAGAGATATTGATGATCAGAAAAGCACCAGCGGATTTATTTTCTTCATGGGTACATCTGTGTTTGCTTGGAGCTCAAAGAAACAGCCTATTGTCACTCTCTCAACTTGTGAAGCAGAATATGTTGCAGCTGCTGCTTGTGTTTGTCATGCTATTTTGTTGAGGAAGCTACTAAAAACTCTGAGATTTGAGCAAGATGGAGCTACTGATATTTTTGTTGATAATAAATCAGCTATTGCTTTGGGAAAGAATCCAATTTTTTATTATAGGAGCAAGCATATAGACACCAAGTATCATTTCATTAGAGAAAGCATTGGGAAGAAGGAGATTCAGCTCAAGTATGTGACATCTAAAGACCAAGTTGCCGACATTTTTACTAAAGCTCTGAAGTTGGAAGATTTCTGAAGATTGAGAGCTGTACTTGGAGTTGTTAAAGGATAAATTACAAGTTTAAGAGGGGGTGTTGAGAAAATAAACTTGTGTTGGTTATGTTTGGTTGTTTTTATTTAGTACTTTACTTTGGTGTGTGGTTAAGTTTGCTATTAATTAAGTGATGGGTAATGAAGAGTCATCCTTTTGTATTCCTATAATATTAATAAGAATAGATCACAAAGAGGTAGGTGGTGTCTTTTAGAATACCCCTCTCTGTTTTCTCTGTTTTTCCTCATCTCCAACACTTATCATATGCAAAAATTTGTATAACATCCAAGACTCGTTAAGGGATATTTGCATTTATAATCATTTATGCTACCATAATTTTGAATGCCTCTGGGCTGATCATTGTAGCTCAGTCTTGACTGCCATCGCTCTCTTCTTTGACAAGGTCAAGTCCAAACCTTGGTAGTGGCATCCCTTGCTATATTTCTCCACAAATACACAAACGCACAAGGAAAAAAAAAAAAAAATTACCCCTTCCAAGTCGGAAAGAAGTCCCAATAACTTGCTTTCTATAATGTGTCTCCGTCAATTTTATAATTTCAGTTTGATAAGAAAGCTTAGGCTTAGGGCCAATAAGCTTGAAATTTTGGAAATCAATTCTTCAGAGGCCTGGCCTAATGACCATCAATTAATTGAGCTAATCCATGTTAAAATCACTCCTAAATCATGCTCAGCGACTACAAAAAATTTGGAAATCATGGATTGGGAACTTCGCTTGCATGGTAATTACAGTTGCTCATTACCTCATGCATCTGTTTGCATACCAGTTTTGCTAGATGGAAAAGGCCATTAGAGTCTCCTTCTACATCCACATCACACTATCACTTTCCTTGATGAGACGCCAAGATTTTATATGAGAGTCACTTTCTTCCCAGTTTGAGAGAAGGTATCCTAAGAATATCATATAGCTTTAGAATGACAGCATAAATTGGTATCATAATGGAAGCCGGTTTCAGAAACCAACTCATTTGTTGCTGTCTAAATAAGCGTTGACCTGATCAAGGTCAGCTGCCAATTATATATGCTGATTGATGCAGTGACAACGAGATAATGCTGTTTCTTGAAACTAGGGATTGTGTTGGGGGGACCAAGCTGTTCTGATATGATAAAAACAAGGCAACAACATTTTCACATTGAATCCAAGATCGCATAAACAATTAGCATTGGTTGGTGACTGCTATGACCTCACTAATAAGGTCTAAATAGGCTAATGGGCCTAAATATCTTAATGGGCCTACTTCTCTTTATGTGTGAATGAGAAATTATGAGGATATTTAGTCCCACATCGGAAAGAACAAGAAATGAAGGTTTACTTGTATAGAAACCTCTTCCTTAAAGCTTAAGTTTCTTAGGCTCATCAAAAGTGAAGAGCTTCCGTGCACGCGCGTGTGCGAAGGGCCGCGAGAGCTTGAGAAGCTTTAAATTTTTCCTAGATCATGAGGATTTGACGGTGGAGACTGATCGGATCAAGATAAGGGGCTGAGATTAATTGATCGTTGATCGATCGGATGAAGGGTCGAGATGCGGTGATCAAATCACGATCGCGATTGCGATCCAATGGCTCATACCCATCGGTTGACTGGTCAACAGGACCATTGGTGATAAGGCGCTCCTCCGATCAACGGTTGGTGATAAGGCGTCGCTCCGATCAAGCCGTTGTGATAAGAGATCGTGAAAAGACTATCATAACCGCGCTTTGACTTATTTGATCATGGAATTGCTTTATCTGATCGAAGAAACTACCTTTCAGATTATAAAAAGGCTTATTCGATCGCCTGATCTGAAGATCACGATGTTTAATGGGCACATCAAGGGTGATAAGCCCTTAACCCTCGTATCCTTTGATCAAATCCGATCAAAGAATTCAAATTAAATTAAATTCGTAGGGTTGCTTTCAAGGGCACCTAAAAACCTATAAATAGGACCCTATACCCTTGCATTTTCATTCAATCCATTCATTCCGAATTGAGTTCAATCCAAATCAATTCTAGCCTTCTCCTTTCTTAGGCATTTGCATACTTTCTAAGGGTAGTATAGCAATAGTGCATTAAAAAGAGAGTAGCATTCTTAGTTTGAATTTTTTGATGAATTATAGTGCTGCTTTCGTCAAAAGGAGACTGTTGTATCTTGGGAGACAATTCTCATACTGACCGTAAGCATCATTATGGAATGAAATTGTCTTAAGATATAGAGTATAACTCTAGCTCGGTCTTATCAATTAGGTAGCTACAATCTGCCACAACCAACATAATTAATCATCATCTCCTTCAAGGGGCTAGGGCTGGCATGGCCAGTTGGTCAGCAGGACATGCATCATTCAATCAGGCTCGATCTCAAACTATAAATTGCCAGCGAAGACTAAAGTTAAAACTATCGAAAACTTCTCAAATTCAAGCGTGGATTTGACTATTGAATTAAAACTGCAAGCCCTGCACGGCGGCTAGCTGCCCCAGTTACTCCGGTGGTGAGGTTCCTTTCAAAAGGAGAGGAAGGTTGCAGTTATTCTTTGCATGGCGATCGTCATCAAAGTGATGCTCAAGACGAAAACAATTAATTCATAGCCAACCACAGATTGTAAGATGAAAAAAAGTAAATCCACTCATGCAAGACTGAATAGAAGCAATTAATTGTGAATTTTTCATAGGAAATAGAATCAACCGATTAGGACCGAGTCCATGCATGATATCCTACAGCCAACTCCACGGCCAGTGCCACCACGGATCACTAAACCCTCCAATGACCCCAATGGAGGAAAAGAAAAAGAAATAAATGAATAGAATCAAACAATTATCATTTTTCCTTAAAGAAAGAAAAAAATAAAGGTTAGTAGAACCAACCAATATTTGAGACCTAGCCCATTAACATCCCACAACCAACTCCACCACCCCCACCACCACTTTATCATTTCAATTCATCAACAATTCAACAAAACAACCCACCAACAGCCAAGCCAAGCACCCACGCAATCTTCCACCTCCCCATCCCTTCGCCGGCTGCCCCACTGCCCTGCTCCGGAGGCGGTGGTGCCAAGCCACCGTCGCCACCCGGCGGCGGAGCACCGTCGATGCCTCCGTCCGGGCTCGCGCTCGCAACGCTAAGTCCAAACTTCATCCCGGCCTGGCAATGGCCCTTTACGCTGCAGATGAACCAATACTTCCCCTTCTCCGTGAGCTTCACTCGGTCAAGTCCACTGCTATAAGTCTTCACGACGCCCGACGTCGAATTGCATGATCTAAACGTCTCCTCTTTCACCTGACACGCATCATGCTGCCCTATTGCATACTTAAACACTGCGTCACGAACAAAACCACCGTTAGAAATTAAATCCATGAGCTAAAGAAATTCTCGTACAAACATTTAAGGATGAGTTGCTGTGCGGCCAAATTAAATTACATAACCTAAAACATCGCCAACCGAGAAATTGTATTTCTGAGACCAGAGGAAGTAGTTGGTGCCCGTGTCCCACCCATCCTCCTCGCCTACGGTGTACTCGGTGGCTTCGACATGGCGCCGGGCTAAGAGACCGAGAAGGAAGATGGCAAGGAGGGTGCGGCAGAAGGGGAGGAGGTGAGATTCCATGGCTTTGGATGGAGGGGGGAGGGAGGAGAGTTTGTTGGAAGAGGGTGGTGGTGATGCCAGGCTTGTGAGTATGATGTGTTTGTTTTATAAAGATAAATTTTTGCAGCGGTTGGCTCGATGGCCTTGGAAGGCCCAACTCTCTGCCGGCATGCCATGGCGGACTTATTCTTTGTTTGTTTGATGTGAACTCAACGGAATCTTCAACACAACGGGCTGAGGGTCTTTGTCAGAAATTAAGTAACGCTGTCTGTTGCTCTACCACAAACAAATTCATGCCTCGCACCGAATCCAATCCAGAGCTTGTCCAATGGGCAGTGCCGCTCGACTCTGAGTTAAATAAGGATGTTACCTGCCCTTCTTAGGGCCCGCGGAGTGCTGAGTCTACCATCACCCTTTATTATTCGATCGATGTTCGTTGGGTCTAAATTAAAGATGGAACCAATGCTTGCTCCATCTTATAGCATATATACAGTAATTCTAAGTCAACAACTGTACAAAATAATGATGATTTGATATATATATCTAAACTATATTTATAATTCATGATATTATTAGTGGATCTGTTTTATTGTTATTATTTAAATGCCCTCAGTTGTTTTCTCTACTTTTCTGCTAGTTGGTGCATCATTGTACATGATATGATTTTTTTTTTTTTTTTTCCCGTGAAACACTTTCTCGTGAAACACTACTGAAGAGAAAAGAGTCTTCCTTGTAACCAAACTCTTTTTTTTAAAAAAATATAAACGAACGATCACACTAATCTAATACAAATCAATCCAAATAATTTCTTATCAAACTTAATATATACTGATTTGATTATATAATCGAGGTCGTCATGTTACCCAAACGGCTAAGGAAAAAAAAAAAAAAAGACAAGGGAAAAAGAGGGAGCCATCGCTTGCTTATGGTTCAATGCAGAGTTGCCATCCAATAACTTTTGACGCTTTCAGAACAATTAACTACAAGCTTTTTTTTAAAAAAAAAAAAAACTGTCTTCAAAATTAAACCAGCCGCATCTTTTGGCTTGCCCTTGCACTCGATTCACATGTGCATCTGAATCGGTCACTGTCCAAAACTTCCAACTCTCAACGGGGACCACGTCATTGGACCCGGTTCAAGTCAATCGTTGCCGGCTTTCAGTGTTGCGTTTTACGAGCTGTTCAACCCCTTGTGACTCAGTGTTTTAAAAATCAGATTGAACCTATCGATTTAATTGGTACAATTAAAAATTGATAGATCAGTACATACTGATTTTATTATTAAAGTTAACTTTTATATGACTCAGTAAAAATTAAAAAAATTACTGAACCGATCGGTTTTAATCGGTTCAATTCGGTTTTTAATTTTTTAATTTTTCATTTAAATTATATTTATATTTTATTATTTTATATTATTAAATTAAAATTTAATTATAATATTATTCGATCCGATCAAATCGGTTCATTCGATCGAATCGATTAATCCGTAATTCAAATGTTAAATCGATTCTGATGACGCCCAATCACCAATCCTAGACGTCGGAACGGAGCGCTTCTTGAATCTTCGCTTCACCAGATTGCCTACAACGAAGTCCCAAGACCGAGAGGATTCTTCGATGGGACCCTCCGATGCCCAAGTTAGCAACTGAGGTCACAGCTCCAAGGAGCTCGAGTGAGCCCTTTTTGATATGAAAGAAAAAGAGGATCTCAGAGAGGAGGGATTCCTTTCTGAGTGCTAAGACAACGATTTTGGGATTATCGCGCATACCTGTTTAGAGAAAGGACTCACCCTTTTATAGGGGTTAGCATGATCATGTGGGATTCCGTGAGGAAGGAATGTCTGCGGGTTCTTGGAAGTTACGTGGATCTGGCTGGTTGGTGGGTCCTGTCCCATCGAGAGGGAGAAAACGGCGGTTGATGGGTTCTGTCCCATCAATCAGTGGGGCTGCTGAGTTGTTGGGTCTAGTCCCATCAACAACGTGGCCAGTGGGTAGGTGGATCTGGCATTGTCAGGCGCGCGAGTCAGGGAGGTGGCTCTCTGAACTGCTGGGGCCACGCCGGGGCCAATCTGGAGAGAACTGGAACATCTCGACCTTCCCGAGGGAGCCGAGGCTGAGCCTGGTTGACCAGGGGTGGCTGGGCCGACCTCCCCGGCCAGGAAGTGCCGGGACGGACTCGGCGGGCTTGGAGACGCCGGAGAGGGGCCGGCCAGGAATGGCCGGGGCTAACTCGCCGGGGCCGAGAGGGCCGGCCAGGAATGGCCGGGCCGACTCGCCGGGCTTGGAGACGCCGGGGCCGAGAGGGGCCGGCCAGGAATGGCCGAGCCGACTCGCGGGCTTAAAGACGCCGGGGCCGAGAGGGGCGGCCAGGAATGGCCGGGCCGACTCGGCGGGCTTGGAGATGCCGGGGCCGAGAGGGGCCGGCCAGGATGGCCGGGCCGACTCGGCGGGCTTGGAGACGCCGGGGCCGAGAGGAGCCGGCCAGAATGGCCTGGGCCGACTCGGCAGGCTTGGAGACGCCGGGGCCGAGAGGGGCCGGCCAGGAATGGCCGGGGCCGACTCGGCGGGCTCGGAGACGCCGGGGCCGAGAGGGGCTGGCCAGGGATGGCCTGGCGCAAAAATGCTATGATTTTATCGAGATTGCCCCTGCGGCTGCATGTGGCTACACCAGCCACATCAGATGCCCCCCGCCCCTGAGCGCTAAGGATGCGCCTGCCGCCCTTTGGGCGAAAGGGCCGAAAATTCAAAAGGAATGATTGCTTCTTTTGGTGCACTTTAAATAGGCTGATGAGCTGGCGCTTGGTTTTGAGGCGGTGTCTCTTCGAAGATCTCCGTAATCATGCGTTAGGTGGGGCTGACATTGGCGTCGGACGCTCCGGAGAAAAAGCTCATCGAATAGTGGAGAAAAGGCAAGGACATCATTGTTGCCCCATTTTCTATGCCCACGATTGGCCAGGGATCACATCTCTTGGAGAAACGAGGCAGCACGTCTTGGGCTCAGGCGAGATTTCCGGCTGGCAGCCTGCAGCGCAATGGACGCACGCCAGGTGGCAGGATCTCGGGCGGCGATAGCCGAAGGCAGGGGCTATAAAAGCCTTCCAAGGGCCTGTGGAATCTTTTACGCTGCCATTGCTTTCTCTACTTCCTTCTTCTCTGAGTTCTTCTTCTGCGACCTGAGCCCTTTCAACTCCCAGGTTAGTCTTATCCCCTTCTTTTTCCTATGGACCGTAGCGCCTTTAGAGAGGGTAAGAGACCCATAGAGGAGTCTTCCCAGTCGGATAGCGAAAAACAGGCCCCTGTGACCAGTGGCCAAATGCCTCGATCATCGGGCGGCGTCGTTATCCGCACCCATCAAGGGCACTAGAACCTCTGCCTACCTCTGGTCCTGCCATTAGGGCGGTCCCCCTGTCCTCTCGCCGTCCGGCCCTTCCTCCGGCGGTGAGCTCTGATCCTGCAGGTCCGTCGGGGGTAGCTTCAACCATGACCCCTAAGGATGTAGAGGCCGTTAGGGCTAAGTTCTTGGTCCCCGATTTCATTGGCCTATCCGCGCCAGGGCCCGAAGATAGGGTGATTTCTGACCATCCAGGTCGGGTCGCTCTATATGAGGAGTTCTTCCGGTGCGGGCTGCGCCTTCCCTTTCACCCTTTCTTTCTTAACCTTTTAGAGAGGTATATATTAGTGCCAGCACAGTTGACTCCAAATTCGATTCGGATCATTTGCGCCTTCGTTATCCTTTGCTACTTTGAGGGGGCCCATCCAGAGTTGTCCCTGTTCCGAGCCTTTTATAAACTCCGCCGTCAAGGCGAGGGGGCCTGGTGGGCCTTTACCGCCAGGCCGGGTAGAGCCTTCCCCCTAGGCCTCCCGTCCAAAATTAGAGGGTGGAAGTCTAGGTTCCTTTTTGCTCATGTTGAGGGGGTGAGATCTGTTTGGAGGGAGCTTGATACTAGCTCCAACGTTGACTCCTCCGTAAGGGAGAGAGATAAGGATATGTTTACCCTGTTATCCAATTGTCAGATCCCCGGATATAAGGAACTCCTATCCGAGGAGAACCTGATAGAGGCCGAGTTGGCCCCGGCGACCGGTGAGCCCGAATCGCTTTGTCTCATTTTTCTGTTTATTGCATGCCGCCGCTAATGCCGATTATCTTTCCCTATGTAGCCATTAAGCTTTCCGCCAACGAGTTCGAGGCTCTCACAAGGCAGAAGAGGCCGGCGACCGGAGAGTCGTCCAGGCCGCCGAAGAGGCTCCGGAGAAGGGAGCCGGCCAGGCCGGCCACAGCCCCCACGGCCACGACGCCTGTGGAGAAACGGTCGAGAGGAAGCCAGTGGTGAGAGTGGCCCAAAGGTTAGTCGGGGCCGAAGTTGAAGAGGGGGAGATCCCGGCCACCGCTGAAACACCGGTGGTGGTCTTGGATGAAGAAGCCCCTGCCGCCGCCGCCGTGCCCGAGGCGGGGTAGGTTACTGTTGCTGTTGGCCCCCCGGTTGCTGCAGAGCCGGGGAGGGAGAGCGCTCCCCCATTCGCCGGCGAGGGGGAGCGGATCGCCAGGGAGGCCCGAGACGGGGCGGAGGCGATTGAGGAGCAGGGGGATGGACCGAGGAGCTCATCCCACCAATCGTCTTGGCGCCCAGACCGTCCCCAGGCGGAGGGTCCGCAGGAGGGATAGACGCGCCTGGTCCCCACCATCACCAGAATGGCGGATGCCACCCGAGCCTCCCGTCTCCTATCGGGAGTCCAGGCCATCGATTTTGAAGAGGAGATGCGGGGGCTGAGCCACTCTGCACTCATGGACATGATTTTGGTTTCCATCGTCCAGGTAACCTTTTGGATCTTCTTTCTTTTCCCAATGCCTTTCTCTTTGTAGCTAACGCGTTTCTCCCGTTGCAGATGGCCAACGGTGCCCTTGGGCTTCGCGAAGCGCTGGCCCAGTCTTCCGGCACACTGGCGAGGGCTCTGGCACGGGCCGACAAATACCGGAAGGAGAGCATGGCGCACGCTAACAGTCTTGCTCAACTTCGCCAGGAGACCGCGGCCCGCGAGGAGGGCTACGCCGGCCACCTTCAGGAGATGGAGAGCCGGGCCGCCGCATTCGAGGCCAAAATGGAGTTGGCCTTGGAAAGGTCGAAGGCCGCCATGGTGCAGATCGAGGAGCTCACTGGGCGGCTCCAAAGCGCCGTGGAGGAGGCCCGGGCCGCCAGGGAGAAGGCCGCTGCCGCGGAGAAAGTGGCAGCAGAAGCTATTTTGGAGAAGGCCGATGCGGTGGCCTGCGCTGACGAGGCCAGTGCTCGTGCCGTAGAAGCCGAGGCCAAGGCTTGGGAGGCTAAAAACAAGGTGCAGCGGGTCGAGGCCGAGGCCGGGCAAGCCGTCTCCAAGTTCAAGGCTTCGCCGGAATTCAGGCAGGAGGTCATCGAAGCTAGCCTTGACGCCTATCTTCAAGGCTTCGAGATGGGGAAAGTCCGAGTAGCCGCGGCCCTCGAAGTCGACCTTGCTGATCTTGAAGACATCCGGCCCGGGGGTCCCGATGAGGAGCCGGCTGGGGAGAAGGACGAGGGGAAACCTAGTCCCGGCGAGCCTTGAATTGTACTTTCTTTTTCCTTTATATAACTGGCCTTGGGCCCAATCTTGTACTTATTCTTGGCTATTAATGAAGAAACTTTTTGTCCAAGCTTCCTACTTTTGTGCCTCTCTTTCATGGTTAATGAAAAAGTCCTTCACTCAAAATCTCTTTGTGTCTTGATTTGTTTGCTTCTTTCGCTTTTGAGAGAAACGCCTTACTGTGCCAAATTAGACATGCCAGCGACGTTGTAACTGAATATTGTATCTTCCAAACCATTCTTTTGAACCTTGAGCGTTGCGCGTGTCTACTGTGCCGAGGCCGAACTACAATTTCGAACTTGGCCAACACTTGAACATATCGCCGAGATGTAGACTAGCTACATGAATGCCCAGTGCTGTTGTAGGCTATTTGAGGGAAGGCTCGCCTG
This sequence comes from Calamus simplicifolius, assembly GCA_900491605.1. Lineage (NCBI taxonomy): Eukaryota > Viridiplantae > Streptophyta > Magnoliopsida > Arecales > Arecaceae > Calamus > Calamus simplicifolius. The sequence continues at coordinate 1,467,549 of UESW01003865.1, read as the reverse complement.
TGTATGAACCTTTCTGAAGGCTTGGAAAAATTGGCAGGTGACTTGCTGCTGGGATTAACTTTGGAGGTGTCGAGGCCGACCAGAAATGGTCAAAACTGATTTGGCCGTTGTAAGGGCACCAAGGGTAAGTAAAGTTGACTGGGGGAAGTCTATGTCGACTTGCTCGGAGCTGAAAATTCCCGAACCGGTTAGGGCCGATTGGGAAGGGCCACGACCGTGCCGTATCGTGCTGTTAGGAGAGATACCACCGTGCCAAAGCTGAGGAGGGTGGCGCCGGTGGTTTCCTTGAACCGCTTCAGTGGTGTAAACTGTCTGAAGGGTGACTCAGCCGGGTACGGAGTTGTTAGGGTCTTAATCGACTCAGGGCCACCGCCGTTCCAGAGCCGAGTGGTGTCCCGTTAGCCGCAATGCCGGTGAGCTCCTTTTGAACCACTTCAGGGGTTTGTGTGCCACCTGAAGGGTGACTTAGCTGGGTACGGAGCTGTTAGGGTCTTAATCGACTTGGGGGCACCGCCGTGCAGAGGCCGAGTGGTGTCCCGTTAGCCGCGATGCCGGTGAGCTCCTTTTGAACCACTTCAGGGGTTTGTGTGCCACCTGAAGGGCGACTCAACCGGGTACGGAGCTGTTAGGGTCTTAATCGACTTGGGGGCACCATCATGCTGGGGCCGAGTGGTGTCCATCAGCCGCGATGCCGGTGAGCTCCTTTTGAACCATTTCAGGGGTTTGTGTGCCACCTGAAGGGTGACTAGCCGGGTACAAAACTGTTAGGGTCTTAACTGACTCGGGGGCACTGCCGTGCCGGGGCCGAGTGGTGTCCCATTAGCCGCGATGCTGGTGAGCTCCTTTTGAACCACTTCAGGGGTTTGTGTGCCACCTAAAGGGCGACTCAACCGGATACAGAGCTGTTAGGGTCTTAACCGACTCGGGGGCACCGCCGTGCCGGGGCCGAGTGGTGTCCCGTTAGCCGCAATGCTGGTGAGCTCCTTTTGAACCACTTCAGGGGTTTGTGTGCCACCTGAAGGGCGACTCAGCCGGTACGGAGCTGTTAGGGTCTTAACCGACTCGGGGGCATCGCCGTGCCAGGGCCGAGTGGTGTCCCGTTAGCCGCGATGCCGGTGAGCTCCTTTTGAACCACTTCAGGGTTTGTGTGCCACCTGAAGGGCAACTCAGCCGGGTACGAAGCTGTTAGGGTCTTAACCGACTCGGGGGCACCGTCGTGCCGAGGCCGAGTGGTGTCCCGTTAGCCGTGATGCCGGTGAGCTCCTTTTGAGAGACTTGGCCCTTGGAAGCAAGGGAGAACAGGCTGCTATGTCAGAAAGGGCCTCCTTTATCACTCCACACTCCAGGGGAATACATCATTGATAATACTGGCGGAGGTTATCCGCATTTCAGGTACGTGGAATGGGTTTCCCATCGAGTTCCTCTAATTTGTATGCCCCCCTGGGAAGTGTTTGGTGACGCGGTAAGGACCCTCCCAGTTGAGGGATAGCTTGCCCCCCTCCGTAGGCTTTGAAACCTTAGCTTTTCTCAAAACCAAGTCTCCGCGACGGAAAACCTTGGGACGAACTCGGGCATTGCAGTACTTGGCCGCTCACTGACGGAAGGTTGCCATGCGCAGCCTTACTCGATCGTGCACCTCATCTATGAAGTCCAGGTTAGCCCGTATCAGTGCAGAGTTGTTTTCCTCGTTGAAGGACTCCACACGCGGGCTAGGCAGACCGATCTCGACGGGGATGACGGCTTCAGATCCGAAGGCCAGAGTGAAAGGAGTCTCGCCCGTCGGAGCTCTAGGGGTCGTGTGGTAAGCCCAGATCACACTGGGGAGCTCCTCCATCCATTGACCTTTGGACCCATCCAGCCGGGTTCTAAGTCCTCTAAGGATGGTATGATTCATGGCCTCGGCTTCTCCATTTGTTTGAGGATGGCCGACAGAAGTGAATCGGTGATGAATGCCTAGCTCGCCACAAAAGACTCTAAATGCTTCATTGTTGAATTGGCGGCCATTGTCCGTGACGAGGGTGTGGGGCAGGCCGAAACGGCATATGATCGACTTCCAGAAGAAGGCTTTGACTTTTCTTTCGGTGATCTTGACCAGTGCCTCGACCTCAACCCACTTGGTGAAGTAATCGATGGCGACTAGCAAAAATATCCGCTGCCCTGAAGCTGGGGGGAATGGCATGAGAATGTCCATTCCCCACTGGGCGAAAGGCCATGGGGCCAAGAGCGAACTCATTGGGGCAGACGGTTAATGTTGGATGTGTGCGTGGCGCTGACAACTATCGCACTTCTGAACCAATCTAGCTGCGTCTTCCCTCATCGTGAGCCAGAAGTATCCTTGACGGAGAGCTTTTTGAACTAAAGATCTGCCCCCCAAGTAATTTCCACAGATGCCTTCGTGAATCTCTCTGAGGATGTAGTCAGCGTCGGTAGGCCCTACACACTTGAGTAGGGGGTAGGAGAACGACCTTCTGTATAGTCGCCCGTCTAGGAGGATGAATTTGGAGGCTCTCCATTTGAGCAGCCTAGCTTCGTTGCGATCATCAGGGAGAGTGCCGTCAGTGAGATAACGGACATAGGTGTCCATCCATGTGGGCTCTTGGGCGAGTGGGAGGACTTCTTCACTGTCCTCTATGCTGGGTCTTTCCAAATATTCAATATAAGCATCCCTCGCCAAGCCATCGGTGGAGGTGGCCAGACGAGAAAGGATGTCGGCCTTGGCATTTTCGCTCCGAGGAATGTAACTGATACTAAAGTAAGGCAGCGGGGAAGTTAGGAGCCGAACCTTGCCCAAATATTGTGCCATAACGGGGTCACGCGCTTCATATTCCCCATGGACTTGTCCAGAGACAAGTTGCGAGTGGTAAAGGCTCTGAGACGCCATACTCCCAACTCTCGGGCTAGCCTTAACCTAGCCAGCAGAGCCTCGTATTCGGCTTGGTTGTTGGTGGCTTCGAATAGGAACCGCAGGGCACATTCCGTCCTTTCTCCACCCGGCCCGGCAAGAATGAGGCCGGCGCCGCTTCCTTGTAAATTTGATGTGCCATCCACATGAAGAAACCAGGATTCTCCGTCATCATCCAGCTCAGGTTCGCACTGCTCCATGGGAGCCTCTTTGGGATCTTCCTCCACCCAGGTGCACTCGACCAGGAAATCGGCTAAGACCTGAGACTTCAGCACTGGCCGAGTTTGAAAAGAAAGGTCGAACTCTCCCAGCTTGATGGCCCACTTGGCCAGTTGGCCTGAAGTGTCGGGCGAGCCAGAATGGCTCGAAGGGGCTGATCCGTGAGCACCACAATAGGATGGGCTTGAAAGTATTGGACGGAGGCGTCGGACAGAGACTATCAGGGCAAAAATAACTTTTTTGTCTTGGAATATTGACCTCTGCGTCATGAAGGACCTTACTCACATAATAGACGGGTCTCTGAGTTCCATCGGCGTCGAGGTGCACCAGGACTGAGCTAACGGCCTCCGACGAAGCGGCTAAGTAGAGGAAGAGACTTTCTCCATCTCTTGGCTTGGATAGAAGCGGCGGAGAAGACAGGAATGCCTTCAACCCGTCGAAGGCTTTCTGGCAATCGTTCGTCCATTCGAAGCCATTTATTTTCCGCAGGGCCTTGAAGAAAGGCAGGCATCTCTTAGCCGATTTGGAGAGGAAACGACTTAGAGCCGCTATCCTCCCTGTCAATCGTTGCACTTCCTTTTTGCTGGATGGTGGCCTAATGTTGAGTATGGCGCTGATCTTCTCTGGGTTTGCCTCGATCCCTCGCTGGGTCATCATGAAACCCAGGAACTTGCCCGCCATGACCCCGAAAGCACACTTCTTGGGGTTCAGCCTGACTTGGAAGCGACAGAGGTTATTGAAGGTCTCCTCTAGGTCGGAGACGTGATCGGAGGCGCGGGTGCTTTTTATCAACATGTCGTCTACATAGACTTCCATGTTCCGGCCTAGCTGATCCTGGAACACTCTGTTCATCAACCTTTGGTAGGTTGCTCCCGCGTTCTTGAGGCCGAAAGGCATCACCTTGTAACAATAAATGCATTTCTCTGTCACAAAGGAGGTGTGTTCCTCATTGCTAGGGTCCATCCTTATCTGATTATATCCTGAGAAGGCATCCATGAAACTAAGGAGTTTGTGCCCAGAGGTGGAATCCACCAGCTGATCAATTCTGGGCAGGGGGAAACTGTCTTTCAGACACGCCTTGTTGAGGTCGGTGAAGTCTATGCAAATCCTCAGCTCCCATTTGCCTTACGCACCATGACCACATTGGCTAGCCATCAGGGTAGTGCGCTTCCCGGATGTGGCGGCATTGAGTAGCTTGTTAACTTCCTCGTCAATAGCCTTTTGTCGGTCAGGGGCAAAGCTTCTCTTCTTTTGGCGGATCGGGCGGTGCTGTGGATCAATGTTGAGCTTGTGGGTGATCACTTTCAGAGGGATGCCGGGCATATCAGACGCCGACCAGCAAAAATGTCCGAGTTAGCCCTCAGAAAACCCAAGAGATGCTCCCGGTCCTCCAGGGAAGGAGTCCTCCGATACGGACGGTCTTCGCCGGGTCCTCCCCAAAGGGGAAGGTTAGAAGGTGCTCGGCTGGCTCTCCTCCCTTACTAGAGTCTCTGGGGTCGGACACCTCTAGGGGACTTGATGCTGCGTGATAACAGGGTAGGACCGGGTTGGTCTCGCTATGCATCTCTCCAACTCCATTGCTAGTGGGGAACTGCACCAGTAGACGCCGGGTGAAATGACTGCATCCAAAAGGTTCAGACCTGGGCGCCCGAGAATGGCATTGTACGCCAAGGGGACCCTCACGACCAAGAATTTCATGATCACGGTGCTTTGGCATGGCGGTGTTCCGGCTATCACAGGCAGAGGTATTTCACCTTCGACCCTTACGGAGTCCCTGGTAAATCCGACTAACGGGGCCGCACGGGCTGGAGAGAGTCCAAAGATAATCACATCCGAACAAAAGCGTCATAAGTAAGGATGTTAGCTGAGCTGCCACTATCAACTAATATCCTTTTTACAGGGTGCCTAGCGATCGTCATGGAGATGACTACGCCTTCATTGTTTACATTTTCTACTATGGTAGGTCCCCCCCAGGAATTACATTACTTGGCGCCTCCTCCCCTCTCGGCCGTTTAGGCGCAGAAGCCGATCCCCAGGACACCATTCCGACCGTCCATTCAGTAGGAGCATTGTCGACCGGGGCTTGGACAGGCGGGGTCCCATGAGGGCCGGCAGCGGCTACGACGCCTTTTGGACATATTTGCCGAGGTAGCCCCAGTGAATGAGCTCCTCGATGGCCTTCTTTAGGCTGTAGCAACTATCGGTATCATGGCCGTAATCCCGATGGAATCGGCAGTAGCGGCTCTTGTCGCGGGGAGGACCTTTCTTCATGGGAGGAGGACGTTGGAGATAAGGTTCACCCTCGATCTCCATCAGAATGTGGGATCGAGGGGCTAGAAGGGGCGTGAGCTTACTCTCGTCGGGGACGGGCTCTGATGCCTATTGTCGGATCGACGAGGGGGTCAGCTCGCCGGTGTCGAGGGGGCCCGCTGGTCTCGGGCGAGCAGGCTTGTGGCTGGAGCTTCGAGAAGATTCCTGGCGGGTGAAGTCGGCTTCATCCGCACGGATGTACTTTTGAGCTCGGAGGAGGAGATCGGAATAAGAGCTTGGGGGCTTCTTATCCAAAGAGAAGGTAAAGCGGGATGGGAGGAGTCCCCGCTTCAATGCCAATGTTGCCACCGCGTCGTCGAGATGGTCGACCTCGAGAGCGGCGGCCTTGAACCGGGACACAAAGTCCCGCAGCGACTCTCCCTCCTTCTAACAGATGGAGAAAAGACTGTCGGCTACCTTTGGGATTCGCCGGCAAGCGTCGAAGTGTGCCAGAAAGGCTTTCTCCAGCTCCCGGAAGGAGTCAATGCTGTGAGGGGGCAGGCGTGAGTGCCATGCACGGGCGGCCTTCCGCAGAGTGGCGGGGAAGTCCTTGCAGAGAAGGGCGTCTGAAGCGCCCTGGACTTGCATCATTGCTTTGTAGCTCTCGAGATGATCGAGAGGATCGGTCGTACCATCGTACGGGTCCACCTGGGGGAAACGAAACCTGGAGGGGACAGGCTCCTCCAATATCCGACGGGCGTAAGGAGGATGGGTGTCAAACTCTTCATCTGGCTGATGACTGATTTTCTTGGTCAGCTCGTCGAGCCGCCTGTTGTACTCCTCCAGGCGTTCCTCCGCCTGGCGGATGATTGTCAGGGCCCTCCGAGATGGCTCGGAGGAAGAAGAAGAAGAAGAGGCAGAAGGAGATGGAGACGGGAGCCGGGACTTCGCCTGGGCTCCTCCTGATGATGCGGCTCGGGAGGAAACTTGCTGGGGCCGTGGTCAGGGGACCGTGGCCGCTTGGGGGGCTCGCGTCGGGGCTTCCTAGTGGAATCCGGACGTCGACCGGTCTCTCGCCGACCGGCCTTCCGCTGAGGAGAGCCTCCCCTCGCTGACTGCTGACTGGCAGGGGGAGCAGTCTGGTGTTGGGTGGCCACGGACTATTGTTGCTGGAGCATGTGGACCATTGCGGTGAGATTTTGGACCTGACGGGAAAGGGTCCAGCCGCTCCGCTGTTTGATCAGCGGCCTCCGGCGGCGGGCAGGCAACTGGAGGGTCGGTAGCAGGGGGATTGGCCTCCTGCTACCTAATTGGTGGGGGAAGCCCCGCGGGACAGCTGACGGAAGCGTCCTGAGCTCGCGTCACCGCCATGGTTTCTAGAAGAGAAGAGGGGGGGGGAGGGGGAGAAAGTCCCGCCTACTGAGATGTAGCGCTGGGAGAATGTTCGCTACTTTTCTCACGCTCCCCCTACCTGGCGCGCCAATCTGATGATGCCCAATCACCAATCCTAGACGTCGGGAACGGAGCGCTTCTTGAATCTTAGCTTCATCAGGTTGCCTACAAAGAAGTCCCAAGACCGGAGAGGATTCTCCGGTGGGACCCTCCGATGCCCAAGTTAGCAACTGAGGTCACAGCTCCAGAGGGGCTCGAGTGAGCCCTTTTTGATATGAAAAAAAAGGGGATCTCAGAGAGGAGGGATTCCTTTCTGAGTGCTAAGACAGCGATTTTGGGGATTATCGTGCATACCTGTTTAGAGAAAGGACTCACCCTTTTATAGGGGTTGGCATGATCACGTGGATTCCGTGAGGAAGGAATGTCTGTGGGTTCTTGGAAGTTGCGTGGATCTGGGTTGGTTGGTGGGTCCTATCCCATCGGAGAGGGAGAAAATGGCGGTTGGTGGGTTCTGTCCCATCAATCAGTGGGGCTGTTGAGTTGTTGGGTCTAGTCCCATCAACAACGTGGCCAGTGGGTAGGTGGATCTGGTGTTGTCAGGCGACACGAGTCAGGGAGGTGCCTCCCTGAACTGCTGGGGCCACGCCGGGGCCAATCTGGAGAGAACTGGAACATCTCGACCTTCCCGAGGGAGCCGAGGCTGAGCCTGGTTGACCAGGGACGGCTGGGGCCGACCTCTCCGGCCAGGAAGTGCCGGGGCAGACTCGGCGGGCTTGGAGACGCCGGGGGCCGAGAGGGGCCGGCCAGGAATGGCCGAGGCCGATTCGGCGGGCTTGGAGACGCCAGGGCCGGGAGGGACCGGCCAGGAATGGCCGGGACTGACTCGGCGGGCTTGGAGACGCCGGGGCCGAGAAGGGCCGGCTAGGAATGGCCTGGGCTGACTCGGCGGGCTTGGAGACGCCAGAGCCGAGAGGGGCCGGCCAGGAATGGCCTGGGCCGACTCGGCGGGCTTGAAGACGCCGGGGCCAAGAGGGGTCGGCCAGGAAAGGCCGGGGCTGACTCAGCGGGCTTGGAGACGCCGGGGCCGAGAGGGGCCGGCCAGGGATGGCCTGGGCCGACTCGGCGGGCTTGGAGATGCCGGGGCCGAGAGGGGCTAGCCAGGAATGGCCTGGGCCGACTTGGCGGGCTTGGAGATGCCGGGGCCGAGAGGGGCCGGCCAGGAATGGCCTGGGCCGACTCGGCGGGCTCGGAGATGCCGGGACCGAGAGGGGCCGACAGGGATGGCCTGGGCACAAAAATGCTTTGATTTTATCGAGATTGTCCCTGCGGCTGCACGTGGCTACACCAGCCATATCAGATTCGTTATTCGATTGTAATGTGACTTCCAAAGGATGTAACGACGCACGGCACATCATAAGGTTCCAAAGCTCGATTAGAAGCCCTGTCAGTCATTCAGAAGTAGTGGGCATGCATGAGACTCATCTCTGTTTCAGACTGCAGAAGTTCTCGTCGGTGATCGCCAGATCGATAAGGAGGCCACTAGAATCTCCAAGCTTTGTTCACATTCCTGACTACAATCGGAGAGAGAGAGAGAGAGAGAGAGAGAGAGAGAGGAGGAGGAGGAGGAAGTTATCTCTCCCTTGTGGATGGACGCATGGCCTGGCATCAATGACAGATCAGCGATCAACAATTTTTCATTCATTCACAGTGGATGCAGAATTCTCAAATTCACATATGCACAAGTAATAGGGCATACAATCCGATGAAACACACAGCGTAATATATAGTGAAAGTGTTGCATTATTAAGTTAATATATAACAAATGCAGCACACAATCAATCTAATTTTATTTATATCCTAAATAATTTAATTATACTTGATCAAGTACTTTTAATCCCTCAAAAAACTTATTTCTAAATAATATTTAAAATCACTAAATCAAATGTTTGTATCTGACGAGGGATAAAAATATCATTGCATTAATGTTGTACAATCTAAGACATTGGGCTAAGGCTAGCTCGTACACCCTGTCGCATAGCTGTCACATCCGAAAGGCAGCAATGAATAGGCTACCCTCCAAACAGCTTTCGTGTATTAGTTGGCCGAACTATTATTATAATTCGGCTGATCGAGCTATTATACCTCAGATAGCCGAGCCATTTTGTGTCTCAAGAAAGCCGAACTATCTCATACCTCGGTAAATTGAGTCTCACCATACTTCGGCAGATTCGACCATCTTCTATACCTCGGCCCGACCGAGGTACTCAAGCACCTCTGCGGAACACACTTAAATTAACAAGATTCCAAATAGAAAATTATGCCTACGCTACCAGAAATGGCTTAGAGCCTATGTAGTCGCTGAATCTTGAAGCACATATGCTCTTCCTGGCCGTTGATCCTCTAACCAACCGGATACGAATCCTACCGGCCCTGTAATAGCCTGATTCGAATCAGCTTCGAATCCCAACAACTTTCAGACCCTCTGTGACGTGTCCAAGGAATCAGGTGATCACCTATAAATATCACAGCCTCAGATCCCCTCAGGTATGACATTTTACACACTCAAGGCACCTCTCTTTCACTCACTCACTTACACTCTGAGAAAAACTCCATTAGAGCTCAGATAGAGCTCCTAGCACCACCCTTAGAGGAACTCTTCCTCGGGGATCCTTCTCCTCATTGTCTGCTTGCTGTGAATCTCCACTGACTTGGGCGTTGGAGGGTCTTCCGTAGAGGGCAACCCCCCAATCCACCCTCTGCTCGAGACTGTTTTACTTGTCCCGGCTAGGAGACGAGCCCGGATTCGAAGCCCCAACAGCACCCGAGTCGGAGAACGGATTTTCGTGGCAACAGATTGGCGCTAGAGGAAGGGCCGCAAGTCCCGTAAACTTGTATTCTAGGAGACAAGGCTCCAGATCGAAAGAAAAATCCTCTAATGGCCAACCGCAAGAGAGCCACCTCTGAGGCTCAGGATCAGGCTGCATCTCAGAGGCCTGATCCAACCAACGGCGCGGAGCCCTTGCTACCGCCACCAGCTGAAACCCCTTCACCGTCAACCCCGGCGGTGACCATGGACCAGTTCGCCGCTCTGGTTCAGCAGGTCCAGGCCCTGACTCAGCTTGTTCAAGGAGCTCAAAGGGTTCCCCACCCGGCGGCTCCTATTTCGCCACTTCACGAAGAAGAGGCGTCCCCATTCCTCTAGCAACTCTTCCCTCTAATCCGTCGGGCAGCAGATTACCTTCACCGACCTGCAGGGGTGAAGCCAATGCCCCACCAGGCCAGAGAAGGGAGCCCGCTCAGATCCCGTCGAGCTCGCTCCCACTCCCCGGTGTCCTCCCAAGATTCGACACCGCTGCCGCCATCCCATCACCCGATCCCTCCTGTCACTCTGGATGAGGAATCAGGCAGCAGATACAGGAGATGCGGTGGGAATGGCGTCAGGAGTTAGGCACCATCAGGCAGGCTCCTCTGTCCCAGCCGAAGACGGATCAGGGCATCCCCTTCACCGAAAGGATCGTGAGGGAAGTGATTCCCCCTCATGTCAAGCTCCCTACCATCGAGCCCTACCATAGATCTACTGATCCCGATGACCACCTCTGCAGCTTCAAGTCCATCATGATGTTCCATGGAGCATCAGATGTGGTTCTATGCCGTGCTTTCCCCTCTACCCTTAGAGGGTCTGCTCGAACCTGGTTCAACAGCCTAAAGCCGGGTTCTATTGATTCTTTCGATGAGTTTAGCTGTCTGTTTATTAGCCAATTTGTCAGCAGCCGTTGTCACCAGCGGAGATCTGATTCCCTCTCGGAAGTTAAGCAAAGAGAGGGGGAATCCTGAAGAACTACCTCGGCCGTTTCAACACGGCCCTGCTAGAAGTCGACCACCTCAATCACAAGGTGGCCATGTCTGCTTTGGCCGGAGGGGTGTCAAAGGGGGAGACTTTTATTTGGCCCTGGAGGTCAACTACCCGAAGAGCCTTTCGGACATGATGTCTCTAGCAGACAAGTATGCCAGAGTCGAGGAGTCGAGAAGGTTGGCTCAGTCCAAGCAGCAGAAGAAGAAGGAGGTGAAAAGCTCCGACAAACATCGAGCCTATCGCCGTGCAAGCCCACCTTGCCACCAAGGAGCCCCTCCGCCGCCGCCTCGAGATCGGACCCGGAGCCCAGCTTGAAAGTTCGACCGCTATACCCCTCTCACTACGCCGAGGGCGCAGATTCTGATGGAGATCGAGCGCCAGATTCCTCGGCCTCCTCCCCTCCGAGGTAACGGTGCCCAGAGGGACATGACCAAGTACTGCCACTTCCATCGAGACCACGGGCATGATACCGAAGAGTGCTGGTAGCTCCAGAACGAAATCGAGCGTCTAATCCAGCGGGGCAGATTAGACCGATTCAGATGGCCACCTGAGCCAACGAATGAGTAAGGTCATCAACCTGAACCCCACCAGCTTCCTCCGCCGAATCTCCCGTCATTGGCAATGTCAACATGATAGTGGCAATCGACTCTCCATCATCTGGGCCAAGTCTGCCGAAGAAGGCTCGAATCGACGAGCTTGCTTTCTCTGATGAAGACCTGCGGGAGGTACAGTACCCCCACGACGATGCTCTGGTTGTATCTTTGAATATAAACAACTACGATGTACACCGCATTTTAATTGATAGCGGAAGCTCCGTTAATATTTTGTACTTCAATGCCTTTGTGAGATGAAACTCCAGGCGGAAAACCTCCGAGTTGTGGAATCCACTCTGGTGGGTTTCATGGGCGACCCTATAACCCCTGAGTGAGTCATTACTCTGACGGTCCGAGCCGGCACCTGATCTTGCATAGTTATTACGCTCATGGAATTCCTCATGACTAAGCTTCGGTCCCCCTACAATGCCATCCTCGGCAGGCCGGGGCAGATATATCTCAAGGCCGTCATTTCTATTCCCCATCTTGCCATGAAATTCCCCACTGAATGGGGAGTAGGGGTTGTTCGGGGTAGCCAAATCATTGCTCGGCATTGCTTTGTCACCGACCTGCAGTCCAGGAAGCCCGAGGTGGATGGGCTAGATGCTCGTGAAGACTTCGCTGAGCAGTAAGGAGAACCAGCAGAAGAACTGGAGGAAGTGCCGCTGGATGAAGCTCGGCCCAACCGAACCATAAAGATCGGGTCACAGCTAAAGGGAAAGCTTCGGCAAGACTTAATCAATTTCCTCTGGGAGAATGCTGATGTGTTTGCCTGGTCTGCCTCAGATATGCCAGGGATTAGTCCAGATGTCTTAGTCCATCACCTCAGCATGGATGAGACATTTCGACCAGTCAAACAGAAGAAAAGAAGCTTTGCCTCGAGCATCAGAAAGCTATCGAGGAAGAGGTAGACAAGCTCATCAAAGCCAACTTTATCCGGAGGTCAACTACCCCGACTGGTTGGCAAATGTTGTCATAGTGAAAAAGTCAAATGGCAAGTGGAGGATTTACATCGACTTCACCGACCTCAAAAGCTTGCCCGAAGGACAATTTTCCTCTCCCTCGGATTGACCAACTCGTAGATGCAACATCGGGCCATCGATGCTGACTTTCATGGATGCCTATTCGGGGTACAACCAGATCCGAATGGCGCCCAAGATGAAGAAAAGACATCCTTCATCACCGATCGAGGTATCTATTGTTACCGAATTATGCCTTTTGGTTTAAAAAATGCATGTGCCACCTACCAAAGGTTGGTCAACAAAATCTTCAAGGAGCAAATCGATCGAACATGGAGGTGTATGTTGATGATATGCTGGTAAAGAGCAAGGAGGCGCCCCACCATGTGAAGGATCTTGCGGAAAGCTTCGCAACACTCTGGAAGTACCAAATGAAACTCAATCCAACTAAATGTGCTTTCGGAGTTAATTCCGGCAAGTTCCTAGGCTTCATGGTTTCACAGCGGGGAATTGAAGCAAACCCCCAAAAAATCCAAGCCTGCAGCAAATGACCCCTCCGATGTTGGTAAAGGAAGTGCAGTGTCTCACTGGAAGGATAGCGGCTCTCAGCCGCTTCATTGCTCGATCGACCAAGAAATGCCTCCCCTTCTTGAAAGCTCTCCGGTCGGCGAAGAATTTTCAATGGACCTCGGATTGCTAGAAGTCCTTCGAAGATCTTAAAAGATACCTCGGCTCACCACCTCTCCTTAGCTGTCGGATTGCTAGAAGTCCTTCGAAGATCTTAAAAGATACCTCGACTCACCACCTCTCCTTAGCAGTCCGAAGCAAGGAGAAATGCTGAGCTTATATTTGGCAGTTTCTAAGAGTGCCATCAGCTCAGTGCTGGTCAGGGAGGATAACAAGATTCAGAGGCCGATCTATTATATCAGCAAATTGCTCAGGGATGCCGAGACAAGGTATACCCGGGTCGAGAAGGTGGTCTTGGCCCTGGTGACATCAATCCGGAAACTGCGGCCATACTTCCAGGCGCATACCATGGCGGTTCTAACCGACCAACCATTAGATCTATCATCCATCGCCCGGAGGCCTCGGGAAGGATGACCAAGTGCGCTATGGAGCTGAGCGAGCACGACATTCAATATTATCTTCGTCCAGCCATTAAAGCCCAAGTCCTAGCGGATTTCATCCTGGAGTGTACCATACCTGAGGATGGCTCTACTTCAGGTTCCCTGAACAACCGAAGCTCAATGCTCCGTGGTTACTTCACGCCGATGGATCCTCCAGTGCGAGCGGCTCTGGTGCGGGTCTTGTAATCACTAGCCCAGAAGGAGTGACATTTGAGTATGGCATCCGTTTCTCCTTCCCAACTTCCAACAACGAAGCAGAGTACGAGGCCCTAATTGCCGGACTCCGCATCGCTCGGGAGCTCAAAGTCGAGAAGCTAAACGCTTACACTGACTCCCAATTAGTGGCAGGCCAAGTACGAGGAGAATTCGAAGCTCGAGAGCTGAATATGGTTTGGTATTTGCAAAATGTGCATGATTTGTTATCCCATTTCATTGAATTTGAAATTATTCAGATACCAAGGGCGAAAAATGCATGCGCCGACCTTTATCTCGCCTAGCGACTGCGGACTCAATGGACCTTGAGCAAAAATTTCATTTGGAGGTCCTGGAGAAATCCAGCATCGCTGATTCTGATCAAATGATACAAGTCGACACTGAGCCATCCTAGGCGGATCCCATATATAAATATCTCAAAGAAGAGCTACTACCTGCCGACCGAAAAGAGGCAAGGAAACTGAAGATGCAATCCTTCCATTATGTCTTGATTTACGATCGGCTATACAAACGATCCTTCTCTATGCCTTGCTCAAATGCCTCTGACCTTCGGAGGCTGATTATGCTCTTCGGGAGGTTCATGAAGGCATATGCGGCAATCACCTCGGCGACAGAGCTCTGTGCCATAAGATACTTCACCAAGGATACTATTGGCTGACTATGCAGAGAGATACCAACGACCTTGTCCGAGCCTGCGATTCATGTCAATGACATTCTAACATCCAAAGACTCCCTTCTACTCACTTGACCGCTATATCATCCCCCTGGCCCTTCGCCAAGTGGGGAATGGATATCCTCGGTCCTTTTCCCTTGCAACGGGACAAAGGAAGTTCTTATTTGTTGCGATTGATTACTTCACCAAATGGGTTGAAGCCAAAGCAGTCGCCCAGATCACCGAGGCTCGAGCTAAGGATTTTGTCTGGAGGTCCATTATTTGCCATTTTGGTCTTTCCCACACAATCATCACCGACAATGGGAAGCAATTTGATAATCCCAAGTTTTGAAAATTCTGCGAGGATCATGGCATCATTCATCACCTCACATCGTGGGACATCCTCAAGCTAATGGAGAAGCCGAGGTAACCAACCGAACCCTCTTGTAAGGAATCAAAGTTCGTCTTAATCGAGCACGAGGCAAATGGGCAGAAGAGCTCCACCACGTGCTGTGGGCTTACCGAACCACCGAGAGGATGCCCACGGGCCAAACTCTTTTCAAAATGGCCTTCGGCACCGAAGCTATTATTCCTATGGAGGTTGGGCTCCCTTCCCCTCGCGTAGAAGGTTATTCGGAGGAGTCTAATGATGAGCAACTCCGCGCCAACCTCGACCTACTGGAGGAGATCATAGAGAAAGCGCAGATCAGAGTAGCTGCCTACCAGCAGAGAGTGGCTCGCTATCATGCCTCTAGAGTCGGGGAAATCTTTCTCGCTTGGCGATCTTGTCCTCTGAAAGGCGTCTGTCTCCAAACCAACGGAACAAGGAAATCTGTCTCCGAACTGGGAAGGCCCCTATCAAGTGGCGGAAGTCGTCGGGCTCAGTACCTATAAACTCTAAGAGCTAAGTGGGAAATCAATTCCTCGGACATGAACTCAGATAATCTCGCGCATATCATCAATAAAAGTACGCTCTTGCTAACCTCATTTTTTATTCATTGAATTAAGTTGGTTTTTAAAAGGCCTGCAAAATTCTTATAACTCTCATTGAAAGCTACGGTGAGAAGCAAGTCATATAAATCCTCGGCCGGGCCGAGCGATCTCCGACCTTGGCCGCGCCAAGTAAAATATATCCCAGCTGAGCTGGGAGGACTCTGTACCTTGGCAGCGCCAAGTAAAATATAATCTTTATAAATCCTCGGCTGGGCCGAGCGATCTCCGACCTTGGCCGTGCCAAGTAAAATATATCCCAGCTGGGCTGAAGGACTCCGTACCTTGGCAGCGCCAAGTAAAATATAATCTTGAAGCCTCAGCTACAACCGAGTGATACATTTCCGAAGACTCGGCTACAACCGAGTAATATTATTATTCTCTGAAGGCTCGGCTACAACCGAGTGATACATTTCTAAAGCCTCGGCTGAACCAAGCAATATATCTCTGAATGATCTGAATCCTCGGCCAAACCGAGTGATACATCTCTGAATAATATGAAGCTCAGACAAACCAAGTGGTATCTCCATACCTAAAATATTATCTAAAGCCTTGGTCAAATCGAATGACTTCTCAGATATTCTAAGGTGACAAAAACATCCTGTTATACTTTAGCAGAGATAGTGACTTCTTCTTGCCCATTAGCAATACCATGCGATTTATTCCTTGAATGTGGCCAGGGCCGCCTAGGCCTCCTTGACTTAAACAAAGACAAACACTTCCTCCACAGAGGATTGAATGACATGTTAACGAAAACAAAGTAGCAAAAACGCTGCTGGATTTATAGCTTAGGCTACGGGCCGGAAAGCACAAAATGAGAGCGGCAACTCTCAACACAATCACATCAGAAAAGAAACAGATGATAAAAGAAGAAAGAGTAGAAAACTTTCTTTATTAATGAAAGAGTTACAACCTTTGAGAGGCATTACAAGTGCATCATAGCACAGAAATGCAAATAAGATAAAAGCTTGGTTGAGCAACTTCGATCAGCTTCGGTTAATAATGATGTTCTGGCATCTGACCTAAGAAATCAGAGAAACCAGACAGCTCGGCTGAGCCACTGGTTAATGCGAAAGAACAAAGTAGACCATCCACGGATCCCTCGATGAATACATGGAGGGATCATAACCAGGCCAAAGGCCCATGGATGCTTATGCCAATGGAGCATCCCCCCAAGTGGGATGCTAGTCTGCTAGCCACTGCCCAAGCACATAAGCAGGGAACCAGCAAACCCACACATCCTCCTCCCTCTTCACATGGCGAAAGATTCCCCGATCGGATGAACTAAGGGATCCAGCCCGAGGGAGAAGGAAAAGTCCGTCCTTACCGTGGGGATATGCATGCTTTGCATTTCCGACGGTCCCCATGGCAAGTGACAAAGGACATACAGGGAGCGCATACATGCGCTCCCCATATGGTCTCTGCGGACCTCCCGTGCGCTCTCCATATGATCTCCGAAATTCCTCACTTGAGGATGGTCTGCTCTTCAGCGGCTTCTTCATCACCCCAGCTATCCGAGGGAAATCGACTTGCAAAAGAAAGCTCAGTCTCTCCACTCTCAACCTCAGGAACACAAACATCATGAAAACTTTCGCAGGAGAACAAAGTCTTGGGAGATAGCCTAACATGGCCCGCTCTCCCCATTTTATAGGCAAGCAAGACCGGGGCAGCCATTAAAACAGAAAACCCGATTCAAAATGCCCTGGCCCCGCTACCACGTGACGGTTCAAGGTAAGAAAGCACTTTCCAAAGCGCACCGAACATATTTCCCAGGCCATGACGCAAGACAAAAGATTTTCCCTGATCTCAAATCGAGAGCCTTAAATGCATGAAATCGGCTGCAGGTCCTTGAGATACAAGCAGGCCTGGAAATCTCCTTTCAAAACGACGCCATCCAATGGCGATCAAATGCTTGTCGCGTACGTAAAAAGTACCTGCATCGGAAAAGGCCAATGACGTAAATGCCCCTGACAATGGCAAAGTGCTCTTCAGCAAAGCCGCTTCGTGTACCTCGGCTGAAAGCACGCCACTTCTTCGCCTTGGATAGGTCGAACTATCTAACCTCGGCCCTAACCAGGATACCTCTGCAATTCTTGACCATTCCAAGCCGAGCCATCTGCTGTATTTTGGCCTAAACTGAGACATCGCTCAAAGCCGAGATAGTCCCCTTATTTCGGGAAAAACCGAACGTTCCCTTATCCCCGGTCCAAACCAAGATAGCAACTCTCGTCCCGGTGCTAATGGGACACTCGTTATATTTCGCAAAACCGAGCGATATACTACACTCCGACTGGGACTTGTGAAGTTCTCCTTTACCTCGGCTAAAATGGGGACACCGTACCCAGTCTCGCCAAGATCACCAGAGATCCCCCCAAGGGGTGGTTCGTTCGTAAGACTCACATGATAAAAACATTTCAAAGATGGCAGCAAGCACGAAAGTTGCGAAAACTCTTTTTCATTCATCATAAAAGGGGAAAACAAAAAGAAAAGTAAAAAAGTACATGAGCCCTCACTAGGGCCTGCCATCTTCTCCAGGCGCTGCCGAGCTCCCCCCACACCGCAGAGCTAACTCGGCAATCTATCGCTAGAGGGATGCTACTTGCCCCTCAAGCTGGCTGTTGGCCCGACGAAGGAGCTCGTTCTCTCTCATGAAACAGCCAGGAATTGCTCGGCCACCCTCGGAGTCACTCGCGGTTTGTGAACAGTGACGCCAGAACCTCCCATCGACGGTAACCGTAGTGCTACTCCTATGGGGCCCCCCACGGCCATTGACGCCGCTGCTTGACGCTTCGGTCGATCGCCCCTCACCTCCGAAAGCCATCTCAGTATCCAAAAATTTTGGAAGAGCTGAAAAGGTGATTAACGATGGCGCCCCCCATCTGTATTTAAACTACCTCTGGCGAGTATTTCGATTACCCGGGCCATCAATTTCAACTCATGAAACTCGCCACGCGTCACCGCCTCAGTGGGCGCTTGCAGGAAATGAAGAGTTGCGCCCCCTCACCAAAGAAGATCAATAAATAGCAGCAAGGCGCTCAAGAGGCTCTCTCTTTTTTGGGACCAGGCTCCCTTCGGTCTGCCAAACCATTTTATACCTCGGCCGAGTGTGCCAATTTTTACTTTTTACTTTGGACAAACCAAGCTATCCTTATACCTTGGCCTCAACCGAGACGTTTACTTAAGTCCGAACCAAACCGACCTAAGATCGCAAATGAATTATAATTCGTTCACAGTCGGAAGAAAACTCGAATAAGAGATCATCCAAAAAAGGCAAACAAGCGAAGGTGAAAGACCCATTCACCAAAATTTCAACCAGATTACAATCTGAGAAGCGAAAAATACACAAGTGACCCTTAAGAATCAGGGGTTGGATCGGTTCCAGCAGCCTCCTCAGTAACGTTCAGGGGGGCTTGGCTTGTTTTGCCCACCTCAAATATCATTGTTTCCTTGGCGGCAAGCTGAGAGTGCTCTTCGGGAGCCACGGCCTCACTAGAACCAAGAATAACGTCAAGATCGACGTCTGAAATATCTTCATACTCAGTTTCTTCAGCCCCTAGGGTACATGCCTCAAAAGTTCGACATCCAAAAAGGATAAATCCCACTCGGGATGCACCCGAGAGATCTTTGCTCGAATCTCCTCTTCGCAGAACCAAAATGCGTCAGCGCAGGCTTCTCTGCGTTCTTCTGAAAACTGGGTGGAACCTTTATATTCCTCCACGGCCGAGGCAATTCGGCCATTGGCTTCATCTAGTCGACCTTGAAGTTCGAGGTTTAGTTGGCGACTCGCGAATAGCTCCGCCAAGGCATCGATTTGCTCCCGCGTCTTGGACTCAATTTTGCCCATCTACAAAATATCGAAATGCTCAAACCAGACGAAATGAAAACGCTAAAGGCGAACGAAAAAGAGAGACACCATACCTCTTCCAGTTTGCCGTTCAGTTCTTGTACCTTCTCCAAGGCCTTCGACTTAGCCAACTGATTTTGGCGAAGGCCCTCTTTGAGATCATCAATCGGGACTGCTTGTCCCCAATTTCCTGCTGAGCGTAATCGAGGTCGTCGGTGAGCCGAGCAACCCGCCCATTTAACCATTTCAGCCGATTCTCCATTTCGGTGAGTTCTTTATTCAAACCGGTGAGCTGGTCTCGCTGCTGCCGATAATTGTGCTCCTCCTCCTCGAGCCTCCTGCTCCAATTGTTTCTATCTTCAGCATGACTGGCCTTCAGCTGGTCCCATCTCTTTTTAAAGTACTGTTGCATGGCCTTAACCTTGTTGTCATGCTCTGCTTTAATCTGGGATAACTCCAGACAAGCTTTGTACGATCGCTCGCGAAAGCCCTGGAGCTCTTCGACCTAAGTTTCGAGCCAAGAAGCCCTTTCGGCTGCAAGACGGAAAGACTCGGTCACCCTTTCGAAGTCCTTTTTGCTGAACGCCAAGGCCCTAGAAAGCGAATCGATTGGTTGCACCCTCTTTCGAAGTTTGGCCGCCTCCCTCCTGGCCTGAGCACAGGCCCCAACGGCCAAATTTAGGTGCCAGATCAGCACCCTTGTGTTCAAGGAATTCTGCAAAGAAAATACAAGTGAGAAGCTGTGGTCTGACCAATCATGAGTTACAATTCCGATATAGTGGCTTACTCGGGCAGCGTAATTTGAAGCCGTCGTCATGAGAGTGTCATTACTGATTTCTGGGAGAAGGAAAATATCCCTCGGCACCCCAAGCTAGCGAAAGGCCACATCGATGATATCCTCAACCGCATATTCATCCATGGAGGAACCCTCCCCCGTGCGTAAAACGGACCTCATCAAGGTGGTTAGCATATCATCCAACTCCGAGCTGTGGACGGAAGAGCCCATAACTGAAGAGCTGGCCTGAAGAGCTCCGACCTAAGGAATCGTCCGCCCGCCTCCTATGTCAAGACTCTAATCTGCCCGGCCTCGAATACCTCGGATTCGACTGAAGGAATCTCGGCCCGAATATCTCCCTCACTCTGCGATTCTTCTTCTTCCTCTTCCACCAACGCTCTGCCTCCGGCGGGCTCCGCTTGAACTCCAACCTCTCCTGCGGTGTTCCCGGAGCCACGGAAGAGAGTTCCTGGTGGAAGGCACCATAACTTCTACGGTCTCTCAGCAGGTAGCTCCATCAGAACTCTGGCAGCCACTACTGCCTCTCTTGACCCCTCCGCCTATACAGGGCCTCTTCCACATGCGATGGACTTCTCACCGTCGATGACTGGATCATCTCTTGCAGGGGGTCCGCCAGGTCGATCGGCGATGTGTCCTCCGCGTCATCCGATACGACTAAAATTTGGAGAGGAAAAATCCCAACAACTCCCTCCGAACTCCCCTCAGCCGTTTCCTCTGCCATTCTGCCTCCCTCAGGCAAAGAGGACTCCTCGACCCTGATTCGCGCTCCCACTTCCTCTCTTATTGGGATGGGAGAGGGACGGCTGGAACCATCTTTCTTCGATCCCTTCGGGCGGGGCTCGGAAGGACGAGGCCTCTTCTCAGATTTATGCCTCTCTCCAGAGCCAGAGCCCCTATGGCGCTTGCCCAGTTCCTTCTTCATCTGGCCCACAAACGCCGACCTCTCAGCTAGGAACACATCAAACGGGTCAATCGGATAGGAATAATCGGGCACACCGGCCGTCATGACAAAGAAGAAAAGTATGCTCACCTTGAGGGTTGATAGAACTGAGTTCGGCAGCAAAAAGGGCATCCTCTGCTAACAGGATGCTAGCCGACACCATCCGACCACCACGAAGGGTCACCAGACCCCTCTTCTCCTATTCGCTCAATTCTGGGTGCACCTCTGGATCCTTCACATAGCTCGACCATCTCCTTGGAAAATCCGACCTGATGTTTCCATCGGCAATAAAAAATCTGAACTTCCACTCCTTTATCGAGGATGGATTATCGATGATTATCTTGAACGACTTTCGGGGACCAATATACGACCACTCGGAACCCCTCCCGGAAACCAGATTATGGCAGACTCGAAACATGGGGAGGGTCGCAGTCACCCCGGCGCGACTACAGAGCGAAATAAACTCGATAAGGTTGCGCCAGCTGTTATGCGCCACCATTGTTGGATAGATATTGTAGAACCTCATCACCTTCTGTACCAACGGGTGAAGAGGAAATCGAAGGTCGGCCCTGAGACTTTCCTCATAGAAGAAAGCCCCCAAACTTAACTCGGTCGAAACCCTATCATTGGCCTTCGGCGCATATAGAACTACGTCTCCACAGACTCTGTAAAGCCGGCGGATCCTCTCCAGGTCCCCCAGGGAGATCTCCAAGGCAATATCGTTTGGGCCCTTCATGTTCTCCAGCCAAGGAGCGAAACACAGGCAAATCTGTAGAAAGGGAAAGAGAGAAAAGGGTCTCTATGGAAGGAACAAAAGAGTATTGTGGGAAGGATGTCGCCCTGGCCTCATTTCTCCCCTTTAAACAGCGATTCAGAAAGTTGCCTTAAGTGTTAAGGCTCCCAATAGGTGTCGTAAGAGGCTCCCCCAATCGCCGCTCATAGAATCCGAAGAATTTTCTCTTCATGCAACAGCAAATAATGATAGCGAATTGACGGCCCATCAGTTTCGGAGCCATCATAGCGCCTTTTCAAATCCTTCGGATAGGATTATTCTAGACTCTACTCCCTAAATCTGAAGTTACACTTCAGACTAGGGAGTGGAGGGCATGTGATAAGGGGTAAAAATATCATTGCATTAGTGTTTGTGCAATCCAAGACATTGGGCAAAGGCTAGCCCGTACACCCTATCGCATAGCTATCACATCCAAAAGGCAGCAATGAGTAGGCTACCCCCTCCAAACAACTTTCGTGTATTAGTTGGCCGAACTATTATTATACCTCGGCTGATCAAGCTATTATCAGTTGGCCAAACTATTATTATACCTCGGCTGATCGAGCTATTATCATACCCCCACAGGCCGAGCTATCGCCACCGAACCATCCTGTGCTCTGGCAGGCCAAGCCTCGTTATACCTCAGATAGCCGAGCCATTCTGTGTTTCAAGAAAGCTAAACTATCTCATACCTCAGTAAATAGAGTCTCACCATACTTTGGTAGATTCGACCATCTTCTATACCTCGGCCTGACCGAGGTACTCAAGCACCTCTGCGGAACACACTTAAATTAACAAGATTTCAAATAGGAAATCGTGCCTACGCTACCAGAAATGCTTAGAGCCTATGTAGTCGCTGAATCTTGAAGCACCATCTGCTCTTCCTGGCCGTTAATCCTCTAACTAACCAGATACGAATCCTACCGGCCCTGTAACAGCCTGATTCGAATTAGCTTTGAATCCTAACAACTTTCAGACCCTCTATGACGTGTCCGAGGAATCAGGTGATCGCCTATAAATATCACAGCCTCAGATCCCCTCAGGTATGGCATTTTTACACACTCAAGGCACCTCTATTTCACTCACTCACTTACACTCTGAGAAAAACTCCATTAGAGCTCAGACAAAGCTCCTCGCACCACCCTTAGAGGAACTCTTTCTTGGGGATCATTCTCCTCATTGTCTGCTTGCTGTGAATCTTCACTGACTTGGGTGTCGAAGGATCTTTCACAGAGGGCACCCCCAAACCACCCTCTGCTCGAGGACTGTTTTGCAGGTCTCAGCCAGGAAATGAGCCCAGATTCGAAGCTCCAGTAACATCTGAGTCGAAGAACGAATTTTCACGGCAACAGTATCTATTATTATTGAATTATTGCAATTAAGTTTGGTATCGGATCATGACAAACGCTCCACTCCCTCTGCCATATCGATGGCCTAACATCAACGTTAGGCCAGTGGTCAACAGAAAGAACAATAGAGTGAAAACCTAAGAATTAATCAATAATCTCTTTGTCTTGACCCATGAATAGAAAAGACGTGTTCTTTGGAGGATTACAGTGTACATTTGTGCTCGCATGTGTCATGTGGGCTAATAATATTAATTGTTTGATTGAGCCATGCTGCCTCAGCATCCATGAGTCAAGAAACTAGCAAAAAAAAAAAAAAAACCCCATAGAATACGAGGCATGTTCAGATGGCCGCCATACATTTTATCTCCGACATTGACAACTACTTTTCATTTACAATTCATGTCTACTTGGCATCTAATAAAATTTTCTCTGTTTTTTAATATATCATAGTTATCAATGTTTGAAATAAAATTCATGATGATTATTTATATATGCAGCATATATAGTTCCTATGGTATAACAAAGCTTGTGCCACAAAAGTTCCGTGCCCTAAAAGCTAACTATGATTAAGCCTAGCAAAACTTACCTCACACATGGGACTGCAGCCTTGAACTCACGGTCCAACAAGCCTAACTTTAATTATTTTTTTACTATAATCTTAAAACTCAAATATGTCAACTTCTTATGTGGTTGTTTAATTGTTGTTGAATTCTTTTAGCTAGGAGGTTTGCTTATATAGGTGCGCATGGGCGAAGTTAGCTTGCACATTTTGTAAATGATAATTAATCATTTATTGGAGTGGATTAACATCGACTAGAGGCAAGACCAGCTTGCCAAAATAGATTATTTAGTGGTTAAGATGATGTATAGCTAGCTTTTGCTAACAAGTATGCATGGGTGGTGATGCATCATCAGAATCCAAAACACATCACAACAATCTCAATGAAGGCCAGACCATTGTGATGCAGATAATTGATGTTTAGGCTATTTTTGAGATTGGTTATTGTGCCATAATTTCTAGATTTTGTCATGAATCTATGACTAAAATATCAATCACTGCGTACATTTATAAATACTTGATTTCGTCACGGAAATAAAATATGCCCTACATATCAATGGTAGATTGGGAATACTAGATTATTGTCTCCATATAAACACACTATAATTTGTCTGTGTAATGCATGTGAATGTTGATGACATGTGTAGATGTATTGGGAATTCAATTTTGACAGTAAAGTAGATAATCTATCAGACATAGCCTAATATCCCTCTTCAATCTCCTTGGAAAAAGAGTATAGTCTTTATAGAAAGTATATACCCAAGAGGATTTCAGGCCAATTTTAACGTTTAAGATTCCATGGGAGAATCAGTCAAGTTCAAGCTGGCCTCTTCCAAATAAAACGCTGTTTGGGCCGTCGAGGTTTACAAAGCCCATATATAGACACATATTTATTCATATGAAAAAGCCTTTGTACATCGGTCTAAAATAATCTGTATTGAATGCGATGATTCATTTGCACTAAAGAATTTACTCATGAATTCTACAGCGCAGACATGCAAATAAATTATTGCATTCGATGCAGACCATCCTGTATCAAAATGGTACGTGAAAAGATTTTTTTTTTTTTTTTTTGGTCTACGTAAAGCTTTCTTATAAGTAGAGTGAAACATGAGGAGAAAAATAGAATAATTTATAGATATGAATTAGATTTAGATTACTCGAATCAAAAAGAGCCGAAGTTAATACATTATATATTTCTAAACTTGCTTGAATTTGAAAAAATATTTTTCAAATTAAATAGTATCATGCATAATTTATATATAATTGTTAATCAAATTTTTTATACAATATGTTATTGATATCCCTTATATGTTGTAACATGATATATTTAAGATACTTCGGTAAAGCCCAACTGCAAATGAAAAAATGGATTAGGTTTCGGATTCAAGCTCTTAACTTGATTCAAATATGATTTCCAGAGGGCCTCTTAGCATAAGCGTGGTCTTTGAGCGGCCACAACTTATCAGATTTGGATGTTGAGAAACCAGCTCATCTTTTCGAAGGACTTTATTTCTTCACACCGGCTTGTGTGGAAGATTAGATCTTTGTCTGCAGACTGCGCTTGTGCTATTCAAGCGGTTGGTTCTGACTCCTCTGGCCTCTGGAGATCCCTGCTGCTTCGACAGCAAACCGGCATACGGTTTTCATTTTCTGGGAGCCCTCCCTCTAGGGTTCGTCAAAATTAACTTTGATGGGAGTGTCCATGGAAGATTTGCTAGTTCTGCCTTCATCATCCGAGGGCCTTAGGGTGATATGTTGGCAGCGGATGGATTTGGTACCCTAAATTTCTCTGTCCCTATGATCGAGCTTTATGCTGCTTGGGCAGGTATTACTTATGCTTCTCAGATTCTTCATGCAAATAGGCTCGTAATCGAGAGTGATTCTATGACGGTCATTTGGTAGCTGCGAAAGGAGAATTTTTTCGAAGCCCCCACTAACCCGATTCTCAGGGACATATGGTTTTCCTGCAAGAAGTTGATACTGCTCAGATCCGTCATATATACCGTGAAGCCAATTTGGCGGCTGACTAGGTGGTGGCTTCAGTGGCTCAGCATGCTAGTTATTGGATATGGAGGCTGGATGATCCCTGTCCTTCTGTTTTGCAGCAAATTTTGTATTCCGATCTATCTGGGTTGATTCGCACTAGACTAATGTGCTCACCTTACTTGTACCAAAAAAAAAAATGAATTGTATTTAGATTTCTATGTCCAACCTGACACTTTTGCGCATCAAATTACAAAGAAATAAAATAAGATTAAAAATTAATATTTGATGGGAGAAAGAACGTACTACAACTATATAGATCAAATGAAACTAAACAAAAAAAAAAAAAGACAAATCTCGAAAAAGAACGTACTACAACTATATAGCGCAAATGAAACTTAAAAAAAAAAACAAAAAGACAAATCTCGGAACTCATCTCCTTCCTTTCTTAAATCACGTTGACATAGGAGTCCTTTCTTAAACCTTTCCGTAAGAAACACACACACATTTTTCATTATTAAGAAAAGACTAGAAAGAAAAATATTTTTTACTTTTTTAAAAATAGGGCGCTAGATTTTTTTGGGATTTGATGGGAGGACCCCTATCTCTCTCCCCAGAATTTTCTTCAACACGCTTACTCTTCCCTTAAGCACACAACTCAGAAAACTGGCATTTTTTTTTAGAAAAGAAAATGGAACATTTTTTTTAAAAAAAATAAAACCAGACATTTTAAGGCCCCAAAGTCTTTCTGATGACGCTCGATCATCTCTTCTGGACGTCGGGAACGGAGGTGCTTCTCGAATCCTCGCTTCGCCGGAATGCCTGCAAAGAAGTTGCGGGACTGGAGGGGGTCTCCGGCGGGACCCTTCGACGGCCAAGTTAGTGACTGAGGTCACAGCTGAAGAAGGGCTCGAGTGAGCCCTGTTTTGTGTGGAAAAGAGGAAACTCCGAGAGGAGGAATCCCTTTCTGAGAGTTGAGATGGCGATTTTGGGGTTATCGCGCATACCTGTTTGGTGAGTGGATTCACCTTTTTATAGGGGTTGACCCTGGCATGATCACGTGGGATTGCGTGAGGAGGAGATGTCTGCGGAGTTCAGTTGCGTGAATCTGCGCTGGTTGGTGGGTCCTGTCCCATCATCAGCGGGGCTGTTGGGCAGCGCACGTCTGGCGTTGTCGGACGGCACGTGTCAGAGAGGCGGTTTCTTGAACCGCTGGGATTGATCTGGCGAGAACTGGGGAATCCAGTCTTATCAGGGTCGAGCCGGGTTGACCCAAGATGGCTGGGGCCAATCCTGGCAAGACAGTGCCGGGGCGGGGCCGAATTGATGGACTTGGAGGCAGAACTAGAGACGTCGGGGCCGAGTCGGGCCGGCTTGGGTCGGCGGGACTGGAGACGCCGGGGCCGAGTCGGGCCGGCATGGGATGGCCTGGCCGACTCGGCGGGACTGGAGACGCCGGGGCCGAGTCGGGCCGGCATGGGATGGCCTTGGCCGACTCGGCGGGACTGGAGACGCCGGGGCCGAGTCAGGCCGGCCTGGGATGGCCTTGGCCGACTCGGCAGGACTGGAGACGCCAGGGCCGAGTCGGGCCGGCCTGGGATGGCCTTGGCCGACTCGGCGGGACTGGAGACGCCAAGGCCGAGTCGGGCCGGCTTGGGATGGCCTTGGCCGACTCGGCGGGACTGGAGACATGGAGAAAGTGTCGGCGCCGACTTGCTTGGAGAAGTAGGGGCCGGCTAGGAAGATGCCGGAGCCGTCTGCGAAGTGCCGGGGCCGGCTGGGAAGTGCCGGGGCTGCCTAGCTTGGAGACGCAGGGGACCGGCTAGGAAGGTGTCGGGGCCACCTAGCTTGGAGACGTTGGGGGCCGGCTGGGAAGTGCCAGGGCCGCCTAGCTTGGAGGCATAGGGGCCAGCTAAGAGAGTGCCGGGGCCGCCCAGGGAGTGTCGGGGCCGCCTAGCTTGGAGGCGTAGGGGGCCGGCTAGGAGAGTACCGGGGCCGCCTAGCTTGGAGACGCAGGGGGGCCGACTAGGAAGGTACCAGGGCCGCCTGGAAAGTGCCGGGGCCGCCTAGCTTGGAGGCATAGGGCCGGCTAAGAGAGTGCCGGGGCCGCCCGGGAAGTGTCGGGGCCGCCTAGCTTGGAGGCGTAGGGGCCAGCTAGGAGAGTGCCGGGGCCGCCTAGCTTGGAGACGCAGGGGGGCCGGCTAGGAAGGTGCCGGGGCCGCCCGGAAAGTGCCGGGGCCGGCTAGGAAGTGCCGGGGCTGCCTAGCTTGGAGACGTAGGGGGCCAGCTAGGAAGTGCCGGGGCCACCTAGCTTGGACACGCTGGGGCGGCTGGGAAGCGCCGAGGCCACCTGGGAAGTGCCGGGGCCGCCTAGCTTGGACGTGCCAGGGCCGGCTGGGAAGTGCCGGGGTTGCCTAGCTTGGACACGCTGGGGCTGGCTGGGAAGCGCCGGGGCCGCCTAGCTTGGACACGCCAGGGCCGCCTGGGAGGTGCCGGTCCGCCTAGCTTGGATACGCCGGGGCCGGCTGGGAACATGCCGGGGCCGCCTGGGAGGTGTCGGGCTACCTAGCTTGGACACGCTGGGGCCGGTTGGGAAGTGCCGGGACCGCCTAGCTTGGAGGTGCCGGCCTTGGGGGCGTCGGCCTTGGAGGTGCCGGCCTTGGTGGTGTCGGCCTTTGGGGCCGTCGGTCTTGGAGGTGTCAGCCTCGAGGGCCATCGGTCTTGGAGCCGTCGGTCTTGGAGGTGTCGGCCTTTGGGGCCGTCGGTCTTGAAGGTGTCGTCCTTTGGGGCCGTCGGTCTTGGAGCCGTCGGTCTTGGAGGTGTCGGCCTTTGGGGCCGTCGGTCTTGGAGGTGTCGGCTTTTGGGGCCGTCGGTCTTGGAGCCGTCGGTCTTGAAGGTATCGGCCTTTGGGGCCGTCGGTCTTGGAGCTGTCGGCCTTTGGGGCCGTCGGTCTTGGAGCCGTCGGTCTTGGAGCCGTCGGCCTTTGGGGCCATCGGTCTTGGAGGTGTCGGCCTTTGGGGTCGTCGGTCTTGGAGCCATCGGCCGTTGGGGCCGTTGGTCTTGGAGCCATCGATCTTGGAGGTGTCGGCCTTTGGGAACGTCGGTCTTGGAGCCGTCGGCCTTTGGGGCCGTCGGTCTTGGAGGTGTCGGCCTTTGGGGCCGTCTGTCTTGGAGCCGTCGGTCTTTAGGGCCGTCTGAAAATTTTTTTATTTTTCATGGGGTCAACTGACCCCATCAAATGCCCCCCACACTCCTTGAGCTTGCGTGCCCCGCATCAGCTAAGCGAAAGGAGTGTAGAACTTTACCTTGGCATCTGCTCTTTCATCTTGCGCTGCCTTGTATGGGCGTCTGCATGCCCTCTTTGGCTAGCTGAGGGCAGCTAGTAATCCTTTCCAACGCAGAGTTTGGAAGTCTTTTGAACCCAGGAGGGTGACCTGAGAGCTGAGAGTCGTCAGGTTCCTTTTGAACCGCCTCGGGGGTGTGGGAACCACTACGAGGGGCGACTCCGCCGGGTACAGAGCCTTTAGGGTCTTAACCTACTCGGGGGCACCGCCGTACCGGGGCCGAGTGGTGTCCCGTGGGCCGCGATGCCAGTGAGCTCCTTTTGAACCATCTTGGGGGTTTGTGTTCCACCCAAGTGATGACTCAGCCGGGTACGGAGCCTTTAGGGTCTTAACCTACTCGGGGGCACCGCCGTGCCAGGGCCGAGTGGTGTCCCATAGGCCGCGATGCCAGTGAGCTCCTTTTGAACCAACCTGGGGGTTTGTGTGCCGCCCAAGTGGTGACTCAGTCGAGTACGGAGCCTTTAGGGTCTTAACCTACTCGGGGGCACCGCCGTGCTGGGGCCGAGTGGTGTCCCATGGGCCGCGATGCCAGTGAGCTCCTTTTGAACCAACCTGGGGGTTTGTGTGCCGCCCAAGTGGCGACTCAGTCGGGTATGGAGCCTTTAGGGTCTTAACCTACTCGGGGGCATCGTCGTGCTGGGACCGAGTGGTGTCCCGTGGGCCGCAATGCTGGTGAGCTCCTTTTGAACCATCTTGAGGGTTTGTGTTCCGCCCAAGTGGCGACTCAGCCGGGTACGAAGCCTTTAGGGTCTTAACCGACTCGGGGGCACCGTCGTGCCAGGGCCGAGTGGTGTCCCGTGGGCCGCAATGCCGGTGAGCTCCTTTTGAACCATCTTGTGGGTTTGTGTTCCACCCAAGTGACGACTCAGCCAGGTACGGAGCCTTTAGGATCTTAACCTATTCGGGAGCACCGCCGTGCCGGGGCCGAGTGGTGTCCCGTGGGCCGCGATGCTAGTGAGCTCCTTTTGAGAGACTTGGCCCTGCTAAGGTTCAGAGATTTTGTACTCGGCCTTGCCGAGGTTCAGAGAATTGTTGCTCGGCCCTGCCGAGGTTCGGAGAATATACTCGGCCCTGCCGAGGTTCGGAGAATTGTTTGCCGACGCGGAGTCGGTCTTCGATGTTGATGCAAGGTAGATCTTCCTTGGGCCTTCTCTCGCGTTGGAGGCCAGGACGAGATGCCTGTGGTCGGGAAGAAGCTGGAAACCGGGACAAAGCTGGAGTCCGTTGAGGAAAGCCTCGACAGTCGGCGGTCATTGAAGATGAATGGCTGGGAGAGTCCACCGAGGGCATTGCTGAGAGGTTTGGGGTGCTGCTGAGTGGCCCCCGAGCGCTGCCTCTGCAGTTCATGAACTGCTACTTTCGAAGCTTGATCTTGCCGATTGAGGATGGACAGCTGGTTAATCAGAGCAGCTGGAGTTGGTGGTAAAGGAGCAGAGGGGCAGAGAGAGAGAGACTGGTCTTTTGTCGCTCAGTGTGATGTGGGTGCCCCCCAGCACGATTGGTAAGAACCTCTGGCATGCGCATCACCACCGTGGCTTCTCGAAGAAAAGAGGGGGAGAGATATGTAGCTCAGGGAGAACGTTCGCTACTTTTTCTTATCCCCCCTACCTGGTGCGCCAATCTGATGATGCTCGATCACCTCTCCTGGACGTCGGGAATGGAGGTGCTTCTCGAATCCTCGCTTCGTCGGGGTGCCTGCAAAGAAGTCCCAGGACCGGAGGGGGTCTCCAGTGGGACCCTCCGATGGCCAAGTTAGTGACTGAGGTCACAGCTGAAGAAGGGCTCGAGTGAGCCCTGTTTTGTATGGAAAAGAGGGATCTCCGAGAGGAGGAATCCCTTTCTAAGAGTTGAGATGGTGATTTTGGGGGTTATCGCGCATACCTGTTTGGTGAGTGGATTCACCTTTTATAGGAGTTGACCCTGGCATGATCACGTGGGATTGCATGAGGAGGAGATATCTGCAGAGTTCAGTTGTGTGAATCTGCGCTGGTTGGTTGGTCCTGTCCCATCACCAGCGGGGCTGTTGGGCGGTGCGCGTCTAGCGTTGTCGGGCGGTGCGCAACATAGAGGCGGTTTCTTGAACCGCTGGGGCTGATCTGGTGGGAACTGAGGAATCCAGTCTTATCAGGGCCGAGCCGGGTCGACCCAAGATGGGTGGGGCCAATCCTGCTGGCAAGACAGTGCCGGGGCGGGGCCGAATCGACTGACTTGGAGGCGGAACTGGAGACGCCGGGGCCGAGACGGGTCAAACTGGGATGGCCTTGGCCGACTCGACGGGACTGGAGACGCCGGGGCCGAGTCGGGCCGACCTGGGATGGCCTTGGCCGACTCGGTGGGACTGGAGACGCCGGGGCAGAGTCGGGCTAGCATGGGATGGCCATGGCCGACTCGGCGGGACTGAAGACATCGGGGCCGAGTCGGGCCAGCATGGGATGGCCTTGGCCGACTCGGCGGGACTGGAGACGCTGGGGCTGAGTCGGGCCGGCCGGGGATGGTCTTGGCCGACTCGGCGGGACTGGAGACGCCGGGGATGAGTCGAGCCGGCCTGGGATGGCCTTGGCCGACTCGGCAGGACTGGAGACATGGAGAAAGTGTCGGGGCCGACTTGCTTGGAGAAGTAGGGGCCGGCTAGGAAGATGCCGGGGCCATCTGCGAAGTGCTGGGGCCGACTAGGAAGTGCCGGGGCCGACTGGGAAGTGCTGGGGCTGCCTAGCTTGGAGACGCAGGGGACCGGCTAGGATGGTGTCGGGGCCGCCTAGCTTGGAGACGCAGGGGGCCGGCTAGGAAGGTACCGGGGCCGCCTGGGAAGTGCCGGGGCCGCCTAGCTTGGAGGCGTAAGGGCCGGCTAAGAGAGTGTCGGGGCTGCCCAGGGAGTGCCGGGGCCGCCTAGCTTGGAGGCGTAGGAGGCCGGCTAGGAGAATGCCGGGGCCGCCTAGCTTGGAGACGTAGGGGGGCCGGCTAGGAAGGTACTGAGGCCGCCTGGGAAGTGCCAGGGCCGCCTAGCTTGGAGGCGTAGGGGCCGGCTAAGATAGTGTCGGGGCCGTCCGGGAAGTGCCGGGGCCGCCTAGCTTGGAGGCGTAGGGGGCAGGATAGGAGAGTGCCGGGGCCGCCTAGCTTGGAGACGCAGGGGGGCCGGCTAGGAAGGTGCCGGGGCCGCCCGGGAAGTGCCGGGGCTGGCTAGGAAGTGCCGGGGCCGCCTAGCTTAGAGACATAGGGGGCCGGCTGGGAAGTGTCGGGGCCGCCTAGCTTGGACACGTCGGGGCCAGCTGGGAAGCACCGAGACCGCCTGGGAAGTGCCGGGGCCGCCTAGCTTGGAAGTGCCGGGGCTGGCTGGGAAGTGCCGGGGTTGCCTAGCTTGGACACGCCGGGGCCGGCTGGGAAGCACCGGGGCCGCCTAGCTTGGACAAGCCGGGGCCGGCTGGGAACATGCCGGGGCCGCCTGGGAGGTGCCGGGCCACCTAGCTTGGACACGTCGGGGCCGGCTGGGAACATGCCGGGGCCGCCTGGGAGGTGCCAGGCCGCCTAGCTTGGAGACGCCGGGTCCGGTTGGAAAGTGCCGAGGCCGCTAGCTTGGAGGTGCCGGCCTTGGGGGCGTCGGCCTTGGAGGTGCCGGCCTTGGTGGTGTCAGCCTTTGGGGCCATCGGTCTTGGAGGTGTCGGCGTCTGGGGCCGTCGGTCTTGGAGCCGTCGGTCTTGGAGGTGTCGGCCTTTGGGGCCGTCGGTCTTGGAGCCGTCGGCCTTTGGGCCGTCGGTCTTGGAGGTGTCAGCCTTTGGGGCTGTCGGTCTTGGAGCCGTCGGTCTTGGAGGTGTCGGCCTTTGGGGCCGTCGATCTTGGAGCCGTCAGCCTTTGGGGCTGTCGGTCTTGGAGGTGTCGGCCTTTGGGGCCATCGGTCTTGAAGCCGTTGGTCTTGGAGGTGTCGGCCTTTGGGGCCGTCGGTCTTGGACCTATCGGCCTTTGGGGCCGTCGGTCTTGGAGCCATCGGTCTTGGAGCCGTTGGCCTTTGGGGCTGTCGGTCTTGGAGGTGTCGGCCTTTGGGGCCGTCGGTCTTGGAGCCGTCGGCCTTTGGGGCCGTTGGTCTTGGAGCCGTCGATCTTGGAGGTGTCGGCCTTTGGGAACGTCGGTCTTGGAGCCGTCGGCCTTTGGGGCCGTCGGTCTTGGAGGTGTCGGCCTTTGGGGCCGCCTGTCTTAGAGCCGTCGGTCTTTGGGGCCGTCTGAAAAAATTTTTATTTTTCATGGGGTCAACTGGCCCCATCAAATGCCCCCCACACTCCTTGAGCTTGCGTGCCCCGCATCAGCTAAGCGAAAGGAGTGTAGAACTTTACCTTGGCATCTGCTCTTTCATCTTGCGCTGCCTTGTATGGGCGTCTGCATGCCTTCTTTGGCTAGTTGAGGCCAGCTAGTAATCCTTTCCAACGCGGAGTTTGGAAGTCTTTGAACCCAGGAGGGTGACCTGAGAGCTGAGAGTCGTCATGTTCCTTTTGAACCGCCTTGGGGTGTGGGAACCACTGCGAGGGGCGACTCCACCGGATACGGAGCCTTTAGGGTCTTAACCTACTCGGGGCACCGCCGTACTGGAGCCGAGTGGTGTCCCATGGGCCGCGATGCTAGTGAGCTCCTTTTGAACCATCTTGGGGGTTTGTGTTCCACCCAAGTGATGACTCAGCCGGGTATGGAGCCTTTAGGGTCTTAACCTACTCGGGGGCACCGCCGTGCCGGGGCCGAGTGGTGTCCCATGGGCCGCGATGCCAGTGAGCTCCTTTTGAACCAACCTGGGGGTTTGTGTGCCGCCCAAGTGGCGACTCAGCCGGGTACGGAGCCTTTAGGGTCTTAACCTACTCGGGGGCATCGCCGTGCTGGGGCCGAGTGGTGTCCCATGGGCCGCGATGCCAGTGAACTCCTTTTGAACCAACCTGGGGGTTTGTGTGCCGTCCAAGTGGCGACTCAGCCGGGTACGGAGCCTTTAGGGTCTTAACCTACTCTGGGGCACCGCCGTGCCGGAACCGAGTGGTGTTCCGTGGGCCGCAATGCTGATGAGCTCCTTTTGAACCATCTTGAGGGTTTGTGTTCCGCCAAGTGGCGACTCAGCCGGGTACAGAGCCTTTAGGGTCTTAACCGACTCGGGGCACCGCCGTGCTAGGACCAAGTGGTGTCCCGTGGGCCGCAATGCCGGTGAGCTCCTTTTGAACCATCTTGTGGGTTTGTGTTCCGCCCAAGTGGCGACTCAACCAGGTACGGAGCCTTTAGGGTCTTAACCTACTCGGGGGCACCGCCGTGCCGGGCCGAGTGGTGTCCCGTGGGCCGCGATGCCAGTGAGCTCCTTTTGAGAGACTTGGCCCTGCTAAGGTTCAGAGATTTTGTACTCGGCCTTGCCGAGGTTCAGAATTGTTGCTCGGCCCTGCCGAGGTTCGGAGAATATATACTCGGCCCTGCCGAGGTTCGGAGAATTGTTTGCCGACGCGGAGTCGGTCTTTGATGTTGATGCAAGGTAGATCTTCCTTGGGCCTTCTCTCGCGTTGGAGGCCAGGACGAGATGCCTGTGGTCGGGAAGAAGCTGGAAACCGGGACAAAGCTGGAGTCCGTTGAGGAAAGCCTCGACAGTCGGCAGTCATTGAAGATGAATGGATGGGAGAGTCCACCGGGCATTGCTGAGAGGTTTGGGGTGCTGCTGAGTGGCCCCGAGCGCTGCCTCTGCAGTTCATGAACTGCTACTTTCGAAGCTTGATCTGCCGATTGAGGATGGCCAGCTGGTTAATCAGAGCAGCTGGAGTTGGTGGTAAAGGAGCAGAGGGGCAGAGAGAGAGAGATTGGTCTTTTGTCGCTCAGTGTGATGTGGGTGCCCCCCAGCACGATTGGTAAGAACCTCTGGCATGCGCATCACCACCGTGGCTTCTCGAAGAAAAGAGGGGAGAGATATGTAGCTCAGGGAGAACGTTCGCTACTTTTTCTTATCCCCCCTACCTGGTGCGCCAATCTGATGACGCTCGATCACCTCTCCTGGACGTCGGGAATGGAGGTACTTCTCGAATCCTCGCTTGTCGGGGTGCTGCAAAGAAGTCCCGGGACCAGAGGGGGTCTCCAGCGGGACCCTCCAACGGCCAAGTTAGTGACTGAGGTCACAGCTGAAGAAGGGCTCGAGTGAGCCCTGTTTTGTGTGGAAAGAGGGATCTCCGAGAGGAGGAATCCCTTTCTAAGAGTGAGATGGTGATTTTGGGGGTTATCGCGCATACCTGTTTGGTGAGTGGATTCACCTTTTTATAGGAGTTGACCCTGGCATGATCACGTGGGATTGCGTGAGGAGGAGATGTCTGCGGAGTTCAGTTGCGTGAATCTGCGCTGGTTGGTGGGTCCTGTCCCATCACCAGCGGGGCTATTGGGCGGTGCGCGTCTGGCGTTGTCGGGCGGTGCGCAACAGAGAGGCGGTTTCTTGAACCGCTGGGGCTGATCTGGTGGGAACTGAGGAATCCAGTCTTATCAGGGCCGAGCTAGGTCGACCCGAGATGGGTGGGGCCAATCCTGCTGGCAAGACAGTGCCGGGGCGGGGCCGAATCGACTGACTTGGAGGCAGAACTGGAGACGCCGGGGCCGAGACGGGCCAGCCTGGGATGGCCTTGGCCGACTCGGCGGGACTGGAGACGCCGGGGCCGAGTCGGGCCGACCTGGGATGGCCTTGGCCGACTCGGTGGGACTGGAGACGCCGGGCAGAGTCGGGCTAGCATGGGATGGCCATGGTCGACTCGGCGGGACTGGAGACATCAGGGCCGAGTCGGGCCAGCATGGATGGCCTTGGCCGACTCGGCGGGACTGGAGATGCCGAGGCTGAGTCGGGCCGGCCGGGGATGGTCTTGGCCGACTCGGCGGGACTGGAGACGCCAGGGCCGAGTCGGGCTAGCCTGGGCTGGCCTTGGCCAACTCGGCAGGACTGGAGACGTGGAGAAAGTGTCGGGGCCGACTTGCTTGGAGAAGTAGGGGCTGGCTAGGAAGATGTCGGGGCCATCTGCGAAGTGCCAGGGCCGACTAGGAAGTGCCGGGGCCGACTGGGAAGTGCCGGGCTGCCTAGCTTGGAGACGCAGAGGACCGGCTAGGATGGTGTCGGGGCCGCCTAGCTTGGAGACGCAGGGGGCCGGCTAGGAAGTACCAGGGCCGCCTGGAAGTGCCGGGGCCGCCTAGCTTGGAGGCGTAAGGGCCGGCTAAGAGAGTGCCGGGGCCGCCAGGGAGTGCCGGGGCCACCTAGCTTGGAGGCGTAGGAGGCCGGCTAGGAGAGTGCCGTGGCCGCCTAGCTTGGAGACGCAGGGGGGCCGGCTAGGAAGGTACTGAGGCCGCCTGGGAAGTGCCGGGGCCGCCTAGCTTGGAGGCGTAGGGCCGGCTAAGATAGTGCCGGGGCCGCACGGGAAGTGCGGGGCCGCCTAGCTTGGAGGCGTAGGGGGCAGGATAGGAGAGTGCCGGGGCCGCCTAGCTTGGAGACTCAGGGGGGGCCGGCTAGGAAGGTGCCGGGGCCGCCCGGAAGTGCCGGGGCCAGCTAGGAAGTGCCGGGGCTGGCTAGGAAGTGCCGGGGCGCCTAGCTTAGAGACGTAGGGGGCCGACTGGGAAGTGTCAGGGCCGCCTAGCTTGGACACGCTGGGGCCAGCTGGGAAGCACCGAGGCCGCCTGGGAAGTGCCGGGGCCGCCTAGCTTGGAAGTGCCGGGGCTGGCTGGGAAGTGCCGGGGTTGCCTAGCTTGGACACGCCGGGGCCGGCTGGGAAGCGCCGGGGCCGCCTAGCTTGGACAAGCCGGGGCCGGCTGGGAACATGACGGGGCCGCCTGGGAGGTGTCGGGCCGCCTAGCTTGGACACGCCGGGGCCGGCTAGGAACATGCCGGGGCCGCCTGGGAGGTGCCAGGCCGCCTAGCTTGGACACGCCGGGTCCGGCTGGAAAGTGCCGAGGCCGCCTAGCTTGGAGGTGCCGACCTTGGGGGCGTCGGCCTTGGAGGTGCCGGCCTTGGTGGTGTCGGCCTTTGGGGCCATCGGTCTTGGAGGTGTCGGCGTCTGGGGCCGTCGGTCTTGGAGCCATCGGTCTTGGAGGTGTCGGCCTTTGGGGCCGTCGGTCTTGGAGCCGTCGGCCTTTGGGGCTGTCGGTCTTGGAGGGGTCGGCCTTTGGGGCTGTCGGTCTTGGAGCCATCGGTTTTGGAGGTGTCGGCCTTTGGGGCCGTCGGTCTTGGAGCCATCAGCCTTTGGGGCTGTCGGTCTTGGAGGTGTCGGCCTTTGGGCCGTCGGTCTTGGAGCCATTGGCCTTGGGGCCGTCGGTCTTGGAGCCATCGATCTTGGAGGTGTCGGCCTTTGGGGCCGCCGGTCTTGGAGCCATCGGCCTTTGGGGCCATCGGTTTGGAGGTGTCGGCCTTTGGGGCCGTCGGTCTTAGAGCCGTCGGTCTTTGGGGCCGTCCAAAATTTTTTTTATTTTTCATGGGATCAACTGGCCCCATCACTTTCATTCTCTATAGCTATTCTTAGCTTGGATTATTCCACACGTTAAAATGTGATCACGAGCATCTTCATGTCTTCAGTGCATGTGCACAACATAAACTAAATTTAGCGGCACCAAAATGCGTCACTAATGCGTCACTAAACTGGCTTTCGTGATGCATTAGCGACGCAATTATGGCGTCGCTGCAAGTCTCGTCACAGAATGAATTTCTTTGCAATTATGTCGCTAAATAGCGACTCTCAGCGACGCATTTTATTGCGTCGCAATATTGCGATGCAAGGTCATTGCGTCGCAATATTTAATAATAATATTTTAAAAATATTAGCGACGCAATTTCAGTCGCTAATGCATCGCTAATTAATTTTTTTTAAAAAAATATAAAATATTAAAAATTAAATGGTTAAATTTAATATATGATGCATTCGATTGCGTTGCAATATTGCGATGCCAAGATGTTGCATCGTAATATTTAATAATAATATTTTGAAAATATTAGCGATACAATTTCAATCGCTAATACGTAGCTAATTAATTTTTTTTAAAAAATAGAAAATATTAAAAATTAAAATGGTTAAATTAATATTGTGACGCATTAAAATGCGTCGCAATATTACGATGCCAGTCCTTACATCGCAATATTTAATAATATATTTTAGAAATATTAGCAATGCAATTTCAATTGCTAATGCATCGCTAATTAAATTTTTTTAAAAAATATATATAAAATATTAAAAATTAAAATGGTTAAATTTACAAAAATATTGATCAAAACATGATATTGATCGAAACACTAATATTGATCGAAACATTCATCATTAAATTTTTAAAAATAATTAATATATTAAAATTTTGAAGTTTCATGTACAACACATAAAAGTAAAGAAAAAAAATACATCAAGAATCTCCACTATCACGATCACGTGGTGGCTGGAAATCCTGTGGACATGCGGCTAACCAAATCCTGCATGTGACCATCTGCTCTCTTATGTCAGAGAGCTCGTGCTGAAGGACTTCCATGCGCTGTCGAACTCGTGCTGAAGGACTTCCGTGCGCTGGTCGAACTCCTGCTGAATC